>CM068830.1:78683655-79290348 GCA_028554795.2 Sinohyriopsis cumingii | reverse complement strand
AGGAACCTTACAGATATACTTGGTAGTAACAATGTTTATTTGAGTTATATTTTGGTAATCTACCGGGTATATTTGTTTATAAATTTTGCATGATTTATGTGGTTATGTAGGTATATCATTGCAACAGTGAAACTGTGCAATTGATTCATGTACTTTGTTTTGATAACCAAAACTTGAGAATTCAATATCACTTACTTATAATGACGATAAAATATTCCATTGGCAGAATATCATGCATTGATAGCCATCAGCTTTTTGTACATGTATTTAGCAGTGGTTCCATAAAGACAAGGTATATATTTTAACAACATGGACTATCCAAGCTAATGAACTGAGTGCTTGACACTATTGCATGTCTTTGAAATTTCACAGAGCTGCATGAGTGGTATTGTGATATACTTTTCGATCATCATCATGTAATCAGCAGCTCTAACAGGTAACAGACAACCCTAAGATTTCTGTGTATTTGACCCATTATACTTTTCAAAGTATAAGTAAACTGAACATTAAAACCGTTAATATTGCTTTACATCTCATAATATATATCCTAAAATCAAAATATCCTCAATGCTTGATTAAATTATAAAGGAAAATATTTTTATGTTGCAAGATGATTGCTATATTTTAAAACAAACTCTCTTAAGATCATGAGTGTTTCACTACCTTATGGAAGAGCATGTTTTAATACTGCTCTCTTAAGATCATGAGTGTTTCACTACCTTATGGAAGAGCACATTTTAATACTGCTCTCTTAAGATCATGAGTGTTTCACTACCTTATGGAAGAGCACATTTGAATACTGCTCTCTTAAGATCATGAGCGTTTCACTACCTTATGGAAGAGCACATTTGAATACTGCTCTCTTACGATCATGAGTGTTTCACTTCCTTATGGAAGCGTACATTTGAATACTGCTCTCTTAAGATCATGAGTGTTTTACTACCTTATGGAAGCGCACATTTTAATACTGCTCTCTTAAGATCATGAGCGTTTCACTACCTTATGGATGAACACATTTTAATACTGCTCTCTTAAGATCATGAGCATTTCACTACCTTATGGAAGCACACATTTGAATACTGCTCTCTTAAGATCATGAGCATTTTACTACCTTATGGAAGAGCACATTTTAATACTGCTCTCTTAAGATCATGAGTGTTTCACTACCTTATGGAAGAGCACATTTGAATACTGCTCTCTTAAGATCATGAGTGTTTCACTACCTTATGGAAGAGCACATTTTAATACTGCTCACTTAATAGCTAAATAAATCTAACACATCTTTATCAGAACAAATTAGTTATTAAACATAAAGATCTATTCTCCAAGTATGTATTTTCTAAAGAACTAATATCAATACTTGACCTATACAGATTTCTGATCATGGTTATTACATTGTAACTAGCGAACTATTAGTTTTCTAAACAAGATAGACTGAAATGACAAAACCGTAAAACTCCAAAATCTGCATTACACAAACAGGTATCTGTTGCAGGATCAACCTAATCCCGTCAACCCCAACTACATCATCTGTTCCATTATTCCATTCTAAATCAAAAGTATTCTGCAGGACAATGCAGTCAGTATATTTGAAAATGTTGAAAATTAATGTAAAATAACAGTAAAAACAACTGACAAAACTTTCATTTCAATAGAATAGCATCTCTGACACAATTAAAGCACAGCTATACAATTATGCAATCTCTCAACCACCCCAAAGCTTATATAATGGTTGAAAACAACAGTACTGCATGGTGATCTTTTAACCAAACACTCAGTACTTCTTTAACAGACATAATATGGCTAATACAATGAAAAAGCTGGTGGCAACACCACTGAAAATATCTGATTTATTGCAACTGTTTTGCCAACACATTTTTGTAATACTTCCACTATCTATAATTTCTCCACCGCTATCTGCCATTCAGTGTGTATGCCTGGCCTCGAGTGTTGAGAATCAATGGAGGCCAGGGTAACAGGCTTTAAAATCTCTAGCCAACTCAAAATTATTGTTAAACAAATTCCAGGATATATATTTTTCTAGGCTTTTCTTATACCTTGCTTCCTATGTAGTATAGTTCCTGCAAAGAATTCCTGTGATCACGTGACTGTGGATGACACTTAAATTACTAATTCTACAGACAACAACCTAAAATTAATCATTTGGATTACTTGATATGAGATCACTAGTAATTCATAAAAAATTAAAGACATTAATAAAACATGGTTGGATTATACATTAATAAATAGTTTGGGTGACATAAAGCCAGTCAGTTTGGTATCAGTAT
The DNA here is from genome assembly GCA_028554795.2 of Sinohyriopsis cumingii. Lineage (NCBI taxonomy): Eukaryota > Metazoa > Mollusca > Bivalvia > Unionida > Unionidae > Sinohyriopsis > Sinohyriopsis cumingii. The sequence goes on along the minus strand of CM068830.1, from coordinate 79,288,060 downwards.
TTGTTGATATGTAAGCATGCATGATCTCCCAATCCTAATAGGCCATTTAGCATGATGTCACATTATCCTGAAACCAAGCCGACCAGTCCTAACACTAACCTCTAAATACTGAGCGCCAAGTGAGGCAGCTGTTAGTACCATTTTTGTAAATCTTTGGTATGCCTCGACCGTGGTTTGTACCCTTGATCTCCTGCTTCCGAGGCATATGCTCTAACCACTAGGCCACAGTAGCGGTCAGTTTGATAATGTATTGAACACTCCTTGGTGGACTATGTATAGTATAATAATGTATTTAATAATAATAATAATAATAATAATAATAGTCAACTGGAATACAATTCCAGAGCAAAGTTCCAGAGTATTGGAAACTTTTTTAAAAATAATTCCTTATTTGGTTTGGAAATTTTATACTGTTTGGTAGACATGGATCGCAGGTGGGGAGTATTGCTAGGTAGACTATACTGGAATAGTGATTGTAAATATTTAGGAGCACTATTATTGGATATCCTGTACATTAATTTGGCTTTTCTCAAACAGATTCGGTCTGCAATAGATAATATTTTTAACTTACCAGCTAAACTTTCCTTGCTTTCTGTGGATTGATATCAGCCCAATTGCTCTTTTTTGAAGATGTGCCAGCTTTGCTATGTTTTTATCATTTGAATTACTCCATACTGTATTATAGGAGTCGAAATAGGGTTGTATGTAACTGTTATAAAATAGTTTTCTGTGCATTTCAGGGAGAAAGTGTCTTATCCTACTAAGAAGCCATAAACCTGAATTAACCTTTTTACTGATATGTTTGATATGTTCAGTCCATGATAGGTTATTATCTGCCAAAACACCAAGTAGTCTATCATGACAGACCATTTGCAAATTTTTATCCTTCCATGACAGCCATAGTTCATCACTATCAAGATTTGTCCTTTTTTGCCATGTTGAGATAAGTAATATTTTAGTTTTACCAGTATTTACCACCATGCCATTGCATGTGCACCAGTTGTCCAGTTTGCTCAGGGCATTCTGTAAAGAAATTTCAAGTTCATGCTTTGTGTTTTGGATGTCTGATGAGGTTGTGTCATCTGCATAGAGATCTGTAGATGAAATTGAGTTCCTTAGTAAAAGTGGCTGGTCATTAATAAATAATATAAATAGTAATGGACCTAGAATTGAGCCTTGTGGTACCCCATATCTAATTGTTCCAGGTTTAGACAGAACATTATTTATATAAACATGTTGTCTTCTCTCACTTAAGTATGAAGTAAACCATCTAACTGTGCTTTCATCACATTGATAGATTTTCAGTTTCTTCAAAAGGATTTCATGATCCACCATGTCAAAAGTTTTCCTGAAATCCACAAATACTGATCCTATTATTCTACCTTGATCAAGTGCTTGAAGCCATTAATCAGTTAGGGAGATCAAGGCAGTCTCACATGAATGTTTCTGTGTAAAGCCTGATTGTTTAGGGTGTAACAGCAAGTGTTTGGTTAAGTATGACATGAATGAGTCATGGACATGTTTTTCAATTGATTTTGACTAGTTTGGTAGTATTAAGATTGGTCGGTAGTTATCAGCATCATCCTTAGAACCAGATTTGTGAATAGGAGTTGTTTTTGCAGTTTTTCCATATTTTGGGGACAGATGAGGTTGCAATACTTAAATTGATTATGAATGTTATGCTATCTACAATAGCAGAGGCAGAAGGTTTAATGAGTCGTGGACCAATCTGATCAAGTGCTGTAGCTTTCTTGGTATCAAGTTCACTGAGACATTTCTTAACAAAGTGTTTTGATACTGGTGGGATAGGGAAACATACCTCCTTAGAAATTTTGCTGTTGCAGAACTTTTTCAGTTCATCAAAGTTATTTTATATCACTGGTTCTTTTAACTTTGTAGTTATGTTGGTGAAACAATCATTGAAAACATTTGCAATGTCAGTGTCATCGGTGACTATGGTGTTATTTACCAGAAGTGAGTAAATTTTATTTGTCTGATCTTTGTGTGTTCCTCCGGTGAGTTAACTGAAGATTTTCCAAATGAAGATTGTGTTGCTCTTTTTGACTTCAAGCAATGATTGATAATAAGTTTTTTTTAGCTTTTTTAACATACTTGCTATTTTATTTCTCCATACTTTATATTGTGCATGGTTTCCCATAGCCTTGAATTGGTCTCATGTTTTCATAGCATCTAGGATTTCAGTAGTTAGCCAATTCAGTAGGATTTACTCGATGTACTTTTCAGTGGTGCATGTTTAGAGACTACATCCATAACACTTCGTCATGGACTCTTTAGAGCTTAAAAATGTATTTAACACTCCTTGGTGGACTCTGTATGGTATAATATTGTATTTAACACTTCTTGGTGGACTCTGTATAGTTTAATAATACATAAAACACTTCTTGGTGGACTCTGTAGTTTAATAATGTATTTAACACTTTTTGGTGGACTCTGTATGGTATAATAATGTATTTAACACTTCTTGGTGGACTCTGTATAGTATAATATTGTATTTAACACTTCTTGGTGGACTCTGTATGGTATAATAATGTATTTAACACTTCTTGTTGAACTCTGTATGGTATAATAATGTATTTAACACTTCTTGTTGAACTCTGTATGGTATAATAATGTATTTAACACTTCTTGGTGGACTCTGTATAGTATAATATTGTATTTAACACTTCTTGGTGGACTCTGTATGGTATAATAATGTATTTAACACTTCTTGTTGAACTCTGTATAGTATAATAATGTATTTAACACTGCTTGGTGGATTCTGTAGAGTTTGATAATGTATTTAACACTTCTTGGTGGACTCTGTAAAGGTTAATATTGTATTTAACACTTCTTGGTGAACTCTGTATAGTGTAGTAATGAATTTAACACTGCATCATTCCAGTGCAGACTCTGAGGAAAATTCAGGCTGACTCTAGAGGAACTGGGAGCTCAGCTGCGGTGGCTCACTGGTCAGTGTGCTGGACTCATAAATGAAAGGGTGCAAATTTGAATCTTGCCGTCAGACCATCCTAGGTCAGCTATTGCCATGTGTCCCTGGGCAAGACACTTTACGCCAATTGCCTTGGTACTAAATAACCTACTTGTGTTTCCTGTGCTGTAAAACACCACAAACCAAAACCAAACCAGAGGAAACCAGAATCCAGTCACAAGATATATCATCTCCCAAGTGTTGAGATCAACAATGCTGAAGACTACCACCAACAGAATCCTGACACTGATTTCCTAAGAAATGTTAAAAATGCTAGCAGTACACATATGGACAGCATTCAATAGCAACAAGTTACTCTGAAAGGACTAATGTGATGAGATGACGTACATATTTGAATATTTAAAAAAGGAAATTTGTTCAGTAGTTAAAAAATTTTCACCCACTTGCATGCTAAAAATTGGGTCAATGAAATTCGTCCCTCTTTTCCAGTAAAAACTCATGAATCAGATGCAGTTTGCAAATCTCCTGATCTATCCAAATCTGACCTTTCTATTCTATCAAATATATATATATATATATATATATATATATATATATATATATATATATATATATATATATATATATGGTATTATGCTATATTATATTACACTATGTGTTTTACCCACAATGTCATGCAGAAATTACAATATTATATTATATTATATTATATTATATTATATTATATCATTATATATTCCTGTGCTTTGTAATTATTACTTTTAATATGGCAAAATAAAATTTTTCTTTTGAAAACTGGAAACAATGTTGAAATGGCATGCTGATGCCTTGAAAGGGTAACTACAGGACCTTGATGGCACAGTGTTAACACACGAGATTTACATCTCTGTTGTTTGAGATTCAATCATTGGCTCCAGCATGTATGAGGCTAAAATGGTCAAATTCTTCTAGGTTTTCCAGTTTCCTTGATTTTTGCCTAACATCCAGAGTATTTGGTGTAAATTGTTAAAACTGTCTTTTGGATTTTTTTATATAACAAATATTGAGAAAGGTCTATTATACACTTGCTGCATGTTTAATTGGTTGTTTTTATTTGGGTCATTGTAACGTTGACCTTTAAGCTATCTAACCCATCATCTACAGCTTATTTCCTTCCGATATCAGCTATCCATCCCCAAAGATTGTAGCCATTATGTGGTGTACAACTGAAGGTTTATTTTAAAGAAACTTTTCCTTTGTTTGTTTGTGACCTTGACTTTGGATATTTTGAGACCAAAATAAAATTGTTTCTTTCTTGGTCAAAGTGAAAGGCAACCACTACCACAGAATCCAGCTCTCCAGAAAAAAATCTTTCTGTCTATTATATAGTGAAGAGGAAGTAACAATTACAGGTTAACTCCCCTTTTTACCCACTAGGAGGCTACCATTATACCTGGATGTACCCTGATTTTAATTCAGCAAAAAACATAAAGGGTGCTCAGTTACAATATGGGGAAGGATGGGAGAGATTTTCTGTAATGTGATCAAATAATCATTATCAGAGAAACATAATTTAAAAGATCTGACTTCTCCATCAAATACACTGACTGACCATATCACATAAAAATAGGAAGGAAGAGGAGGAAATGCTGAGCATCCTACCACTACCTGTGTCACCCAGTAGGAGTATGACTGCCTTATTAAAGGATGAATTCCTCTCAGTGATTGTTTACCACAGCAAGAGAAAATTTATTTACAGAAGTGCATGTGAGATCCCTGTGGGAATCCATACTTGATTATTATCTCATCATCAAACATTTCCCTAGCAAGTCTAACTAAAGCATGAAATTTATGTCTGGGTCTAAGTTTGTGCTTTCATAAATGGGACAAGAGGTAAGGTCTGACCTCTCTAAACTGATTATCCACAATATAATGTCATAAATCAAAAACAAAACTTACCAAATGTTTTTGTGGTGTATCATTAAGGAATGTTGCTGTCTCAGTGGCAGATATCCTAAACTCTTAATGAAGGCCTAAGGCCTTAGAATGGGCTGAATGGAAGGGTGTGAATATGTTACCTTACCCACCAATATATGAAGCTAACTGATGTCATATATGGAAGTATGTGTCAGACAATCAACACCGATTGTATACTCATCACATCACACTGAAAGATGAATGTACATACCATCTCAATCTTGAAACATTGCAGAGTAATTCGGTTGAGCCTGTATGGTGTTTAGATGGAAAGGGTTGCCAAAGCGAGTGTCTCAATCCCAGTATGGTGTTTAGATGGGGAGGGGTTGCCAAAGCGAGATTCTCAATCCCAGTATGGTGTTTAGATGGGGAGGGGTTGCTAAAATAAGTGTCTCAATCCCAGTACAGTGTTTAGATGGGTATAGGTTGCCAAAGCAATTGTCTCAACTCCAGTATGTTGTTGAGATGGAAAGGGTTGCCAAAGCGAGTGTCTCAATCCCAGTATGGTGTTTAGATGGGGAGGGGTTGCCAAAGCGAGTGTCTCAATCCCAGTATGGTGTTTAGATGGGGAGGGGTTGCCAAAGCGAGATTCTCAATCCCAGTATGGTGTTTAGATGGGGAGGGGTTGCTAAAATAAGTGTCTCAATCCCAGTACAGTGTTTAGATGGGTATAGGTTGCCAAAGCAATTGTCTCAACTCCAGTATGTTGTTGAGATGGGAAGGGGTTGCCAAAGCAAGTGTCTCAACTCCAGTATGTTGTTGAGATGGGAAGGGGTTGCCAAAGCAAGTGTCTCAATCCCAGTATGTTGTTGAGATGGGAAGGGGTTGCCAAAGCAAGTGTATTAGTCCAAGTATGTTGCTTAGATGGGAAGGAGTTGCCAAAGCCTACTTAATTTTCTCAGAACTTACCTTTATGCAGTTGCTTGGTGTCTTGTTACCACTTAACTTTGTTGGTTAAAACTGTCATAAACAGATCATATATGTTTTATTCAGCGTGGATATATTGGAAGAGAAAATACACCTCCAGATAAAAGAGTTTCCAACAAGTACACACACACACACACACACACATGAATGAAACATTTTTATTGCATTATCAGTAATTGCATATTGTAACAAACTTTAGCACATTTTATACATTAACACATGTGGATCAAATGGCAAACCACAAAGACAAAGAATATTTTGTTCCTTAATGTGCCAGCCAATTTGAATCGATGCAGTTTGTTAGTAGAACATGCAACACAGACCCTGATGTGATGACACATAATGCAGTTGGACCCAACTTATAGTGAGCATATAAAGCTGTACATAACCATATAGGAAATAACATCCTGATCACAGAGTGTAGTTATTATAACTGGTAAGCTGAACACAGTACCTCATTTATTATCCAACTAGGGTCTTAATAATTTTTTCTTCATATTTTCCTTTGTCCCTTTGAAGTGTGTGTGTTTGCCAATTTGAACAGTGTTCCCTGTGCTTGGGATCCTTAATGCAACACTGGTATTGGCAGATCTGAACAGTGTTCATGTGCTTGGAATCCTTGATGTAACAATGGTATTGGCACCCAAATACTGTGATATATTCTACACAATTTAGAGTTAACTGCACCTATGTCACTTTGGAAAAGTAATGACTTTCAAGTAGATTAAGGTATCTAATTTGCAATTGTATTCACATGTTGTAATTAGATTTGACAATAAAATTCCATATGCATAAGACTGATACTAAAATGGTTTCATAGTGTATGATGCTGAGGTGGTTAAGCAAGTAATGATTGCAAACTTAAGCTGTTGGTTTGGATTGTTTTTGTGTTTTATGGCACAGCAACACAAACTGGTTTACTTAGAGGTGAGTCAACTGGAGTAAAGTGCATTGCCCAAGCACACACCATGGCAGCCAGCCTGGGTAAATCATATGGCAGGATTCAAACCCACAAGTTTTTGGATCACAAGTCTAATTGATGGTTAAGCCATTCACATCAAATTAGAAACAAGTTTAATTTTGCTATCATGATATAGCTCAGAATGACATAAGTGATGACAAATAGTTCTGATATAGAAAAGCAAAGAAACCTTTGTTTTGACGTGTCTTACCTCCTGTGGACTCATTTTAGTGATGAGATCATCATTTAGGGGTGTGCTACAATAGACTGTGTCCAGCTTCTTCTCCAAACTGGTTATACAGTTTTTTATTTTGAGTTCTGAATCTGAGTACACTTGGATCGTGACTTGAGACATCTGACTGCGAGACAAAGATGATGCATGTCGATACTCAAGCCCACTTTTTGGCAAGAAGATATCTTTTACATCACGTCCAAAATCTAAAATGTATAAAGGAGATCATGTAACTATACATGAGATATGGAATCAAACTGAGATAAATATTCTATCTTTGCATTATTAATATAATTATGATGGTACAGTACAGGTACCATATATATATTTCCTTACAAGTCTGACCAAACTGCAAACTGCACAGACCCAGATCTACCACTGCGTAATGAACCAAGTTCTGGGTCTGTGCAGTTTGCTATGACTTGTCAGTAAACAAAGAACCCAGATGCTGATCCGCAAATGCATCAAGCAATGGTAGATCAGGGTCAATGCTGTTTGCAGATGGATTTGACTTATAAGCAAGCATGTACAGTATATAGCTAATTATTTATACTTTTAAAAAATTCTCATTTCCATGATTGTTAAAATTGTTATTTTCCCATATTCTATGTTGATGAGGTCATACTGTAGCCACCCTCTTGTATGTACTGTTTACAACCATGTAATATGGGACAACTTATTTTTACAAAAAATGTGACATCCAGAGCTGCTGATGGCTGGGTAACTAAAACACAATAAAATATCTTAGAATAAGTTTTCAAAGCAATATTGATGTCATTAGTGGTCACTGCAGTAGTAGAGATGACCATTATTGTTAAATGAGTGACCAATATCAATTTTAATTTCAATGATCAGAAAATGAATTATAAAATCTGGTAGAACTGATACTTGCAAGAAATGAGATATACAAAGTTTGCATAATCTCACTCAAAGACACTGATACCTCATCTTAAGGCAAAACAATATGTTCAACCAACAGTAATACATTATTGTTTACAGAAATGAATTGACTCCATTTCTGTCAAAATAATCATGTGTCAACATAAAAAGGAAGCATGAAATGTCATTTTCATTCATTAAGAATTCACAATGGATTCAAAATCATCATCATCTTGAACAGACTGAAACCACAAGCAGAAGAAATAATCGCTGAAGAACAGGCTGGGTTCCGGAGTGGAAGAAGCACAACAGAACAAATATTGAATCTCAGGGTTCTGTGCGAAAAGTACTCGCAACACCAACAAGACATTTATCATGTGTTCATAGATTTCAAAAAGGCCTTTGACAGTGTGTGGCATGAGGCATTGTGGGCCACAATGAAGAAGTATAACATGGGTCAAAAGTTAACCAATACCATCAAGCAGCTGTATGCCAAGGCTACCAGTGCAGTAATTGCCCAAGGTGCTGTTGGGGACTGGTTCCAGACAACAGTGGGAGTGCATCAAGGCTGTCTCCTGTCACCCACGCTTTTCAACATCTACTTAGAGCGCATCATGAGCGAAGCCCTGGAAAACCACTGTGGGACAGTCAGCATTGGAGGGCACAACATCACCAACCTCTGCTTTGCAGACGACATTGATGGGCTGGCAGGCAGTGAAGATGAGCTAGCCACCTTAGTGAAGAACCTGGATGAAACATCTTCCAGATTTGACATGGAGATAAGCGCTGAGAAGAAAAAACTGATGACAAATAGTGGCAAACAAATCTCAGCCAAGATTAAAGTCAGAGGACATGAACTGGAAACAGTGAGCCAGTTCAAATATCTTGGTTCCATAATCACTGAAGAGGGATCAAGGGCAGAAATTTTGTCAAGAGCAGCACAAACAATGGCAGCTTTGTTAAAGCTAAGACCCATCTGGAGAGACAAGAATATCTGTCTGAAAACTAAAATCAGACTATTGCGAGCTCTAGTCATCTCAGTCTTTTTGTACTCATGTGAGGCATGGACCCTGACAGCAGAATTACAACGAAGAATCCAGTCACTTGAAATGAGATGCTACAGAACCATCCTTGGCATCTCTTACACTGACCACATCACAAATGAAGAAGTGCGTAACACCATCAGGAGAAAGTAGGCCAATATGAGGACCTCCTCACCACCGTCAAAAAGAGAAAGCTGAAATGGTATGGCCATGTCTCTAGAGCCAACAGTCTATCCACAACAGTCCTGCAGGGCAGCGTCCAGGGTGGCAGAAGGAGAGGTAGACAGAGAAAAAAGTGGACTGACAACATCACAGAATGGACCAGGAAAAGTTTTGCGGAGACACAGGCATTGGCACATGATCGAGACAAGTGGAGGGAACTGGTCAGATGTTCAGAAACACAGTGCCTCAAAGACCACACTAGGTCATGAGACTGATGATGATGAATGGATAGGGCCTTAAACTTCACTCATGTAATGATGAAACATTTTATTCAAATTTATAAAAATTGAGTATAATTTGGTGAACATTTCAATAAGGCTTTATGAAATAAAGTTTATGTCTGTATGTGGTTTAAAGTATATAATACTGGTCAATAGATTCTGAAGAATATTTACGTTGAGTCAGTGGTTTCAGTGTGCCAACTTGTAGTCTCAATTCCACTGCTACATGGACTGTTACTACTAAATTACTTTATTTAATGAGGGCAACTAAGTTACTTGCAATACACAATTGTTGCCTGATGCCTTCAAGACAAAGAAGTCATTTTGAATTCAGTTAATCAGATACATTAAGGCACACATTATAATGAGACAGTAATGATTTATTATTATTATTTATAATAGCAAAACCACTGGAATGTGAAACTTGTCTAGTACACTCAGCATCCGATGATATTCATAGTGTTTCTTATACACCAACCACTTCTATGGCTGGAAAGTGGCCTAATTATAAGAGGGGTAACCTTTCAAGAGGGGGGACACACAAATCTGAGTACTAATTACATATACATTCAGGAGTGGCAGAACGCATATTTATGTCCCATTGAACTTGAGAGCGGGCGGGGAGAGTTTTTCTTCGGAGATGAGGGATGTATCTTGTCCCTTACAGAAATATAAAAAATAATTCACAACTTTCTTCAAATGTAGTATATTTACTGTAAAGACTACCTGTGACCATGTCACTGTGTGCATGACACTTTAATTTCTAATTTAACAGACAGTAACCTAAAAGTAATCTTTGGCTTATACTATGAGCAATTTGCAAAGAATTAAACACATTAAAGATTAAGGTTGGAATATGGTTGAATTACTTTAAAAAAATCAAGCATCAAAAGAAAATTAACAATACTTGGATTCTTTCGACAATGTTGGTTTTACTTCAGTGTTTAAAGTTTGTCAAGATGGATTATTCTGTATGAGATCAAAAGTAATTCAGAAAGGATTAAAGCTGTTAATAATGGATTATGGTTGGATCAGCAATTATTAGAGAATTTAAGTGGCACTAAACAGAAAAGTTTTACTTTGGTCATGACAATTTGTCAAGATATCTAAGCATGAGTTATCTTAAAATGCCACAATGCTAAAATGTTAACAACCAAAATATCACATACAATTCAAAACTGGATGGAAACAGGATATTCAATGGCTGAAACCAACATTAATGGGATATGCATATGTATTCTGCCACTCCTGTAAATTTGAATTTAAGAAGAACTTCCCAAATTTGACCAGATAGAATAAATATTGAGCAATACTGCCTGGCAGTCAGCAGCTGGAATCAACCCACATGCATGCAACAATTTATAAAAAATCTTGGTGGACTCAGTAAAATTGTACTAACATCACCACATTCCAGTGCAAACAATGACAGGACATTTTCTATTCTAAGCATTTAATAGAACCAAAGCATTTACATTACAGTTCTAGAGATAATATGTTCAATCCAAGCATTTACATTACAGTTCTAGAGATAATATTTCCAATCTAAGAATTAACATCACAGCTCTAGAGATAATACGTCCAATCCAAGCATTAACATCACAGCTCTAGAGATGATATGTCCAATCCAATCATTTACATTACAGCTCTAGAGATAATATGTCCAATCCAATCATTTACATTACAGCTCTAGAGATAATACGTCCAATCCAAGCATTAACATCACAGCTCAAGAGATGATATGTCCAATCCAAGCATTTACATAACAGCTCTAGAGATGATATGTTCAATCCAAGCATTTACATTACAGCTCTAGAGATGATATGTTCAGTCCAAGCATTTACATTACAGCTCTAGAGATGATATGTTCAACCCAAGCATTAACATCACAGCTCTAGAGATGATATGTTCAATCCAAGCATTAACATCACAGCTCTAGAGATGATATGTCCAATCCAAGCATTTACATTACAGCTCTAGAGATGATATGTTCAATCCAAGCATTAACATCACAGCTCTAGAGATGATATGTTCAATCCAAGCATTTACATTACAGCTCTAGAGATGATATGTTCAATCCAAGCATTTACATTACAGCTCTAGAGATGATATGTTCAATCCAAGCATTAACATCACAGCTCTAGAGCTTGGCGCTCAGCATTAAGAGGTTAGTGTTAGGACTGGTCGGCCTGGTGTCAGGATCATGTGACTGGGTGGGACATCATGCTACATGTCTGTGGCATGATGCCCCAGTGCTGGACATCACTATAAACTGCCACACTGCAGACATCGTAGTGATATGACTGAAAAATTGTTAAAGCTACATTAAAAATCCTACACACACACACACACAGAGAGCTCTAGAGATAGTATGTCCTATCCAAGCATTTACATTACAGCTCTAGAGATGATATGTCCAATCCAAGCATTTACATTACAGCTCTAGAGATAATATGTCCAATGCAAGCTTTTACATTACAGCTCTAGAGATGATATGTCCAATCCAAGCATTTACATTACAGCTCTAGAGATAATACATCCAATCCAAGCATTTACATTACAGCTCTAGAGATATATGGACATCATAGTATGTGTTTCAGTATGTGTAAAATTATCCAAATTTGTCAAAATCATAAAATCAGATGGCTGAATATTATGAACTGTAAGAAGAATAATTATCTTTAAAATATTGGAATCTTTATACCTTTAATTATATAAAGAAATTATAAAAATAAATGGAAAAAAGACCAATTATTAAAGCTAACAGAGTCATTAAGATTCCACTCCAAAATTTGTGTATTTTACACTGGATGCAAAATTTCCACAGAAAAGATGTACCTTGTCATTTTACCTGCTGGATCTTATCTTACTAAAAAAATCAGCATATGCTTATGTTGGTGTTTATCAGTTTTTATTTGGGCATTCAAAATGTACCAGACATGGCATGTATCTAGCTCAGTATGGTTTCAACAGGGTTCAAAGGCAAAATGCTATGCACTCAGAGTGAATTCACAGTTGTAAAACACAACAATACTTACCAATCTTTAAATGAAACCGAAATGTTTAGTTTGTCAGATTTTCTTCAAATTTTGTAAACTGAAGGTACATTAAGGCTCCTGAATCTCTGTACAAGTGTAGGTGTAGGAAAATTCTTTTGTCAGAACAATGAGGGTGCAAAAATGCTGACTTTCAGCTATTTTAGAGCACTCTGACATAAGCCTTACCTAGATGAAAGCAGAATAAGTCGTACTCAAAAATATTATAAACTAAAACTTTACACTGATAGAGGAAATTAATTTGGATCATATGATGTAAAAATAGCCATTTAAAAAGAAAATGTACAATTTTAACCACATAGACTGAACCTCAAGCAGATGATATATGTTTCAGAAGGAGTAATTTTGTGAAATCTGAAGAGCATATAATCAATCTTTGCTATCTGATTATCCACCACAATAGTTGGAATACCTCTGATTTTGTCCCAGGTCCTGCCAAATATTCCTCTCGGTCCTTTGCAGGAAACCTTCACCATTCCTTTTTTGACAGCTGGAATGAATTGTGGTTGTCTGTGGTACACAACTATGTTCACATGCCGGAGTCGATGATTTTCTTCCCCATCATCAAAATTTATCAAAGCCTCAAAAAACATCTCTGCAATTTTGTCTGCAGCAAATTTAATATATCCACCACCTACCAAAATTCAAAAAGTTCTGATACAGATACATTTTAGTTAACTGTGGGCAAGCATTTATAATGAAATACACAGTTCTATGATGGATGGCCTCAACATAAGACCTAACTGATACAAAGGTCAGATACGAGCAAATTCAGAAACTTTCAAATCACATTACTGTCGACAAGTCAAAACATTTTTGTTCCTGTTTCTATATTAAAGTTATAATTATTTTTCTTATAATACCATATAAAATAAGGCACTTTAAATTCAGTAAATTTTATTTCAAAAATACATCTTTATACCCAATCTTTCTGCAACTATCAAGCTCAGGTATAAATCTTTTCAAATATGTATCAGAGAATGTAAGCAGGGACAGACTTGACATTTTATGTCATGCCAATATCAAATATACTGACCTGTACCCAAAACTGGGAAAGCTATAGAAGACAGTTTATTTTTACTGGCTTTCTCCAGACACTTCTTGATAACTCTTTTCCATCCAGTTAGAGTATCCTGAAACTTCACGTGGATAATCTTCTTGCATTTTAGGCCAAAGCTGTCAGTCATCACGACTCCACTCTCATATAATTCTTCCACTGTAAAAATTAGCAAATCATATAAGTAAATAATGCCACTACATCATTAGTACTTTTGTTTAAATTTTAGCAGTACTTTTGGCACCAGATTAAGTTCAGATGTATTTAAAAGTGACCACTTTTAACAGATGCTTCATTATCTGTCAACCCAAGTTATGTATTCCACCGCTGTAATTTCCTTAGGTGTTTTGGAAATTCTGAACAGAATACATTATTACTTTTAGAATAATAATTATTACAGATGTTTCCTGTAAAACAGGAAGATGATAAAATAATTAATTTCATGCATATACAAGGCTTGCAAAGAACAGTGGTCCGAGGTATGGGACCTGCAGTATTCCCAGTCAAACCCAAGAAATATTTGTCAGAAGTCCATCAGAACTCCCATTTTTCCCAAAAATGGAAACTAGAAGTATTCCCTGCAGTCTCTGAGTGGTTTTTACATTAAAGTGTAAAATGTCAGGTAGTATATATACATAAATTACATATAAACAATTTTACTTCAAGCCTACTAACAGTTTTGCTGTGAACAAGTTGTCAGACTGGAATGTGTATAGAAATGTGAACAAGCCACTACTATTTTACCTCTTAATTAGAGTACCATTCCACACAAGTATCAAAGTCACAAGACCTAAAAACTAATCTCATTCAAAGTTTCTTCACCTTTTTACTTGGAAAGAAAAAATTCAACTGGTTGAAGCCTCATTTCACTCAAGATGTCTGACGGCTGGCAAAAAATGTATTCATGCATATTGCATTAATGATTGTATACTGTACGGTTGAATTAGCAACTAACTACAACACTATTAAGTGAACTGACGTACAGTATGTGGCTCTGTTCCAATTAACATAACAAACGATCAATATGAGTCTTGAATTTATTTAACTTTGGCAAATCTGAAAATCTTCAGGATCCTGAAAATGAAGAAAAATGATGCGCATCAAAAAAGAACATGCCAAAACAGGATGCAAAGTGTCACATTTCAAGAACACTGGAAAACAAAATGGTTCTGGGTTGAATATGATCTGGATACAGGAAAAATGCTGTGTTCATGCTGTTTAAGTTCCTTGATTTAGCAATTGGTCCTGTACAATGTATTGTGGTACAATGAGCTTAAAGGCTGACCCAATTAAGACGCATGCAAAATGCAATTAATGTTTAGCATGTGTAAAACAGCAATTAGCAAAATCTAGTGATAAAGATCATAATTTTGCTATATCAGATGACCCTGTCATTAAAGCCATGATTAAACTGAATAAAGAGCAGCAATTGAATGTCATATGAGTTCAATGCTGCCCTGTTGTGTTGCAAAAGCAGCAAAACCATTTTCTAATTGGCAGAATCTGGAAAGTGATTGTGAATCGCCAGACATTGAACTTATAGCATAGTAAATGTGTTTCAGTTTTTGATTTTAAACATTTTTATTTGACCTTAGTTTTGATGTAACTAAAGTCCTGTCATAGTGAAAACAATGTCCATTTAAGACTACTGGACATATTATTCAATCAGTAAAGAATGAAAACTGCATTGTTTAACAATGACTAATTTTATTAAACCAAATACATGTAGCCATGCTTTTGTATTGAATTTGATACTCATCACAACAACTCAAGCAACTCAGACCTGTTTACAGGTATATGCATCTTGAACGTGGCTCCCTCAAAGGGTGCCAGGTTCTGAACCTTTCATCAATCAACACTAGTCCTAAACCTTTTCAGTCCATTGGTAATTTGTGCAATGGCAGCTGTTTATCTGTAACTGCCTTACCTTTGAGTCACCTCCGTTCGAATCAACTAACTTTCCTGAGGTGAGAGTTTTCCATGTGCTTTAAAAATGACTGCTGTTTATACAGTATGCAGACACATACTATAGTGTTAAGAAAGGATTATCTCTTTGTCCCCTTAAGATGACAAGAAAAAAACATGTAAAATAATATCATCCAGAAAGATGTGGTATGACATGATGTAAGACTTCCTGTTTTACTATCTGTATCAACTAGTTACATTAAAAATCATTCCGACAATGAAACAGAAATAAACATAATCAAAGATGTACAGTCAAATCTGAACCATAATTTATTAGTCAATTATTTAAATTTAGTAAGTAAAATTATAAACTTTAAGACAAATTATTTTCTGAGGGAATATTATTAGATGTTCGAAAATTACCCTTATCCTGGCATTTCTTTTCCAGACCAGGACATTTTTGCTTCAACAAAACAGAAACACCACCTGCAATTCACAAAAAGGTTTTTTATTGACCTAATCAGGTCAAGTCATTCTGGCGACTAAATTAAAGTACAAGTGCTCTAGACAGTGACCCATCTGAATTAATGACATCACTTTAATCATAATGTCTGATCTCATTAAGATGTTTGGTCTCATTAAGATGTCTGATCTCATTGAGATGTCTGGTCTCATTGAGATGTCTGATCTCATTAAGATGGGTGATATAAGAGCCAAATGCCAATGAAAACATGAGATTGTGTTTACTGGATTTTATTTAACAGGGATGCATTGGAAATGTGTGAACTGAAGAAGTCATTATCTTAAATATTTATCTTTATTTTAGGTACTAATTATATAACACCTAACTCAAGAAGTATGAAAAAACATTACTGGATAGGGACTGAGAAATTATACACATAGAAGTAATGACACAAATGTAATCAAGCTATCTGCCATTTTGTGGATCCATAGATATGTCATTAGAGGTTTTAACTTTTAAATAGGAAATTATTGGTTATTGAATTTGTATGGGAAAATATGAACAAGTTTTTTGGATGGATATACTGCATGACCTTGGGAGTGCAATATATCCATCCAACAAAAAAAGTTCATATTTTCCCATACAAATGCAGTAACCTTTTTGTTATATGTTCATTTTCTTATTCTACCTAAGGCTTAATTATATAAACAAATATACACTACAAGAAACAAAGTAACACTTGCATATTGTAATCATCCAGTGGCGAATACAAAACATAGACAAGACAAACAAATAAAACAGAAAAACGGTTATGTTTGTGAAACTTTGCATGGCTGTTTCCACCGCAGAACCCTTATCTGCAGGCTTAATTATGATGTCTGTTCTGCTTTTCAGTGAGTGTAGGGCATCTGTTTCTTCTTTTGTCAAATTAGAGTATCTGTTAGTATGGTTGATGTGTCTGGAAGTGTCATTTTCAACTGAGTAAAAAGACTAGAAAAAGACAACCATGCAAAATAAAATTATTTTTGCAGCTGACACATTTTCTTTTAAATAATTCTCTAAATTTGCTTACTAGCCTATAAATACTACTATAACAATGAAATATCTGGGATATAATTTGTGCTTACGTAAATTTACATAAAATAACAGATGTCATTATGGCTCATCAATTTCTAGGTCAATACAAATATTATCCAGTATTAGCAACAAGCTGAAATACACTAGTTGAAACATAATAAAGTTAAATGGTTTAATTCCTTTAGAAACAGCCATGTAAAGTTTTGCAAACATAACCATTTTTCTGTTTTATTTGTTTGTCTTGTCATGTTTTGTATTTGCCTTTGAAAATGACCCAATAAAGAGTTGAAAGCACTCTGGCAAGTTAAATACTAGTTTTGCACTGTTCGTTGTCAGTTTCTTGCATTAATCTTAATCAATCCCTGACATGTGATCCCTTGCTAGATCCAGTGCACTTGAAAGGATTGTTATTCACCATATGATTTGTATTCTTTATATATATATATATATATATATATATATATATATATGTCAATGAAATATTTCATATTGTAATCACCCAGTAGCTATACATGCAGTTATTCAATTATATAGCTTTTTTTCCTATTGTTGCTATTTGCTGGTCTGATCCTGACAAGGAAACAAATATCTTTAATAAGAACACTATATATTAAATTGATTGCACTACTATTCAGTAAGAAATCAAGTTGTCCTTCTGTACCCCTATTTAACCAGCCGACTGAATGTGATAGCCCTCAAGCAGTTTGGCTATAACAAGCTTTGTCCACAACTCCTGTGCTGATTATCCAACCAAGAAACAATAATTAACCTAATTACAATATAATTTTACATCCTAAAGGTGTTCATCTGACATTTTAACTTGAATGGATAAACAAATCACAAACAGTATGATAAAGTGACACTTGTCATATCCTATGACTAATGTCCAATTTCTCAAAGTATGCACTTGACTAAACCCCAGTCATTCATGTCCAGTAAATACTGAGTATTCAGGACCCCTGATATATATATATATATATATATATAGTTTTATGAATCATTTAGGTGTTACTAAACTCACTGTAAATAGTAATAATTGTGAAACAATGTGCCCTTCTTTAATCTTACCTTGAAACAAAAAATCTGCACCAACACTGTTAACAATGGCATCTGTTGTCTCATTTAAGATATCTCCTGTGTAGACTTTTACTCTCATTTTGCCAACTGTGCAAACTGCAATAAAAGAAATATTAACTTTAACAGTATCTGCATACTTTCACTTTCAATTTAGTTCAGAGACTAACATGTACAAGAATGAATGATAAAATGTCCGAAAAACATGTGATATTATTTGATCTAGACATCATTTGTATGGTTGTACATAATAGGTTGCTATGGAAACACCTTTATGTTGCATCCACATCAGGGCTCTAGATAAGATTTTAATGAAATGAGAACATGTATTTTATTCTTTTGTTTTGGGCTTACTATAATGGTTTTAATTTAAATATTTCACCATGTAGAAAACATATGGAACTTTCAAGAAAATGATTAAAATTAAATTGTTTTATAAACGAGGAATGCATTCTACAAGGTCTTTTGATAATTTAAAAAAAAATATTTGCAAACAAGAGAATGAATGCCTGCCCTATTTTTAATAGTTCCCTGTGTAGCACCAATGGTGCATGGTCAACCCTGGGGATTACTGACGAAGTCTAAATGATGTAATCTTTTGGCCAAGGTATGTGGTCTTGAATTAAAGATACTGTGAAGAAACCAATACTTTCTTATTATACTTACAATGAGCATGACCTCTAACCTTTAGACCAAATAATCTAAAGGTTTGTTTTTGCTAAAAGTGTAATCCCTCCACAAGTTTGGCCATGGAACTTAATCATAAAAAACTGTCCTTCTGCAAAACTCATTTAGTTTTGAGCCACAATGTCCCTGACCTTAGAGTTTTTCAGTCTAAAATCAATTAGCTGAGATATCTGTACCATAAGTGCAAGCCTAGACAGTGAAGTCTGGTCAAGCTATATGGTCTAGCACTAAAGTTACTATGCAAATACCATTTCCTTTTCATACGAACCTTGCCTTAACATTGTGACCCCAAAATCGATGGATTTTTCCATACCCTAAGTGCAAGCCATCCACTGAATTTGGTCCAGGTCTGTGATGAAAAACTAATGTTACTGTGCAGAAATCATTATTATTCTTTTGGTCACAATGAACTTGACCTTTGAACCTTTAACCTCCAAATCAATTGGCTTAGTTTTCATTAAGAAGAACTTGCTTGTGAAGCATCATAAAGGGAGTTACTTTGAAAGTGATGTTATCATGTTGAAAAGGAAAATGTAATGGACAGACAGACAGATGGATAATAACTCCACCAAAAGGTAGACATATAAAAAAATACCCAAATATGCTATTTATAATTTATATTGAAAACTGTACATGACTGACACAAAAAATGTGAACACATACACATGTATGGACACAATCAGTAATGTTGAGTCTCATTTTGTTCTACAAAGGAAAAGAAAAACTCTTTGATGATATATTACAAAATGTGAATGGGAAAGGAGGCATGAATCCTGATGCCTGTTTGGAAATAATTCCTTAACTGTGTTTATTACATTTATTAGAACTCTGGACAACATCTGAGGTAGATTTTTGTGTGACTGTGTGGCTGGCCAGCAGTGCCATTCAACCCAGAGGGTAACTGGTTCATCAGAAACTGGTCTAATTTTTACACTAAATATCAGCACAATTTTACAAAACAAGAGTTGCTTGAAGGGACTGATGATCTACTTGGAGAAAGGAATTTCTGGGCATTCCAGATAATACCATTTCTTCCTTTCAACAGTTGAGTGTTGAAACCTCTCATATTCTTCAGTGATAACAATAATTTCTACTTGGCTACTGTGGTGGACATATTGGATATCAGATAAGAAAATTCATGGAGCAAGATTATCATATAGTTTATCTGGATGAGATTTGGATCAACAACAATAACACAGTGAAGGAGAGTGGGTGGAAGAAAACTTTGCTTCTGCCAGTGTCCTTGAACCACTCCATAGGACATCTGGATGCTTTGTCTAACAATAGCTGCAGCTTGCTCATCTCAATTGGGACCCAACGCTAGGCTGTGCCAAGTATTTGAATCCAATGCTGGATGTATTATGGAGTGGTTCACAGATATATTCCTCCCAAGACTGGACAGAAGCAGTCATTGTGATGGACATTGTACGCTTTTATTTCCAGCTTGATCCACAATCTAGAGTTTCAACAGCTGCCATCAGACTTGATAGACAATGAGTTCATGATGAGAAGGATAAGGCTGAGCTTCTAAACTAGTGAAAATAAACAAACCTCATCCAACATATATAAATAATGACTTGCTTCTCAACCTGGTCATTAGGTTTTGCATCTACCTCCTCAGCATTGCAAGATGAACCCTATCAAGTTAGTATAAGCTGATATAAGTGGTAATGTTGCCAGGAAAAACGCCACCTTTAAAAAGGATGGCAACATAAAATTTTATATTCAAGTGAGACAAAGAATCAAGAGAATTCAGTTGAAAAAGGTAGAACAGCATGTAATCTGGGAAGAAAAAAATATATTTTGGATCCTATATTTTGGATCCTATATTTTGGATCCTAGATGGCATCAGAGGAAGAAACTGTGACCCATTTATTATTGATCTGACAGTGACAGTGATGATTCTGAGGACAAATTGTTATAGAAATTCAGCTGATGAAGATGGGCTGTCTGATGCATCCTTGCATCATTTGTCACATGACAGAGCCACCTGGATTGAGTTCAAGAGTGAAGAATGTGAGTTGGAGAGAATCCAAATTGTGCAAGAATTGGGTACATGAAAAATGCTTTAAGGAAAACAAAAGT
Source organism: Sinohyriopsis cumingii (assembly GCA_028554795.2). Taxonomy (NCBI): domain Eukaryota; kingdom Metazoa; phylum Mollusca; class Bivalvia; order Unionida; family Unionidae; genus Sinohyriopsis; species Sinohyriopsis cumingii. The sequence continues at coordinate 79,267,268 of CM068830.1, read as the reverse complement.
GAAAATCTGTTATAAATACTGGACGATCATACATAACAAAAATCTTGAAATTTAAAACGTGTTATAATTCAGGCATTTGCTATAATAATTGCCTCATACCATCTAGTCTCTATTCCATTCAAATTACCTCTAAAGTAAAATGTCAAGCTTTCCATTGTGGATTGAGGTCATGGATTGTGAAAACCGTAACAAGTAATCCAGTTGCCTCCTTATCATCTAATTTTATTTTTGCAGCCATTTTACATGAGTTTCCACTCACCATAATGAATATTTTATAAAATTCTCTGTATTTTAACATTTGAAATGAATGAAGACCACAAGCAATATGTTATTGACTATAATTTTCTTTGTTAATCTCAAAATTTATCCATTTAGGTGTATATTGGATGTCACCATTATTACTGCTGCTTCAGGTAATAAACTTCCTGTTTTGCTCATTATGATGGACAATGTAAACTTCAATATTACACATTAATTTTGTCATTTTTTTATTCTCCAATAAGTTAATTTGTAGAATGGGGAAAAAGGTTACTGTTTATCTCTCCCATTAACAACAAGTTTTGAGTAAATTCACTGCCTGAAATTACTTGGATTATATTTCAATGGGTGGGATGCCCCATATAAAATTTTAAAGAACTACAGGTTTTCTTTTGAAGCATTATTGTCTGCTGTATTTCATTAAAGATGCACACAGATGATGTACCTGTTTTTTTCAATGTGGATTATATAATTATGACTATATGCATAAATGTGGCATTAGCTGTTTCTGTTTCTTTAATTTTTGCATGACTATGATTTCATAACATTTCCCTGCATTATAACTTCTACATTAGCGAGATCCTTGTTCATGGGATGTGTCACTTTGATATACATATCAGAGGCGGCTAATACCTGTGCCAACTTTCATGAATCATAATTTTAAATGCAAATTTTCTTAAATGATGCAATAGAAATTTACAGTAGTTATGAACATAGAATTTTCAGGTATCAAAGATTAAAAATCAAGTTTAAATAGAAAACTCTCTGGCTGACCTTAATTTGTAGACAAATCATTGTAACCTTAATTTGTAGACAAATCATTGTATCAAAGTTGATCTTGATTAAAACAACATTTATAAAATGTTTGATACTGTAGAAGTTTCAAAAAAGGGAAGTCGTGATTTTAAAAACCAGACTTTAATATCGTTCTTTTTTTTAGTAAATTAGACCCCAAAAATATGAGGTCATTCATAAGTACCAAAATATGGAGCAACACTTCAATGATGATGGAGGAATGATTACACAACATGGTAGACTTTATATAAAACAAAAATAGCAAAAGAATTGCATATAAGAGCACATTTTCATTCCGAGGATGAAAATGAACCTTCATTTTTACACTTTTTAAATAGCAATATATATATATATATATATATATATATATATATATATATATATATATATATATATATATATATATATATATATATATATATATAATAATCTCAGTCATTATTTTCAATGAACATTGTTACATATTAGATATTGTTACATCTTAGACATTGTTACATATTAGACATTGTTACATATTAGACATTGTTACATATTAGAGATACATTTTTACATATTAGATACATTATTACATATTAGATATTGTTACATCTTAGACAGTTTCATGAAATCTCATCAACAGAACAACTGAATAAAAATATTACCTGAATCATCACTGGGATCAATTACAACACAACAACCAATTTCTGGTAGTGTTTTGACATCATGTACATTAATTGACTTTTGCTTTCTGATGTTAGTTCTATGAAGAGTTCCTCTTAGCTGATCTTGGAAGGCCTTGAATAAAGAGTTAAACAGATGAAAGCCATCATAAATATCTAGTGTTTTACTTTTTACTCCATCTTCCCCCCACATCCAATACCATCTGGGTTTCATTCAGGATTAAAAACCTTCTCAACCATCTACTCAGCCTGGAAAAATAATATTCAAATACATGAAGGTGGAATTCAGGTAATAAGGAAGAGTCCATATTGAAAATGTTACTGTTGGTTAAAATTCACCTCCATCTTCCCCAGTGAGCTACATCAAGAATCTGAAATTTTACTATTGTCAACTAATTTGCATAAAACATGATAACTGATATGATGACTCTCTTTCAATCAGTGTGGATGGAATTCAGGTTACAAGAATCAACAGAAACATGAACAGGTGGATGAAAAGGACATGCAGATAGATGATGGATGCATGTACATAAGACTTCAATTAAAAAGATAAATTATCTTGATGAAGTAGAAGAAAACAAATTATTCTCACTCCAAAAGCAAATACTAAAAACTTTCCTCTCCCTGTGAAAATTAAATGGTCAGTCCCTAACCAATGAATGTATTCACAAAAGTGTGGATATAAATATGCACAATTTGAATAACAAAGTGGAAATAAATGCATTTATCAGCACAATTTTACTCGATAAAAGTTCTGAACTTGGTCTTTTTTAATGCTTACACATACAAGGTTACAAAATAAAAGGTATTTAACTTTTTAATATTTTTTTGCATAGATTTCCCACTGATGTTGTCTCTACTATTTAAAACAATGAAAACTCATGATTTGTACACGATAACCTCTATAGGCAAACTAATAAAATCTCAACCTTTAGTGCAAAATATAGGAAGCAACTGTGAGGTAAAGAAAAAGAAAAGTTAATAAAAGAAACCCACCTGTGTAAAAGTTTGGCAGGTGGAATGCACTGATTTAAAAGTTAAGGTAAATTTACAACTAGCTGGTGGGGGGACTTTGAAAAGTTCTGTCCTTACATTTTCCTACATGAACACTTCATTTTGTCTGTATAACCCTTTAATAGCTTAAACTAAATCACAAAGATGCAGAATGACTTTATACACAGAAGTGACATTGTATTACACTCTTCACTACATGTTTCAAGCATGCCACATGCTTGTAATGCATTCTAGACTGTATCAATGAGTATATTTTTATAAATCAGCACTGGGGTTTTAACAATAATTTCCAATAATGAAAACTATAACTCTTAGTGATGGGTTCATCACAAAGGGCCACACTAACTACTAGTTCCTGTGCTTAAACAGGCATTGAGTTTAAATGAAAAGTTTTGGAAAACAAGGTCTTACTGTTTGAAATAATGATTTGGAATACTGGAAATCTAATTAATTCAAGGTTTCATCAATAAAAATAAACTTGACAACTTAAACTGAAATCAAACATTAAAATGTCAAGTTACGATGCAAAAATTAAATTCAGAAGGCAAGCAGGGACCATAACTCTTCTAAATAATAATATAGATCATTTAAAATTAAACTAACTCAAGGTCTCATATATTTAAAGTTGCAAGTCAAATCTGAATGAAACTGAGCTTAGTAAAGTTATGCAGTGAAAACCAAAATCAAGAGGGCAGACAATAAGGGGCTATAACTCCTGTGAATGATCTTGTATAATACTGGTAATAAAGCTCATTCAAGGCTTCCTTAATATGAAATTACACGTCAAATTGAGTTCAAATCACATTAAGCATGGTCAGGTTAAACTGTAGAAGCCAATATTGATCCATACTTTCCATAAATAAAATCTTGGAACACTAAAAAATCAGATGTATTGAGGAGCCATTATAAGGAAGCAAACCAAATCTGGTTGAAATTCAGCAAACTTAAACAAAATTAAGCCGTGGAATTTCAATGTAAGGAGGAAAGGCAATCTGGAGAAATAACTTCTGTTAATAATGCAATGGAATGATCAAAATTAAAATTATTCAAAGACTTGTCAATACAAAAATTTTGCTGCAATTCAAACAAAGCTCAGTAAAGTCATGTTGCAGAAACCAAAGCATGATGGGTAATCAGGACACTTAAATTTTGCGGCCTTTTTGCTTAAGCCACCGGTTTTGAGACAATTCTAAGTTTTGATGGTCCTGAGATGAATGATATGGAATGTCTTTACTAACAATATATTACTCAAAATTTTCTTCTATACAATGTCCTAAGTCATGACTATCAACTGTTTGTTTTTTCAGAAGATTTTGGAATGAATCTTGAAACATTGTCACATTTAGCAGTTATCTCAGTAGCAGTTAACATGTTATGGTCACTGTGATTGCTGAGCACCTAATGGGATTGCACCAGAGTTATTTCCAAAGACATCATCACTCAGTGGGGTATCTGCAGTCCGTTTTCTGTCATGACAAGGACAAATTACAATTAGTACATCTTATAGGACGTTTTGAAGTTTCTGTAATAATGTGTTTTAAACTTATGGTCCTATTTTCATTACCATTATCCTAATACTGCATATATAAGTCAAACATTATACAGTGCTTTGACTTATGTCCATTTTCTAAACACTGTATTCTGATTGTTTTCCTGCATGATTGCACATCATGCTCTCATTGAAAACAGAAGAAACATATTCTTGATTTCTAATTATGGTTAGAGCAGTTAGTGTGGTCTGAATCATGTTTGTGATTTTCATTTCTATGCCTTTTATAGTAGTCATAGTTGTTATTTAGTATAGGGAAAATCTCATTATGGCATAGAGAAAGTGGAGTAAACCTTTCTTATTCAGATGGACTCCTTGCTATTAGGTGCTCCAGAAATAATCCAGACTTTGTCCCAAATGCCTGTTTAAGGTCCATCATTTTGTAATTCCATTCATGACACAATCTGAGCATTCAACTCATGAATGTCTGTGTCAATTCTTGGGCATACACTGCATAGAACGATTGAGCAGTTAGGATTATTCATTGACAAGTACATGTTGTTTAGTATGTTATAAAAATTATTTTCAATATTGTCTATATGAATATTGTTACTCACATCATTGCCACCAAATGTATGACCAGTTTCTGCCCCAGGTAAACATTTAACACGAACCCATACGAGAATGTTTTATCTGTAATTAACATTTTCTTTGATGTTTTCTCTTCTGTCTCAGGTAGAATCCAGTGTATTATAAAATATAAAGCTCTTATGTTTAAGGTGGCAAAGCACATGCTTGGTAGAGAGTTTTCTACTGTAGCTTGATTGCTAAGCAACTAACTGAGGGACTGAAGGTATTTTCCCTGTATTCTGGCTGGTTTTTTGGATTTATCATTGTCTTTCTGGGCATTTTCTTTTATTTTCATAAGCTGGCTTATTTCACTGATGTGCGTTTGTGATTCTTCTATCTTTGAGAGTACTGACAATTTCTGTTTTCATATTTATAATGTCTTCATGCACTGCTGGTAAAATGTCAGGATGTATGCTGTTTGAAGCAGTATAGCCATATTTAAGCTGCATAATTTCTGACAGGAGTGAATCTTTGTCTTTATTTTTTGTTTTACTTTCTATTTCATTTTTGTGTTGTCCTATTCCAGAATAAGGCAATAGCCTGGTGTCTTACTTAGGTCACATATAATAGTTTTATTTGTTTTATTCAAGGCTCATAAATTCTGTCATGAAATCTGATATTACCCCAGGGTCTGTGCTACAGACCTTACAGAAGCCCCTTGACCATGTGCTTGTTAACTATATTTTGTGATTGTGAGTGCTAGCATGTCAGACTTCAGAACAAACTATCTTCAATCTAGGCCATAAGTAATGAAAACATCTTATCATCCTTTAAGATCTGTTTTTAGAGGACCAATTAAATATCACTTTACCATTCAGTTCTTTAATGGTAATACATACTTGTCAATGATGTTTTATGGATTATCAAGGTGGTAAGTCTGTTTTTTTCAGCTAATATTTTCAAAAAAGCAATATATTGCAATAAAATATTGTTTACAGCAGAAATTCTGCGGTATAGTTTTCTGAAGAAAAATAATATGATTTTTATCAGTAAATAACAGTCATTAAAATTTGAGGCTCCCTTATTTACATTCATACATAAATATATGTAAAGACAAGCAGACAGACTGAGAATACAAAACTGGTACAAAATAAGCTTACATCCTGTGTTGACTTGTCCTTGAAGAAGAGAACAAACTTCACAGTTTTCAATGAACTTGAGGCATTTTTCTCAGCCCAGTCTCCAACAGTATCATACATCACCTTGGCAACCAGTGTTGCTGGATACCTGAGGTATCCACTTCCCATGGCTGGCATTGCTATGGATTTACAACCCTTTTTGTCTGCCAACTTCAGTGCTGCTGTTATCACATCAGAAAGAACCTTCAACAAAATGACATGCCAATTTATAATAGTGTAAAGACCTGGACAAGTATTTACAAAAAATAGACAACCAAAGCACAATCATACTGAGACAATTACTAATTTGCTTCCAAAAGGAGTACTCTGATGAAGCTTTTGCCAATTTGCATACAGATTTCTGCATACAGGATAGGCGGATCTATTTTCATGTCCAAGTTCTTAGGGGGGAAGTAATACATGCCCAAATTGTGAACACCTATACTTGCAGACAATATACTTCCCAAGATGACCTTTCACCTCATTACCTTGTTATGCTCAGATAATTGGAATCCTGACTAAATTAAAATAATAATAATTAAATTAAAGGTAAATAATCAAAAGTGCACCTACAAGGTAACCAAGTGACAATTAGGATTCTAAAACATTTTCTGAAAAAAGGTGAAAAATTGTGCAACTATAGTAGGTTGAAGGATAAGATCAACTCCAATTTAAATAAGAAAATATGTTATTTTCTGAAAAATCATGTTAAACAGAAGTTTTACCATCACTATGAAGTTACACTGAAAAACTGACATCACTCCAATAAATTTTGCTTATGTAATGTAATTACTGTAACAATTTTACTTTTTGAACTCTGAGTCTTCCTATTGTGGATGGATGGATACAAACATATTTAGATACAGCCAGATAAAGAACTGAACATTACTGTAATAGCCTGACTGTAACATACTGAATAGTAAACCAATCAGTTCCTGTTGAAATAAATATTACTGTAATAGTCTGACTGTAACATTTTAATAGTAAACCAATCAGTTCCTATTGAAATAAATATTACTGTAATAGTCTGACTGTAACATTTTAATAGTAAAACAATCAGTTCCTATTGAAATAAATATTACTGTAATAGTCTGACTGTAACATTTTAATAGTAAACCAATCAGTTCCTATTGAAATAAATATTACTGTAATAGTCTGACTGTAACATTTTAATAGTAAACCAATCAGTTCCTATTGAAATAAATATTACTGTAATAGTCTGACTGTAACATTTTAATAGTAAACCAATCAGTTTCTATTGAAATAAATATTACTGTAATAGTCTGACTGTAACATTTTAATAGTAAAACAATCAGTTCCTGTTGAAATAAATATTACTGTAATAGTCTAACATTTTAATAGTAAACCAATCAGTTCCTATTGAAATAAATATTACTGTAATAGACCGACTGTAACATTTTAATAGTAAACCAATCAGTTCCTATTGAAATAAATATTACTGTAATAGTCTAACATTTTAATAGTAAAACAATCAGTTCCTATTGAAATAAATATTACTGTAATAGTCTGACTGTAACATTTTAATAGTAAACCAATCAGTTCCTATTGAAATAAATATTACTGTAATAGTCTGACTGTAACATTTTAATAGTAAAACAATCAGTTCCTATTGAAATAAATATTACTGTAATAGTCTGACTGTAACATTTTAATAGTAAACCAATCAGTTCCTACTGAAATAAATATTACTGTAATAGTCTGACTGTAACATTTTAATAGTAAACCAATCAGTTCCTATTGAAATAAATATTACTGTAATAGTCTGACTGTAACATTTTAATAGTAAACCAATCAGTTCCTATTGAAATAAATATTACTGTAATAGTCTGACTGTAACATTTTAATAGTAAAACAATCAGTTTCTATTGAAATAAATATTACTGTAATAGTCTGACTGTAACATTTTAATAGTAAAACAATCAAATCCTATTGAAATAAATATTACTGTAACAGTCTAACATTTTAATAGTAAACCAATCAGTTCCTATTGAAATAAATATTACTGTAATAGTCTGACTGTAACATTTTAATAGTAAAACAATCAGTTCCTATTGAAATAAATATTACTGTAATAGTCTGACTGTAACATTTTAATAGTAAAACAATCAGTTCCTATTGAAATAAGTATTACTGTAATAGTCTAACATTTTAATAGTAAACCAATCAGTTCCTATTGAAATAAATATTACTGTAATAGACTGACTGTAACATTTTAATAGTAAACCAATCAGTTCCTATTGAAATAAATATTACTGTAATAGTCTAACATTTTAATAGTAAAACAATCAGTTCCTATTGAAATAAATATTACTGTAATAGTCTGACTGTAACATTTTAATAGTAAAACAATCAGTTCCTATTGAAATAAATATTACTGTAATAGTCTGACTGTAACATTTTAATAGTAAACCAATCAGTTCCTATTGAAATAAATATTACTGTAATAGTCTGACTGTAACATTTTAATAGTAAACCAATCAGTTCCTATTGAAATAAATATTACTGTAATAGTCTGACTGTAACATTTTAATAGTAAACCAATCAGTTCCTATTGAAATAAATATTACTGTAATTGTCTGACTGTAACATTTTAATAGTAAAACAATCAGTTTCTATTGAAATAAATATTACTGTAATAGTCTGACTGTAACATTTTAATAGTAAAACAATCAGTTCCTATTGAAATAAATATTACTGTAATAGTCTAACATTTTAATAGTAAACGAATCAGTTCCTATTGAAATAAATATTACTGAAATAGTCTGACTGTAACATTTTAATAGTAAACCAATCAGTTCCTATTGAAATAAATATTACTGTAATAGTCTGACTGTAACATTTTAATAGTAAAACAATCAGTTTCTATTGAAATAAATATTACTGTAATAGTCTGACTGTAACATTTTAATAGTAAAACAATCAGTTTCTATTGAAATAAATATTACTGTAATAGTCTAACATTTTAATAGTAAACCAATCAGTTCCTATTGAAATAAATATTACTGTAATAGTCTGACTGTAACATTTTAATAGTAAAACAATCAGTTTCTATTGAAATAAATATTACTGTAATAGTCTGACTGTAACATTTTAATAGTAAACCAATCAGTTCCTATTGAAATAAATATTACTGTAATAGTCTGACTGTAATATTTTAATAGTAAACCAATCAGTTTCTATTGAAATAAATATTACTGTAATAGTCTGACTGTAATATTTTAATAGTAAACCAATCAGTTTCTATTGAAATGAATATTACTGTAATAGTCTGACTGTAACATTTTAATAGTAAACCAATCAGTTCCTGTTGAAATGAATATTACTGTAATAGTCTGACTGTAACATTTTAATAGTAAACCAATCAGTTCCTATTGAAATGAATATTACTGTAATAGTCTGACTGTAACATTTTAATAGTAAACCAATCAGTTCCTGTTGAAATGAATATTACTGTAATAGTCTGACTGTAACATTTTAATAGTAAACCAATCAGTTCCTGTTGAAATAAATATTACTGTAATAGTCTGACTGTAACATTTTAATAGTAAGCCAATCAGTTCCTATTGAAATAAATATTACTGTAATAGTCTGACTGTAACATTTTAATAGTAAACCAATCAGTTCCTATTGAAATAAATATTACTGTAATAGTCTGACTGTAACATTTTAATAGTAAACCAATCAGTTCCTATTGAAATAAATATTACTGTAATAGTCTGACTGTAACATTTTAATAGTAAACCAATCAGTTTCTATTGAAATAAATATTACTGTAATAGTCTGACTGTAACATTTTAATAGTAAACCAATCAGTTCCTATTGAAATGAATATTACTGTAATAGTCTGACTGTAACATTTTAATAGTAAACCAATCAGTTCATATTGAAATGAATATTACTGTAATAGTCTGACTGTAACATTTTAATAGTAAACCAATCAGTTCGTGTTGAAATAAATATTACTGTAATAGTCTGACTGTAACATTTTAATAGTAAACCAATCAGTTCCTATTGAAATAAATATTACTGTAATAGTCTGACTGTAACATTTTAATAGTAAACCAATCAGTTCCTATTGAAATAAATATTACTGTAATAGTCTGACTGTAACATTTTAATAGTAAACCAATCAGTTCCTATTGAAATAAATATTACTGTAATAGTCTGACTGTAACATACTGAATAGTAAACCAATCAGTTTCTATTGAAATAAATATTACTGTAATAGTCTGACTGTAACATTTTAATAGTAAAACAATCAGTTTCTATTGAAATAAATATTACTGTAATAGTCTGACTAACATTTTAATAGTAAACCAAACAGTTCCTATTGAAATAAATATTACTGCAATAGTCTGACTTAAACATATTAATTGTAAACCAATCAGTTGCTATTGAAATTGTGCTCATCAAGAAAAAAAACATCAGAATTGTGAAAATGTTTTTCAAGTAATTTTGACAAAACATAAAAGACTGAAATGGTTCTGTTAATGTCACGAAGTGGACCAGATTTATCAAACAGTTTAACATTCACTGCCTTCCATTTGTATGGAAATATACCTCTCTCTGTACTTTGATTACATAAACCATATATACTCATGTATTAGTCACTGCCTTCCATTTGTATGGAAATATATCTCTCTCTGTACTTTGATTACACAAACCATATGTACTCATGTATTAGTCACTGCCTTCCATTTGTATGGAAATATATCTCTCTCTGTACTTTGATTACACAAACCATATATACTCATGTATTAGTCACTGCCTTCCATTTGTATGGAAATATATCTCTCTCTGTACTTTGATTACACAAACCATATATACTCATGTATTAGTCACTGCCTTCCATTTGTATGGAAATATACCTCTCTCTGTACTTTGATTACATAAACCATATATACTCATGTATTAGTCACTGCCTTCCATTTGTATGGAAATATATCTCTCTCTGTACTTTGATTACACAAACCATATATACTCATGTATTAGTCACTGCCTTCCATTTGTATGGAAATATACCTCTCTCTGTACTTTGATTACACAAACCATATATACTCATGTATTAGTCACTGCCTTCCATTTATATGGAAATATACCTCTCTCTGTACTTTGATTACATAAACCATATATACTCATGTATTAGTCACTGCCTTCCATTTGTATGGAAATATATCTCTCTCTGTACTTTGATTACACAAACCATATATACTCATGTATTAGTCACTGCCCTCCATTTGTATGGAAATATACCTCTCTCTGTACTTTGATTACACAAACCATATATACTCATGTATTAGTCACTGCCTTCCATTTGTATGGAAATATACCTCTCTCTGTACTTTGATTACATAAACCATATATACTCATGTATTAGTCACTGCCTTCCATTTGTATGGAAATATACCTCTCTCTGTACTTTGATTACACAAACCATATATACTCCTGTATTAGTCACATTCAACTTCAACATGCACAGACACAAATCCACCAACACATAACGTGCTGACAGATCTGGATCTATGCAGCTTGTTAGCAGTAATTAATAGAATGCACAACATATAGTCTGATCTGCCGGTACATTATGTGATCATAGGTCAGGGTCGATGCTACATCTGGACCTGACTTATAAAGGAGTATATACAGTATATTTTCTGACACGAAAGGTGCTGCTGTTTGCAATAATTCGGATCCAGTGAGGTTAGCACCTGTGAAATTTGTTACTTGCAGCTTCTGCTGATACTTCAGTACTTCACTGTCTATTATGAAAGGCATTTCATCGAACGTGTTTTCATAGATTATCATGGATTTTTTTGCAAGAGTAAGAAAGTTTATCGTAAGTAAAAGGGATAATTGGTTCTTTTATAAACAAAGAAACAGAAAAAGGTTATTGAACTCCTTGGTCAGTGTTTCTCAGTGCTTGAAGTTGACCATGTGTTTTTATTGCTTGTATGACCCTATCTGGATGTTAGCCATTTGTTTAGCTCTGCTTTTTAAAAAGAAACGCCTCAACCAATGACTGTGAATATCAAGAATCTTGAGGGATTATTGCTGTCATCAAGCATTTTTAAAACATCTCATAGAACATGATACATTGCAAAAAACATGACAACATCTCTACTGGCATTGACACTTGTATCATGTGAAGCATGTTACAGTTTAATAGTTAAATAAAAGTTGTATACTGCACAATAAGTGCACTTGCATGCACTGGAAGGATCTCAGAGGGCATTTCAGCTGGTAACTGTTAGTGAAATTCACAAGTAAATATGACCATCCATTTACAAAGAGTAGTGAAAACAATATTTGTATGATGGCCATCTAGCCAGGGATTGTTAATACAAGCTTGGCATCATCTGCATTCAGAACCATGTAAATACAGGTGAAAACACTATGACCACAAATTATGAAGAAGTGGTGACAACAAGATCTATCAGATGAACACCATAATTTTATTGAAATTAACTGCTGTACTAAAATATGAAAGTTGTAAAATTGCAAAAACAATAAAGTATTCTTTTTTCAACAACACTTACTTTTTCTCCATTTTCAGCATACTGTGGCAAGGCGGTTAAGAAAACATGCCTGCACTTAAGGTTTCCACCACCAATTATTGCAATCTGACCCAGCTTTATTCCATTTGGATATTTAATTTTGCATTCATTCTGAAGTGACTGGCCCCCAACACGGAGAAGGGCAGCACAAGCACCACTTTGAGACAAGACCAAATTTGTTGCACAGCTGCAAAAAATGGCATCCACCTAGTGGGTAAAAAGAAAATTATTAAATAACAAGAATTCCACTTAAGATTGTTTCACCTGATTTCCTGCATGATCAAAACTCACAACATGTAATTAAAAACAATAATAGGACACTGTTACCTATTTTATCAGTGTCAATAAGGCCAAATGGGAGTTTTAGTGTGGGGAAAAAGTTAAAATATTAAAGTTTGAAGGGCAGGAAATAAGAGAATAGCAGTGTCAATGTTAGGTTTCTAACTAGCACTATGTCAGGTGCAAAAATATGAATATCTGGGATGGATGTGGGCAAAGCAATGATAAATCTGGGTAACTAGGTCAGCATCATAGGAAATAAAAAAATAGCAGTACCAATATCAGGTTTCTAACTAATATAAGTTGGGTGTGAGAGTTGGAACACATATCAATATCAGGTTATGTTTTTGGGTTTCAAGGCAGCTTTGACAAATCTAGGTAAATGGGTCAGCATCATGACAAATCTGGGTAACTGGGTCATATTCCTGCTGTTTCAGCACCATTTAGTTATGGTATGATGGGGGGGGAGGGCTATCCTTCATGTAGTAATAGTTAGCCAATCATATTCTGTATTTAAGGAAAGGGGGTGTGGGATTATGATAGTGTGTATGTATATGTATATATATATATATATATATATATATATATATATATATATATATATATATATAAATAGAGGAGAATAATCAGGAGAGGAAGAAAAGAACAAGATACAAGTCGAAGATATGAAATTGGAACTTAACAAAGAAACTTGATTTAAAGTTAGTGTCAGAAAAAGAAACAGACAGATAGAACACATAATAGATATAACGGAGTGATAGATATTACGAGTGCACAACAACATAAAATAAAAAAAACATGCAGCCAAGTGGTAGTGTAGAATTTGGAGTGGTGGACAGAACTTTAGAGTGTGTATATTAGATATAAACAGTAATTTGCAAAAAGGCTTAGTGTTTTTAATAAAATACCACTGGCCTCCCCTCACTCCAAAGTTAACAGATAGACCTAACTGGTCAGATATGGTAGAGAACCCAGTGGAACAGACAACAAAACCCCACAGGTCAGAATCAATATTATTTCCCAATATTGAATTCTGTATTTTGCATGCTCTGTCAGACTGCTGCAACATCATTAAAAGATCTAACGCTTTCATTAGTGCAATAAATGTAGTCCACTGTGACATACTTTCATGGGTGTGATATTAGTCTTTGAAATAAATGCAATTATCAGATTTCATGAGTGTACATGAACAAGCAAGAGTCTAAGTAAAATGGAGCTAAATGTAAAAGCATAATTGCATAACCGTATCATGAAGAGTAGGTCACTGCAAACCGTATCATGAAAAGTAAGTTACAGTGACTTTGTCTCTGGTAATGACTAGTACTTCTAACGATCAATGTATACATAAAATATTATGACAGGATGTAATGATTTTAGAAACATGCAGCTTAATGCAAACAATTTACACTTACACTTATGGGAACAAAGTCAACAACAACAACAACAGCAAAAACAACAAAAGTTAAGCATATGTGATGCGTAAACATTACTAAAAATCAAATTAATAAACACCACAAATACTTTCTTAAAGCAATGTGTCGTAAGAAAAATAAAAGATTTCTTTTATTTTTTGTAATATAATAATAATAATAATAATAATAGTAATAAAGAATTTATTTAGAGAAGGTAACTCAATTAGTTACAGAACTTATCTACCTTGAGGCCTTCTAACTGTGATGTACAATATATACAGTATATACAATGTGATGTTAAGAATCTGGCTTGACACTAAGTAATTAAGTGATTTTAAAAATCAAAGTATCAAGCATGGAACATATCCACAGGCATCTGTGAACACATAAACATATATAAAATATAAAATATCATCCTGCACTGAAAAATTCAACTGTGAAAGTGATGCAAATTTACAGAAAAGTAGGCGGCATTTATTATACTACAACTGTTCAATTGTCTAAAGATTTCAACCATTGGAGATATTGATTATGAAAAAATATATGCCAGGAGCCTAACTTATGTCACTGGGAATGTTGTTCCATACCAGTGAACCAGTATATTGAAAACTTTTTTTAAAACAATTCCTTCTTTGACCTTGGTATAATGTAACTTTTACTTTTTTTGGACCTTAAATTTGGAGTACCATCAGCATCTCTTTGGTGAAAGATATTGCTTAGATAAACAGGAATGGATTTTCTGGATACTTTGTACATCAATCTAGCCTTTCTACAAAATATTCTATCATGTACTGTTAAAATCTTTACATTATTCATTGCATTCTGGAAGTTGTCTATACATTTATCTAGAATTATATGGCAAGCCCTCTTTTGGAGTCTTAAAAGTGTTGTTATGTTTGAATTAGAGGTATTACCCCAAATTACATTACAATAGTCCAGATATGACTGAATATAACTTTTATAAAAGATGACCCTATACTAAAAAGGAATATATGTTTCGATTTTCCTCAGTAGTCAAAGATAAAAATTAACCTTTTTTGAAACATGTTTAATGTGAATAGATCAAGGAAGATTGTTATCTACAAATACTCCAAGAATTCTATCATGAGAGGTCACATTAAAGCTCACACTGTCAAACAGAACCAAGAGTTTGTCACTATCTAGCCATGCTCATTTTTGTTGTGTTGTAACTGGTAGGGCTTTCGTTTTTTCTGTATTTATGATCATACTGTTTTCCTTGCACCATACTTGAAGTCTGTTTAGAGCATCTTGTAAGTTTTTTTCAAGTACCATTTTGGTTTAACCCATCTCAGACAGTGTAGTATCATCTGCATAGAGGTCATTGGAAAAAACTGAACTTCCTATCTTAAGAGGTAAAGTAAGTCATTGATAAATAGAGTGAATAATGGAGGTCTGAGGATAGAGCTCTGTGGTACTACCCAAATAATATTTTTACTATGAGAAAGTTGATCATTTAAAGATAATTTATGCACCCTATCGGTTAAATAAGAAGTAAACCAGTGTAGGGAGCTTTCACTGCATTAATAGATTTTTAGTTTTTCTAGCAAAATTTCATGGTCTACACGATCAAAAGCTTTACAAAAATCAACCATAATAGTGCCTACCATTTCTCCTTGATCTAATGCTTTCAGCCATTTACCAATCAAGGATACAAGTGCATTTTCACAGGAATGATTCTGGCAAAAGCCAGACTGATTATCATGAATAAGATTATAAGTATTCAAATAGTTGAGAAAAGAATCATGTACATGTTTTACTAGTAATCTGGAGAGACATGGAAGGATAGAGATGGGTCTGTAGTTATTTACATAATCTTTTGTTCCTGCTTTATGCAATTCATACAACTATAGAAGTCTGTAGTATAAACATATGTGTATTACAATTTATTACTGTTGCATGCTTCATCTGGTGCCTGATACAGCTGTTCCATCGGTATTTCTGTATCACACACCAGGCATGGAATTACTCATGTGCCTTCTTTGACATCCATGCATTGATATTTTTCAATGCAGTGAGTTGAACCTTTCATAAATCTGAATTTATTTTGAATTTTTAAATTTCACTCATACCTCAAAAAGGTAAAGTATTTAGAAAGCGAAAAAGTAGGGTATATAATAAATACAAAACTGCAGTTGTGCATTGTCTGCATCACAGGATTTATTTCTTCTTCATATGGCTGATGAATATATCTCTGACTGACAACACAACATATCCTTACACTAAACCAAACTAGTTCTTTCTGCCTGACAACACAACATATCCTTACACTATATCAAACTAGTTCTTTCTGTCAATACAGGACAAAACACATACAGTGTATGTAGTTTTGTGTCTTTATGTGCTGATGCAAACCATGTATAAAGTTTGCAAATTATATAGAATCAGCAAATTATTTCATAACTAGACCTTGGGATTAGACAGTTTGAAAAATTTGCCTGATGCTGGAAGTAGAAGAAAGAAACAAAACAGAAGGAGAAACAATGAAATGGCAAAAAATGTTTGTTATATTGTTTCATTTTTTAAAATTATTATAGCTTAAAGGCAATTACACTGCCAGTTTCATAACTTTATGCACATACAAAATTTTCTGACTAGAATAAGTTATTATGTAACAATTTATGTGGTACAGTTAATATATTTTGATCAACATTTAAATTATTATAGCAATTAATTTAGGTGGTACAATTAATATATGCTTGTACATATAGTGTGTAATGGTAATACACAAATATAATTGCTAAATAAAAGTTAAATTCAATAGATGTAAAGAAAATGAACAGACAGCAAAATATTAGAAAGATAATCTACTTTATTTTAGAAATGGACATCGTCTCTTTGATCACATAATCTAACGAATTATGTGTCCATCAAACAACTGCTTACAGTACAAAATATCTCATAGGACGTTTTTCATACCCTCCCAAAAAATTCCAAACCATTTATAAAAGAGTAATGCACATTTTCCAGTAACTAAATTCAATCACAAGACTTTAAATTATGATGGCAATCATGTTCATTTGCTTCTGCTTGAAAATATTTAGATTTGTACAAATATCTTACACGCTGATTTCTACCCATACCTTGCCTGTTAATTTCTACTCATACCTTACCTGTTGATTTCTAACCATACCTTACCAGTTGATTTCTACCTATACCTTAGCTGTTGATTTCTACCCATACCTTACTTGTTGATTTCTACCCATACCTTAGCTGTTGATTTCTACTCATACCTTGCCTGTTGATTTCTACTCATACCTTAGCTGTTGATATCTAATATGACCTTGCCTGTTTATTTCTATCTATACCTTACCTGTTGATTTCTACCTATACCTTACCTGTTGATTTCTACTTATACCTTAGCTGTTGATTTCTACCTATACCTTAGCTGTTGATTTCTACCTATACCTTAGCTGTTGATTTCCACCTATACCTTAGCTGTTGATTTCTACCCATACCTTACCTGTTAATTTCTACCTATACCATACCTGTTTATTTCTACCCATACCTTACCTGTTGATTTCTACCTATACCTTACCTGCTGATTTCTACTCATACATTACCTGTTAATTTCTATTCATACCTTACATGCTGATTTATACTTATACCTTACCTGTTGCTTTATACCCATACCTTACCTGTTGATTTCTACCCATGCCTTGCCTGTTGATCTCTACCCATATCTTGCTTGTTGATTTCTACCCATACCTTACCTGTTGACTTCTACCCATATCTTACATGCTGATTTCTACCCATATCTTACCTGTTGATTTCTACCCATACCTTACCTCTTCATTTCTACCCATACCTTACCTGTTGATTTGCCAGTTCTTCCACAGTTTGGGAGATCTTTACATTTCCAACTAAGCATTCTGAAATAAATGAAGCCACAATGTACTGTCCTACCTGCCACTTGTACAGGATTTATGCTAGAATGTGTGATAATAATAATAATAACAATGGCTTTATTAATAAAAGGTGACACAATTTTGTGGAACTAGTCTATGTTGTCATCCTCTTTATTTACATATTTACATGAATGCTCATAGGCTTATTAAAATAAATCACTATTATGCCCATATACTTCATACTGGCTTCCTATGGTGCATATATGGAGCATTGGCAGATGTTTGTTATTATAGCAATCGTCAGGAACAGACTTGTTGAGTTTCAGTTATCAGTGTCCATATATACCTCGTATCAGCCCGTTGCGGCTCCACATACAGGTGTCGGACACTCTGCACAACCCTACAAACTCCAAGTCTCTCTTCCTGAGGTATTCCTATAGGAACAATTCGGAGCTTGGCTGGTGCAGTGTGCTGTGACAGGATTTGCCCCCATTATGCCAAAGATTATTTATATTTACAATAAAGTTTATACTGAACCTATGTCTTGTGTGTTATTTGAACTATAAGTTTACATGATCTTGTTTTAGTATGTATGCAAGATAATGATTGATTTTAATTGTTTTGTGCATCATAACAAAACACTCACTGACAGGGTACTAACTGTAAACTGAATTTAATTTAATTCCTAGACAAATAGATGAAGATACTGAACTATACTAGACACAAAAGGTGACTTCAATTTGTGCTGCAATAACATGACTACTTTATCCACCAAAAAACAAATGGATTGATTCAACCATAATGATAAAAACTGCCTCACATCCAAATTCGACATATTGACATATCTGAGTTACATTGACAATATGACTAGAATTTTGTGACTACAAGCAAGATAAGAAATGTTTCCACATTGAATCACATGACATTTCTTTATCCAAGCAATGCCATCATCGTGAAGCAAAAGTTAAGTTTGCATAGACTTAGTGGTCTTTGATAAATAATCTACAGTGACTGCTTAGGCAGGGATAAACCATAGTTTGGTTAGAAAACACCTGGCCACTGGCCACAAAATGCTGGTGACCATAACATAAAATACAGTATCTGAGATCTGACTGGGGAAAATAGAATGGCCATTGTGACCAAGTGACCTCTGTATAAATGTGAAAGTTTATACAGGTTTTACTATGTTAGTTCTCCTGTCAGAGACTGCTGCAGCAACAACCTTTCAAGAGGTGTCTCCAATTATGTCCAGACCTGTTGCTTTGTTTGTATCAACAGTTTGTAAGAATCCTGAAACTTTATCAGTTGATACAACAAAAATTTGAAAAAAATGCTTTCAGTGATTACATGAATCATGCAAATATTCAAAACTTGCACCAAAATATAAAATTAAATGTGCAACAAACACAAATAATTTCTCAAATCCTGTCTTTGATTTTTCTTCTTTAAATTGTTTGTATAGTCAGAAAAAAATTCACCTTTTTTCAAATGGAGGGGAGAATTACCCCACCCCAAATTTTCAGTTCTATAATAGAACTCAATATTATACATGATTTTCCACTTCTGAACTTTGAAAGTACTTAACATGGGTTTTATTTTTGTCCTTTCATTAATATGCAAATTCTGAAAATTAATCTGTTAAAATTACACAGAATAAAATTCCTAAAAACACTGAAGCAAATTGTGACTGACTGATAGAAAAGTATAATATTTAAATTATTACAAGCAAATATGATTGACAGGCACTTGAAAATGGATACTAGTATGTCATTTTTATAAATGCCTGGCTGCATAGATTTTTAGAAAATAATATCTAATGACAAGAACTGTTGTGAGAATGAAGTCAAAGATCAGACAATTTAAAAAATATACACAGTACCTTTGGGTGCAGATGCTGAAGACCTTGGTCTCGCTCCTCCATACAACATGTCTTTCTCTTCTTTTTCAAAAGCCTGTGACATGAAATACAACTGTATAGTCATTATTTAAATAAAAAATTTAAAAACATATTCCACTCTGCTGTTCCATGTAAGGTTGTCTCTTACAAAAATAAGCTAATATATTATCAATTCATTATCTACAGCAGGGGTCAGCAACTTTTGTTACATAGCGTGCCACTTTTTTCTGGATTAATTACAAAATGAACAAGCGCATGCCACCAGTAAAAGAGTAACACTGTTAAAATTGAGATTTTTGGCCGCCCTTC
Source organism: Sinohyriopsis cumingii (assembly GCA_028554795.2). Lineage (NCBI taxonomy): Eukaryota > Metazoa > Mollusca > Bivalvia > Unionida > Unionidae > Sinohyriopsis > Sinohyriopsis cumingii. Next base: position 79,246,967 of record CM068830.1, on the reverse strand, counting down.
GCGTGCCACAAAAAACCTCTTGAAGTGCCACCTGTGGCACGCATGCCTTAGGTTGCCAACCCCTGATCTACAGTATTCATCCCGACACCCACCTCCCAATCACTATCAAGCGTTTTATGAAAGCCATAAATGTGTACTGCATTATACATGTAAATGGGGTCATGTTATCCGGTGGAAAATTTAAAACTTAATGAACTATACCAAACACAAAATAAACAAATACAAACTGGAGGTTTGAACCAAATTATACATGATTTTCATCAGCCATTAGCTAGGCCACTCAGAGGTCTATCCATTTTTTCACTGGATCTTTAAATTTGTGATTATGAGTGTCACTGATACTTCTATTCTTTATCTGTAAATATGTGATCTTTAACACTTGATTCTTTTCACTGGATCTTCAAATTTATGGATATGTCTCTCTGAAGTCTAAAAATTTTCCTTGGGATTTTAGGACTGTGGATATGACATGCATAGATCTTTTAATTTTAAATTGTGTCTTTTAATTTTTGGTTATGCGCCAGTCATAGATTTATTCTTTTTCATTGGGTCTGTAAATTTGTGTTATACCAATAGCTGGTCTACAACATGTCATTGGATTGGTTTAACTTGGTTTTGTGCCATCTCATGACTCCACATCACTGTGAAAAGCCATGCAAGATGCCTTGGCCAAGAACACATCATGGTGGCTGACTCTGGCTAATTTTTAAATTTGTGGTTAGCAGAACCTTTGTTCCGTTTCCAATCACAACCATAAAAAATCACAATAATAATGAATTTACTATATTTCTTCAATTATTTATTTATTTAGTCATTCATTCATTAAATAATTTGAAACTGATACCAGTTCATACTTGTCAAATGTACTTCAAATTTATGGTACAAGAATATACATAACATGCTAAAAGCTAAGATTTTGCTCTCCCTGATCCTCCAGCTGAAGAATTACAAACTTGTTAAAACTGGAAGACATGATCATCTTTAACCTTTCCTTTCCTTTTAATGATTGTATTCTCACCCCTAAGTACTGGTCCATTTATACTCTGTTCAGATTAACGATATAGTACTTTTAATACAGTAAGAGTTACACAATTTGTACCGCTATAAGCTGAACTTTTAAATTTTCAATCCACTAAATCTGAACCATTTTAGTAACCAGTAAAAGCAAACTTTATGTAAAATTGAAAAGATTTTTTCCAATAATGATGTTTAAGACAGGATAGAAAAATCCAAATGAACAACTAAATTTCATTTTTTTTATGGACAATCAATTCCTTACCCTGACAGATTCATTATCTTCCTCATAGAGGACAAAGTGGACTTTTTTCACTGATGATTGTGGATTATTGCTGTCATAAGCAATGCAGGCATCATACATGAGTCTTGCCACATCAAGGTGTGGATAGTGAAGCCGGCCTGTTCCCATGGCAGCAAAGGCAATGCTTCTTTTAGAGTCACGATGAGCTTTCACAAGGCACTGAATCACTACATCTCTTAAAGTCTTGAATCAGAAAACAAAGAAATATCAAAGTGACTTAAAAATTCACAAAGTACTAAATCACTACATTACTCTAAGACTTGAAACAGAAAAACAGAAAGATAAAATGACCTAAAAATTCATAAATGAGCTGTCATTTTACATAACTGACTAGTAATTTTTCTCCAGCTCTTGAATCAAGTAGAAGGTTCCACTCATAAAGACATCATTCTTCAGCAAAAAGTGACCTTAAAAGAGAGGCGGCATTTCTAGAGGAGGGTTACAAATATGTAAGTAAAAATAAATATAAAGTAGGAAAGACATAATTAATTTTAAAATATACCTTTCTCCAACCCTATCTCTGTCATCAAGGCTGTGATATCATAGCTCTCTCCATCCTAGTACTAATATTAGTAACACCACCTCCTTCATCAAGGCTGTAATGTCACAACTATCTCCATCCTAGTACTAATATTAGTAACACCACCTCCTTCATCAAGGATGTGATATCATAGCTATCTCCACCTAGTACTAATATTTGTAATATACCTCCTTCATCAAGGCTGTGATATCACAGCCATCTCCATCCTAGTACTAATATTAGTAACCCTATATCCTTCCTCAAGGGTGCTATATCTATCTCCATTTTAGTACTAATATTAGCATAACTACCTCCTCTCCTTCAATATATACTGTAATATCATAGCCATCTCCATCCTAGTAGTAATATCAACAACACTACCTCCTTCATCAAGGCTGTGATATCACAGCTACCTCCATCCTAGAACTAAGATTAGTAACCCTACCTCCTTCATCAAGGCTGTAATATCACCACTATCTCCATCCTAGTCCTAATATTAGTAACAGCACCTCCTTCATCAAGGCTGTGATATCACAACTATCTCCATCCTTGTATTAATGTTAGTAATCCTACCTCCTTCATCAAAGCTGTGATATCACAACTATCTCCATCCTAGTACTAATATTAGTAACACCACCTCCTTCATCAAGGATGTGATATCATAGCTATCTCCATCTAGTACTAATATTTGTAATATACCTCCTTCATCAAGGCTGTGATATCATAGCCATCTCCATCCTAGTACTAATATTAGTAACCCTATATCCTTCCTCAAGGGTGATATATCTATCTCCATTTTAGTACTAATATTAGCATAACTACCTCCTCTCCTTCAATATAGACTTTAATATCATAGCCATCTCCATCCTAGTAGTAATATCAACAACACTACCTCCTTCATCAAGGCTGTGATATCACAGCTACCTCCATCCTAGAACTAAGATTAGTAACCCTACCTCCTTCATCAAGGCTGTACTATCACAACTATCTCCAACTCTATCTCTGTCATCAAGGCTGTGATATCATAGCTCTCTCCATCCTAGTATTAATATTAGTAAACCTACCTCCAGCATCAAGGATATGATATCACAGCTATCACCATCCTAGTACTAATATGTCAGCATAAGTAACCCTACCTCCTTCATCAAGGCTGTGATATTATAGCTATATCCATCCTAGTACTAATATCTTTTTCATCATATCTGTGATACCACAGCTATCTCCAACCATTATATTTCCCACTGTAGCATGATTTAGAATGTTCATCTGGATTACTCTGATGTCCAATGCCAAATGTCTTAGCTAAGATCATGGAATTTGTGCACTTTCATTCAGTTTAATTCCTTTCACTATTCCTCTTAAATGATGACAGTGTGCACTTTGAAATAACTTATTCCTTCATTTGCAACTGTACCACCGTGGAGTTATATATTACATGCTGTCTATGATAGCGTTATGTATTGCAACTGTACCACCGTGGAGTTATATATTACATGCTATCTATGATAGCATTATGTATTGCAAATGTACCACCGCGGAGTTATATATTACATGCTATCTATGATAGCGTTATGTATATGTCATCCAGATGTCATGCTGACCCAGTTGAAAAATACAATTCTCAACTTTGCCATCTTGATAATTACTAGGGCAAATAGCAGCCACTGATTATCAAAGTGACAAAACCAAACATCTAAGGAACAAAAATCAGTAAGGATACCTGTATGAAAAATGTCAAAGTGTTGAATATACAAATCAACAAATATCCTGAGATTTCTATTTTCTAAACTCCAGTATGAGTCTGCTCATGAAGATTAAAATTCAACATTAGAGGGGTGGCAATGAAAGTGGATTAGCTTTACACAAACTTGTCACTGTCACTGGATTCTAGCCATAACATTTTGTTGACTGTTGGCAAAGTGGCATAGTGTGGTGGGGCTGTTCAAGAGGAAATCACTGTATACTCCTTTTTTTATTTAAGGATGTGTGATAACAAGCTTTCAAGATGCCCACTGCGGTAGCCATGTTAGACATCAGACAGGCACCATTTTCATTTAGAACCAATTACACACCATAAGTCATCTGGTGAAAATATGTCAATATGCTTTTCTGTTTAGGAAAAGTAACAAAAACAAGATTTTCAACATGTCTACCATGGTAGCCACACTGTACATAAGATAGATACCAATTTCATTTAGGTCCAACAACACATTTTCAAGTCTTCTGGTTAAAACTCCGTGTCAATTTGACCATCTATCCAGGAAAAGTAGCAACAAAGAGAATTTCAAGATGACCTCTTTAATGGCCTTATGAGATATCAGATTAGCAACAATTTCATTCTGTACCATCATAAGTCTTTTAGTGAAAATACCATGCTGAGTTAGTAGGTGTAGTGATAACAAGATAGTAATGCTGGCTGCCATAGTGGCCATATTAGCACCAGTCTGGCAAAATATTCATTTAAGACTAACCAGCTATTATGAGACAGCTTTAACTGAGAACAACAGTTGTTATATCTATCCATTCAGGAGGAGCAGAGATAACAAGAGTTTCAAGATGGCTGCCATGGAGACCATATTGGATTCCTGAATGGCACCATTTTCATTTAGGATCAACTCAACCATGGGATGAATGGCAATCCCACAAGTAGTTTAGGACCAATAGCACTGACAAACCTTTGAAAATGGATAAAAGATCACCATATACACCGCATGTCCAGTAGAATTAATAAACAGTGTCAAACTTATTTCATGCAATCAACTCTAAGAAGCGAGACTAAAATGTAGGTTCCAAAGGAACCTGCTTGTTTAATCAGATTTATTTTTACAATAAGTTGCTTTATGTGACCATGAGAGACGTTAAATGGTAATTTAAGACAGGTGACTACAGAAGAATGTGACCTTTAATGTAGAATGGACATTACAAGAGGATCTTTTTTATTGACTCTAAAAAGTGTTACTTACATAGATTTGACCTGTCTACAAAAGGCATCAAGGTTTGCATTAAGAATTTTTTAAAATATATTAATGATACTAACTTGTCCCTTGTTGCTTTTTTTCCAATCTGGAAGCACAGTTAAGTAGACTCTGGCACATTGCAGGTCACCCCCTTTAATGTCCACTATCTGACCCTCCTGAATTTTCTCAGTGTATTTTGTCCTACACTCATTCTGTAGACCCTGACCTCCCCATTGAAGAAGGGACTTACTTGCAGCTCCACTGTTAAGATTAAGGTCTGAAGAAGTTGCACATACAATCACATCCACCTATGAAATGGAAAAATTAAGCACAGTACATTTCATAGGAAAAAAACCTTTAATAATCAAGGTACTAATGGTACTGATTCAATTGGTCCTCCTTTCATTAAATGTCTCAACACTAAAAAATAACAAATCTAAAACACTGCACCCTGATTATTTGTAAACCACTATGAGATAAATGCATGAAGCCTAAGTTTTGAAACTTCCTGTAAATTCTGAGTTTTCATATTGAGGTACTATTCTTTAATTTGATGATGAAGATTTTAACAGTTGACTATGCATTCAACCTAAAAAAATAAGACCTGGATAGTATCAATGATCAATGTTACACATTCAGTCTGGAGCTTTGCTATTAAAAGATACCAAAAAAAATCATGAAAACAAATAAAACTTCCTTAGTCTGACCTGCATAAAAGTGCACACCACACAACAGTATGTTATTCACCTACCAGAGCAGGTCACACTTGAGAGCAAAATAGTAGCAATTTTGCTGGTACATTTACTCTCTCTACCTCTTAAACTAACTGGGTTAAAACTGTCCATATTGATCATCCCTTTATGGGAATTCTTTTGCAAATAGAGAATACAGTACCTACCTCTATATGTATCTCTCTATAGAGATTACTTTCAGAAAAACTATGAATAAAGTGCTGGGGGATTGGGTACAATGTGAAATTAAGCTACATATAATATTTTGGATAAGCTATCCCATCAGAAATCAACATGACTACCTGTGTAATTATGTTCATCAATAGCTTTTCAGAAGAAAATGATGATGTGATTACTAATATACAATATTTTTTAACATTAATTAATATATTGCTTCACAAGCTGTTTAGCTCAATTATTTTAAAGGTGGGTTACATTTATTAAGGATAGTTACATTTTTAAGTACCATATTCATGAACATAGAGTAATTTGCTGATAATAAATCCATCTTCCAAATTAACCACTTGGGTATCCTCCACAACCTTTGAAAGTTTATCAAACACAGAGCATCTCCCCATTTAGGCAAACTTGTCCAGATCATTCTGTTTAAAGTTTCTGGTATGTATTACACAGTATATGGTAGTAGTTATACTTTTGTGTTTCTTTTTATTTCAACTTATTTTGAATATGTTAACTGACACCAAACTGTTACATCTCAAATTAACATTAAAAAGAATTAGTAAATTTGTACTGACCTTTTGTTGTGCCAGCTGACCTTTGGTCAAAGAAATTGTTAAACCATTTTGACATCTATATGGACCACTTTGGGGTGATTCCAAAATCACCAACTCTGCAATTATAAAAGGAACAATAAATAATAGAAATTTACCAAACATTTTTAAAAATACAGTACTTTTTATTTTATGTGTTATAACTGTGTTTAGTATTCAAAAGACTCCATGTTTCAGACAATACAAACCATATATGTGTGGAATCAACTAAAAAATTATCTTGCAAAAACTTCAAAGAGTTAATTAATGGAATTTCTGTATAAATGGACAAATATTTCAAAAGGTGAAAAATGAAAGATGAAGTTGAAAACATATATAAAATGGGACATAACAAAATTTTATTCAAAAGACATGCAAATATCCAATCAATGATGTTGATAGTTAGATCTGAAATGGAGCTAATTACAGTACAACCCATCTCAGCAATACCTCTAAATAAAGGTCATAAATGCATGGACATAATCAAAGAAACTATTTTCTTACTTTCCTTTACATGCTAATATTTATAAAATGGGTATATTCTTGTCAAAAAAGAATAAACCTTCAGAGTGCATTGTATGTATTATATATCGGTCGAAAGTTTTGTCATATATCTATCAAGTTATTGAATGCTACAGTGTTTACTCCATGCATAATTACACCATGAAGGAATAAGCATACTGCATAATTTCATCATGAAGAAATAGGCAGACTAAATAATTATACCTTATAGAAATAAGTAGACTGCATAATTAAACCATGATGGAAATAGACTACTTAATTATACCATGAAGGATCAAGCATAATGCATAACTACACCATGAAGGAATAAGTATAATGCATAATTACACCATGAAGGAATAAGCAGACTACATAATTATTCCATAAGGAAATAAGCAGACTGCATAATTATACCATGATGAAAATAGACTGCTTAATTATACCATGAAGGGATAAGCATACTGCATAATTATACCATGAGATTAATAAGCAGACTGCATAATTATACCATGAGAAATAAGCAGACTGCATAATTATACCATGAAGGAACAAGCATGCTGCTTACTTATACCATGAAGAAATAAGAAGACTACATAATTATACCATGAAGGAATAAGCATACTGCATAATTATACCATGAGGGGAATAAAGAGACTGCATAAGAAAATGCAAATTTTAGAAAATGCTAATTTGTGATCTGAGGTAAGACAGAGAACTAGATTATCTTGAAACTGTCAGAATTTTACCAGTTGTGCTTCAACATCTGGCACTTTAAGTTGTATTATATTGTGACCAGTGTGGGCTGAATTTCATTTTCTTTGAATTACTGAATTCAAGTGATTATTTTTCCTGGAAATAGAAAAGTGCTCCAACAAAATTCTTGGATAAAGACATTCAATGGAATTTGTACTGAATTCAATCCTTGAATAATATTTCTGTGATTCAACAAGAGACTACTGACACATCAGTACTTTGTAGACCACAACAGACATGTCACTGCCTTCAATTTTAAATCTCTTCGGGACTTGAACTGAGTTTTATTCAGGACATGTATTACTAGGACGAGTGTCTTTAATTCTTGGATTAATTTTGGATTTAATTTGCAAAACCTTAAGTTCTTTTTTCTTATTTTTCACTTTGTATTCTAAGGAAATAAATTATTTTTTAAATTTTACAAAGTAGGTTTTCACTCTTTTTTTAAGAGCATTGACTCATAACTCTGGCACTTGTCCTTGGGATACAAACATTTTTCTTAAATATTTCAGAAAACTTTCTTTTTAAAATTTCAATTCCCCTAGTTTTGGAATTTTTTAAATCCCAAGTATTATTTCATATTTTAGAAATTTGTAGTGAAATCAGCAAGCTTTTTACAATGTCATCAAAAGTGGAGATCTTTATTTCAAATCCTACCCAGGCGCAGTAAGACTGTTCGAAAAAATATAAATTGCTTCAACTTGCCAGAAAATATGATCTTTCTAAGGCTAAAGCTTCTTTAATGAAGCAAGAAATAAAAAATATTTGGTCCAGTATTTGGTGGAAAAGAATGTTTTGGTTAAAAGTGCTTTGGTTTTGACCAGTAAGTTTGTATCAGACTCAGTAAAGGAATTAAAATTAAAATACAAGATGGAATTAGGGTTAAGAAAGCTAGAACTTCAGAAAGATAAAGAGGAATAATAAATGCAAATGCAACTGGAGAAAGAGGAGAAAGAAATGCAAAGCAACTAGATAAGGAGGAAAGAGAGAGGAAAATACTGTTGAAGTAAAAGGAGAGAGAGGAACAAATGCAGTTACAGAAGAAGAAAAACAAATGCTGTTGGAGAAAGAGGAGAGAGAGAGAAACAAATGCAAATGGAGAGAGACAGAAACAGATGCATATGCAAAAAGGGAGAAGGAAGAAAGGGAATATCAATTTAAATTAAGAGAATTAGAGCTGGCAAGTGAAAAGCAATCCCCACTTTACATACAAATTCAAGTTTTGATGTTACTAAGAATATTACATTAGTGCCCCTTTTTATAGAAAAAGAAGTAGACAAATATTTTCCACATTTTGAAAAAATTGCTGAAAATTAAAAAATAGCCAAAGGAGCATTGGACTCTATTATTACAGAGTGCACTTTTTGGCAAAGCCCAATACATCTATGCATCCCTGTCAGTACAGCAGAGTGCCAACTATGATCTGGTTAAGGAATGAATCTCAAGAGTTGTAACTTAGTCCCTGAGGCTTATCAATAACAATTCAGGAACTATAAGAAAGAGGCTGGACAAACTCATGTCAAATTTGCAGGAGAAATAGAGTAGTTATTTGATAGGTGGTGCTTAGCCAAGAAAGTTGATAAAGGTTATGAAAATCTAAGACAGCTTGTATTACATGAAGAGTTCAAGAATTATGTCCATAATGACCTTTAAACTTATCTTGATGAGCATATGGTCAAAACCTTAGAAAATGCTGCTCGCACTGCTGATGAGTATTCCTTAGCTCAAAAAATTTCTTTTGTAGGCAAGTCTTCCACTCAGCAGTCTTCTGGTAAAGAAATTGTTCAGCCTAATATGAGCCCTTCAAAATTTCAATCTGGCACAACTTTTAGAAATCAAGTTTCTGATAAGATTAATCAAAAATCCTTATCTCTTCTTATGTGTACCTATGGCAAGAAGAAATGACATGTCATTTCTGATTGCTACAAAATGACAAAATAAGCATCAGAATCAAGACAGACCTATTCCAAATGCTCTTATTTCTAAGAGATCAAGGTCATGGTCATGTATTGAAAGCAATGCATTTTTTGGGTCTATTAAAACATGTCTGATTTATTATGGAGAATTATGAACCATTCATGTCAAAGGATTCTATATCACTCATGGGTGATTTGGTCGATCCCATCACTATTATAATTTTAAGGGACATGGGAGCTTTCAGTCTTTTATTATCAGGTACTTTGCCTTTTCTAAGAAGTCTTCTTCTAATAAGAGTGTTCTTATTCAGGGAGTAGAGTGAGGCTTTGTTAATGTTCCTCTCAATTTTTGTAAATTTGTCATCAGACTTAGTATCAGGACCTGTGACAGTCGGAACAATGTATTCTTTACCCACTGAGGGCATTTATTTATTACTAGGCAATGACCTAACTGGAGATAAGGTTGTGGTTAATCCACTTGTAACTGACAGGCCTTGTTTGGATCAAAAGGTTGATCCAACTGAAAAAGAAATCCCTGATTTATCCCCAGCATGTGCAGTTACCAGAGCCATGGAAAAGAAAGTTCTTGAGAATGATGTTGATAAGGAAAGTATTCCTTTAGCTGACACATGTATTGGTCAGGCTTTTGATAAGGTCACTTTGACTCCTTGTTTGGATCAATCAAAGGATACTGATCAAAGTGATCCACTTTTAATGACTCATTCTCTTTATTCTAATCAGGGTGACAAATGACAATCAGTTGTTGTTGAACAGGAAAAAGATCCTGAGATCTCCTGTTTGTTTCAAAGGGCCATTAGTGAAACTGAAGCTACTGAAGTTCCTGTCTGTTATTTTATTAAAAATGGAATTCTTATGAGAAAATGGTGATATATTATATTAGTGCTCCTGGGATCTAAATAAATAGTAGGAGTACCAGTATAATGAAAGGGATAGCCAGGTTAAACATGCAATTAATTTAGTTGTACCTGTCTCACTCAGTGAAGATTTAAGTGAAGGAATATCATAGGATTCTACTGATACTGGAGTGACAAATCTTTAGAATTCAGAAATTATGAAAGATTTGGACCAGAAATGTCACTTTTGTAAGAGCAAGAAGAAAATGAACTTAAACAGTTATTACTTGAATATGAGCACTTATTTCCAGATGTTCCTACAAGAACAAAAACAAAATTTTAATGACGATGAAATAATAAATTCCAAACATGTGAAACAACACCCATACAGGATGAACCCTCTCAAACAGGAACACTTGAAAAAAGAAATTCTTCAACATTTGCTGGAGAATGATTTTACAGAGCCCAGTAAAAGTGAATGGAATTCACCATGCATAATTGTTCCAAAACCAGAGAAAACATTCGGTATGTGCACTGATTAGGAAGGTGAATAATGTGAAAAAAACAGATTCAGTTCCATTACCAAGAACTGATGATTGTATTGATAAGATTGGAAATGCCAAGTATGTCAACAACTATGACCTTCTGAAAGGATTTTGGCAAATTCCATTAATGGAAAGAGCAAAGGAAATTTTCGCATTCATGACTCCAGATGTACTTTATCAATATGAAGTCATGCCATTTGGGATGAATGGGTCGCCAAGTACTTTTCAATGTCTCGTCTGGTCTAGACAATTGTGATGCTTACATAGATGATGTCATCATCTACAACAACACCTGGAAAGAACATTTAGCAACAATTTAGAAATTCTTTAACAGTCTCACAGATGCAAGTCTGACAATTAATTTATCCAAAAGTGAGTTCTGCCATGCTAGTGCAACTTTTCTAGGACATATCATGGGACATGGACAAATTAAACCTATAGATGCTAAGGTCAAGGATATCTCTGCACCTGTAAATAAAAAGTGACTGATGCAATTTTTAGGTATGGCCAGATACTATCGGAAATTTAGTTCCAATTTTTCTATAATTGCTGAACCCCAGTCAAATTTATTGAGTAACAAAAACAAGTTCCTTTGGACTGAAAAATGTCAGGAGGCTTTTGACAAGTGAAAAGCCATACTTAAAAGCACACCAGTTCTTACTGCTCCAAATTTCAGCCAATCGTTTAAACTTTCTGTTGATGCAGGTGATGTTGGGGTTGGAGCAGCTTTCATTCAAGAAGATGAAAATGGTATTTATCATCCAGTGTGCTATTTTTCTAAGAATTTAATTAAGCACCAATGAAATTATTCAACAACTGAGAAGGAATGTTTGGCTTTGATACTGGCATTACAATATTTTGAAGTTTACATTTGTTCAGCTCCTTCTTTGATTGTTGTGTTTAGTGACCACAATCTCCTTACTTTCATCAGCAAGATGAAAATAAAAATCAAAGACTATTAACGTAGAGTTTGTTGTTACAGGAATATGATGTTGACATCAGGAACATCAAGGGAAAAGACAATTTAATAGCATATGCACTTTCCCATGTATAATAATGTATTATTTTATGTACACTGCATGTAATTTATAAGAGCTTGTTTTAACCTCATTTATAATTAATCTATGGTAAAAAGAAAGCTTTATCATATAAATCTTTCTTTTTCCTTATGGGGGGAAGTGTTACATATATCTGATTTAATTTAATTGTCTGTTTGGAAGTTTAAATTTTTTTTATTTTTAATTTCATTACATGTCAATGCATTGTAATTTTGTTTACTAGGAACTCAATATTTTTTCAGAAAATAGTTTGACCTTGACTCTTCAGTTGTAAACACCTTATGCTGACCTAGTTCCCGACCTTAATTCAGAAATCACTGAGACAAGTAAACAACTTTTTATTTTAATCTTATTCTTAGAGTAAAATGATTGGTTTTTGTGAAGGTCACACTGGGACTACATGCATTTAGACGTAAATACTTCTCAAAAAGTCTGGAGAGTTGACCCTCATCCTGGAATCTGTTTTGCATTTCAAGTTACTGTATAATCTTTGTTTATAGAGATATTTCAGAGTTGGACTTTTACACTGGAAAATGTTGTTTGTGACTAGTTTGAAGTTACATTTTAATTTTTATTCAAATTATTTGGATTCTAAATGATAATTCTTTTTCCTGAAAATATTTGAGTGCTAATGCAGAATTCTTGGACAAAGACATTTATTTAAATTTTATTTGGAATTCAAACACCAGAATATTATTTTCCATGTTTCACAAAGGACTGTACACATCAGCTTTATACTGACTACAGTATACGTCATCACCCTCCATTTTGGATTTTTTCGTCAGGACTCAAACATTAGCATATTTCATTACTAGGACTTCTAATATTTAATTTGTGGATTATTTTTGGAATTGATTCTTAAAACCATAAGTTCTTATTTTTTCATTTTTACAGAATTTTTCCAGGGAAATAAAATATTTGTTAATCTTTTCAAAGCTTGTTGTTTTCACTCTTTCTTTTGTTACTGTTTATTAGAGCCTAAACACATAACATAAGACTACAAAGAGATGAATTAATCAAAGAAATGAAAGAAAGTAAGAAGAAGGAAGAAATATCCGATGAAAGTACTACACACAGTTCAATTATTTTTCTAGTAACTTATAAAGAGTAATGAATACTTGTCAGATGTGTGTATTTTTTGTTCTTGACATAGCACATACAAGCATGTGTTTGCGTAACATCCACATACTTTTGTTTTCATCAATGTGTTTTTTATCATTAACCTTTATAGTATCTTTGCATTAAATATGACCATTGTGATGGACCATTTAAATAGTGTTTACCAATATAGTCCCCATTTTAATAGTGTTTACCAATGTAGTCCTCATTTAAATAGTGTTTACCAATATAGTGCCCATTTCACTAGTGTTTACCAATATAGTCCCCATTCAATAGTGTTTACCAATATAGTCCCCATTCAATAGTGTTTACCAATATAGTTCCCATTTAAATAGTGTTTGCCAATATAGTTCCCATTTAAATAGTGTTTACCAATATAGTGCCCATTTCAATAGTGTTTACCAATATAGTGCCCATTTCAATAGTGTTTACCAATATAGTGCCCATTTCACTAGTGTTTGCCAATATAGTCCCCATTCAACAGTGTTTACCAATATAGTCCCTATTCAATAGTGTTTACCAATATAGTCTCCATTTAAACAGTGTTTGCCAATATAGTCCCCATTTCAATAGTGTTTACCAATATAGTTCCCATTTCAATAATGTTTACCTATATATTCCCCATTTCAATAGTGTTTACCAATATAGTCCCCATTTCAATAGTGTTTACCAATATAATCCCCATTTAAATCGTGTTTACCAATATAGTCCCCATTTAAATAGTGTTTACCAATATAGTCCCCATTTCAATAGTGTTTACCAATATAATCCCCATTTAAATAGTGTTTACTAATATAGTTCCCATTTAAAGTGTTTACCAATATAGTTCTCAAAGTACTAAAACAAACTGAATTATTTTACATCATTTATACAATATTCCAGCAAATATGTTTATTCCTGAGGAAATATAACTTGAATTGTAGACTGAATTCAAATTTACCATTCACTGTGTCATAGACTCTTTCCCCTTCATCCATATTAGTATCTCTACTTAATCCTTTGTGTGATGGAACATCTGCGTTTTCTGTCTGAATCAGGCAGCGATGTTCCTTTTCAAGAGCCTTTAATATGCCTGTCTGCTCCTCTGACATTATTACTTCCTTGATCCCAATTCGCTTAAAGGTGTGCAACTTATTGATGATCTTGCTGGTTTTCTCTTTCCAAAGCTCTTTGGCTTTTTGTATTCCTTCGGCTGTTCCTTTCATCATTAATCTGTCACCTGAAAATTGATCGGTTAGGACATCAGAATTTTAATGTAACTGGTCTAATTTTAATGTAACTGATCTAATTTTAATGTAACTGATCTAATTTTATGTAACTGGTCTAATTTTAATGTAACTGATCTAATTTTATGTAACTGGTCTAATTTTATTTAACTAACATGAATGAAACCAAACATGTACAAATGAGATAGATTTTTTTAATCATAGCTAGTAAATACTGTGTCGCTAGCATATTCATATCCAAGTCTCCACTTTTGAAAATTGTACATAGTATAGTAAATATTTACTATTTCTATATTCAAATTTTGTGATAAATGTAGTCAAGGATGAACTGTTGGAAATGATGAGTATTTGAATCTATATACCCATAAAATTAATTATCTTTGCAGCTGGTCCAAAAGATAATAATTACCTTATAAGTGTCTAAATGAGTAATTATGCAATGTGTATATATATATATATATATATAATAGATAAAAAGCAGAGTTTTTGACCCACTTGATTAAATATATCCATTATTTACTCATTTCAAGAAATAATCCTCTTTATATAAAGAAAATATGGCACTGTATCCACTGTATCAATATGCATAAACAGGATATTGCAGTGTATCAATATGCATAAACAGGATACTGCAGTGTATCAGTATGCATCAACAGGATATTGCAGTGTATCAATATGCATCAACATGACATGATAGTGTATCAATATGCATAAACAAGGTACATCAGTGTATCAATATGAATAAACAAGGCACAGCAGTGTATCAAGATGCATTAACATGATACAACAGTGTATCAATATGCATAAACATGATATTGCAGTGTATCAATATGCATAAACAGGATACTGCAGTGTATCAATATGCATCAACAGGATATTGCAGTGTATCAAGATGCATCAACATGATATGGCAATGTATCAATATGAATAAACAGGATACAGCAGTGTATCAATATGAATAAACAAGATGCAGCAGTGTATCAATATGCATCAACAGGATATTGCAGTGTATCAATATGCATCAACATGACATGATAGTGTATCAATATGAATAAACAGGATACAGCAGTGTATCAATATGAGTAAACAAGATGCAGCAGTGTATCAATATGAATAAACAAGGTACAGCAGTGTATCAAGATGCATCATCATGATACAGCTGTGTATCAAGATGCATCAACATGATATGGCAATGTATCAATATAAATAAACAGGATACAGCAGTGTATCACCATGAATAAATGGGATACAGCAGTGTATCAATATGAATAAACAGGATTCAGCAGTGTATCAGTATGAATAAACAAGATGCAGCAGTGTATCAATATGAATAAACAAGGTACAGCAGTGTATCAAGATGCATCAACATGATATGGCAATGTATCAATATAAATAAACTGGATACAGCAGTGTATCACCATGAATAAATGGGATACAGCAGTGTATCAATATGAATAAACAGGATACAGCAGTGTATCAATATACATAATTAGTACAATGCATGTTTAGGACCAAAAACTTCATAATATTAAATTAATTCTTTCATTTGCCAGCAAATATGAAAGTAAAGAGGAATTAATTTTAAAAAATGAAATAATTGTACAGTGTAATTAATGCATGATATGTACAGACCCTAGACATAAAGAGACTGAGTATTAGATTTTTGTATGCTGTATCTTGGAACAGGTTTTTCAACAGATTATCAAGCATAATAAAAACATCCTAAAAACCTTTCTCCTATACCAGTATCAATCATAAAATATATTGCAAATCATAAAACTGAAGTCTGCACACATTTTCAATTTTTGTGTGAAAAATAAGTTTACAAAGTTAGCACTACATTACACGATTAATTTACAGTATTTCAAAGCATACATAATTCTAATAAAACGATGTATTCTGACATCTCACCAGAAATCACTCTTACATCATTAATTTCATTATGGTTCCCTCGCTTTCCTAAATATAAATTTCCAGGTCTTTTCCAGGATGAAATTCATTTTTTCAAGGTTAACATATGACCATTACTGTATGGAATTAAAAAACATTTTGGATTATAAAACATGCATTTTCCAAATCTGAAAATGTTTCTCTTTCAAGACTCTCCAAAATATTACAAGTTAGAAAAGATGATCGTGTACAAAACCACTAAATAAGTCCCATGAAACAAATCTGACTATATTCCTATAAATTGGTATTTAAAGACATTTCAATGTACAGAATACAAATCCTAACTTTGCCTTGCTTATCTGCATTATGTTGCTATGTGGAAACAACATAATGAGCATAAATTATTTTGTTTTCTTTCAAATTTTTAATTCTAAAGAAATCTAGAGCAATATATGTGCATGTTATACAAAGTAAACATTTCCTATCACAGTATGAAGAAAAAAATGCAAAGTATTAGAATCTTATCTTGTAAGGAAAAAAGTTTAACCCTGAATTTATGTGTGCCAGTAAAATCTCAAACAAGATTTTTCAACCAACATAAACTTCTTAAGATGATTTGGTTCTTAAAAAAGTTCATCTTTTAAAGACATTTACAAAAGGATTGAGTCAAATTTTGACAAAAGACCTTCAAAATTATATACTGTTGTATAAACAAGGACTGAATTTTCTGTAAAATCAACAAGTCTTCTTGTAGTTCAATAAACCAGTCCCAAAATCTGTATTTATACATTGGCTCTTATCGTTTCTTAATACATAATAAAAGTGACGACAATTTCCCATTTCTCCTGTGTTCTATTTAAGATCTGAAACCAATGCTTCAAGCTACATGTCACTGTGTAATAGTTTTGCACCACCAAAGTTCAGCTTAGAGATTTGAAATTTTCTAATCTATGTTTCCTCTGAATATTCCAACCCCATTTTTCACATTTGGACATTTAGGATGGAGTGTGGGTTCAGAGCAATTATATATAAAAAATTTGGAATCTTCCGCCACCGTAATATAGCTTACCAGTGGGCATAGAAAATTTAAGCTATGTTATATCAACTTATACCTGCATGAAATCAATAGGAAAATTATTTATTTTCTAAAATATTGCAAGTATCATAATCGTTACATCTTTAATCCGCTCACAGACTGAACGAAACTTGGCATAGATGAAACCTTACCTAGTACTCGCCATTTGTGTTAATAGTCACATGACTTGACAACTCTCACACAATAACATCGGAAGTCAAATATTCACATGATATCAACAACCAACTCTTTTTTTAATGTCGTTGTACAAAATTTCCAATTATATTAAATGAAAGTCTGATACCTTTTGTAAAATCCAGAAAGAACATATAATTCTCAACATATTTATTTCGATAACAACTACAAGAAACTTGGCCAGTCTGATTCATCAAGCAGAGTAGTCTGGTTCCCTGCTTCATATGCTCCCTGCATGAGAGAGCACATGTCAACGTGGTAGTCACGTGATACAACAAATCTCAGGAAGTTAGTCTTGAAATAAATATAGAAAATTTTGTGCTCTCGTTTTTGTATTTTTATTACAACCAGTAGACAACTTAAATTTAAAAAATTTCCTACAATACTAGTATTTGAAAAAGACAGTTGTGAGATTCTATGTACTCGTGCGACTAGTAATCAAAATCACAAGTACCAGCTCAAATTTCATCAACACATTAGTTTTAATGTCTTTCAGCAGATTAAAGATGTAATGATTTTAATAGTTGCATATTCTGAGAAAATAAATAATTTTCATATTGATTTCATGCAGGTATAACTCAATTTAACAATGTTAAAGTTTGCTAGCCCATCTGCAAAGCGGCTATGCTTTAATGCCACCATGTTGGCCTCTTGTGATTCTAGACTGGTTTTCATACTTTCCATATAAAAAAATGATGTGGATATTGAACTGTCCGTGAAACCAAGAAACTACCAGATGAATCTAATCCACTGAGTGTTTGGATTGTCTCAACAAATATTTTTATGCCAAGCACCTAAATGATCCATACTGCAACCTCCTAATATTCTGGTTAGAACTCGATAAATGTAACTCATGATCAGTTCAGTTACAACTCAATTGCCTAACTGTTTCAGGCATCAAGTTGTGGTGGAAAATTCCTGGGTTTTTCCTGACTTTCGTCAATATTTGCAAAATTCAAGGACTATTCACGGTCAGGAAAAAATTATCATTTCTCC
Source organism: Sinohyriopsis cumingii (assembly GCA_028554795.2). NCBI lineage: Eukaryota > Metazoa > Mollusca > Bivalvia > Unionida > Unionidae > Sinohyriopsis > Sinohyriopsis cumingii. Next base: position 79,228,543 of record CM068830.1, on the reverse strand, counting down.
CAACTTTTTATCGATTTCCTGGTACCATGGGAACCCTGTTTTCGTGGTAAAACTCACCTTGCCAGGTTAACTTAAGATGCTTGTCTCTACTATTCTCCTCAATTTCCTTGTAATCCTCTGGGCCCCAGAGAGTCTGCATGAATTTCTTGGTAATTGGACTACATTGGATCATCTCTTCAACAACTGTGTTCTTTTTGATGAAATCTTTAAGTTCTTCTAAGATGTCTGCATAAAGACCTTCCAGGCTAATCCAGATGATATTTGTTAGATCATTGGTAACAACAATATGGACTAATCCATGACATTTTGACGCTGCCTCAGCTTGATACATCATCCATTCCTCAGTGGTAACAAAGAGCTGTACTGACTCTGACAATGGGATGTTTGTCTCCCTGACCATTTCCTTCATCTTGGTTGCAGCATATTGTGTATGGTCTGCTGGAATACAGTAGACAGACACATGGCCATTGACAGCACTAACATCCCAATCTACAATCAAACCATCTGCTTCCATCTCTTTAATAATGTAATTTCTTGGGGCACCTTCCTTAATAAACTGACTGAAATGTTCAGTGGAATCCTGGATTACAAATGGTTCATCCAGTTTTCTGAGTTCTTCATGAATCTGCAATTTCACATTTTTTCTGTCTTCTGGAACACCTATCAACACAATTTCTTCTGAAGACTCTTCAAAAATTACATCAAAGTCAGAGAACTTAGTTATAAACCTCTGAAAGATTCCATCTCTGTCAAGCAGACGTATCCTTGCTGCAGGCTTTAGGGACATTGTTTCTTTGCCAATCCTTCTAATGCTCTCAAGTTTCTCTTTTTTGCTCAAAATTTCCCCAAGGGTTGTTTTTACCTCCTCGTAAAATCCAATCAATTGTATATAATCTTCAAATCTTTCCTCTACTAGCATGATATCTTTACCCTCAGTCATTGCCTTAACGCTGTACATGAAATCATCCCAAATGTTAGACACGTTGGATATTTTCTCAACCTGAAAAGTGCTGAATAATTTTTTTTTCAAATTCTCTTCTGCATCTTTTCTCCATGAGGTCACAAGCTTCCTGCAAGCTTTGATCTCTGGGTTCAAACAACAAGTCACAAGCATAGTATTCTCTTGCAGCTCAATCCCAGCATGCATTTCCATCATGGCCATCTGTACTGTTTTCATAGCTCTAGGAAATGATTGCAGATATCTTACAAGTACAGGATCCACTTTGTGTGCAAATGGGTCAGGGATATTAATTCTGTGAATGACAGTGTTCCAAGCTGTCCATTTCTTGAATTGGTAATATGGAGACACATTCAGTGGGACGTTTTCTACTTTATGTTGTATGGCACACACTTGTTCTACGGCTGAAATAAGTATAAGAAGTGTTGTGAATTACAATATTTATAAATGATATATTTGATCAAATTTCACACTTTAAAAAATAGTGTAAAGAAACAAAAGAAGACAAAAAAGCTTCCCTGCACATATTTATTCTGATATAAATGTGTCAATGCCAAATTATAAATACTAAGTGAAAACAACTATACCAGACTGGTCACAATGGCTGTTTTTGTACTTATGTTGAAGAAGTACTCCAAGTAAATGCTCATGTCTGGTTTAATGACTGTAAAACCAAGTTCAAGAAACTCATCTAAATATCATAGGACTTAATTAACATTTCATCAAACTATTAGTAAGACATAAAAAGTGTCAGACTGGATAAGGAAACAGACCAATAAATAACATTATCACAGAGTGTGGCTTTGATCTTGAAGCAAGTTATATCACTGAACACCTGAGGTGTTGTTCAGTCAAGATATATAACATGTTAAAATGTCATAAAAAAATACATTTTGTGGTTCAGAAGTTTTACTGTACATGGACAGTAGTACCTGACATTGATCATTCTATTTTGATGTTTTTTACTGAGTCGATGGTCTAGCCTTATATTACAAACTTAAAATGTTCTGGAAGTGAAGTTTTGACCCACATCCTGGTCACCTTATTCTACCTTAGGATTTTTTATAAGGTTGAGGTAAACAAAATTATTTCATTTATATCTTAAAATCAGTGGAATAATGTTCAGTTGTGTTCTGGTATAATTTGAAGCAAACATTTATTTAAAATATTCATTGGAATTACAAAGTGCTCATTGGCATTCAGATAAAAACACCATTTTGGGATTATTGTGAATTTATTCAAAGACAATCTGGATTATATCAATATATCAAGAAAAATAATATATCAGTTCATTTAAGACTATTGGTACATCAGCACATGGAAAGATGGAAAGAGCATCAAGTTGATATATGTATTATAGGATATGTAACATGAATCGTATTGATATGTGGCACTGGTGGATTGTTTTACCACTCATTGGTACAACAGCATATTCAATACTGGAATTAATTAGGGACTCTCTACTTACAAACATGTGACATAACTTTTAGGATTATTTGGGATTTAATTCACAATACTGTGACTTCTTTTTAAATTTTCACTTTGTAGGGAAATAAATTATTTGTTGAACTTTATTAAATTTGTTGGTTTTGCTTTTTCTGTCACTCAGTTTTAAGATCACAGAGTTGTAACAATACCAACAAAATGCAGTCATTATTGTCAATATTACTTACCATCACTGTCTGTGAAAGTCATGATGTAGCACCCATCTTTGGTTATTGTTATCCCATCCTTAACTAATACTGCACCACCATATCTTTTAGATTCAAAATGAAAAGTCAGAGTGTCAATGCTGAACTCTTTTGGATCCTTTGTGGACACAATGATACTCATGGGTGGGGGCATATCAAACACCTCTAAGACTTTACCATCAAGTTTTATCCTGGATACTTTATTTTGAAGATTTTCAAAATCTGCAAAAAACAAGATAACAAACAAAACAGTCTGTTTTACATAATTTAATCCACTATCATCTTGGTATTTCATATCCATGTTTTATCTATCCAAATATTAAGGTACAGACATCAAAAGAAAGTCTGATGGTAGATAAATGGAAAGACAGATGGATGGATTAGTGGTGGGAAAAGATAGAAAGCAGGATGGATACAAATATGCATATCATATGTACCCACTTGTAAGTCAGATCTAAGTGGACAAACTATATAGACCTATGTCAATCTACTGTTGCAAAATGTGCCAGCAGATTCAGGTCTGTCTTAGGAGTAATCACCTGAACAAACAGCATAGACTTTAAATCTGCCAGCACATAATATGATGGCAGACCAGAGTCTAGTGTTTGCATTTGGACCGAGTGTATAAGTGAGTATATATGGTAACACACACACACACACACACACACACACACACACACACACACACACACACACACTGTCAAACAGGCCTTATAAATAAGCCAGATAAACAATTAAATATTAAACATGAAGGAAAAGTTATATGATATTATGCACTGTAGAAATTTAAATTTACAAATAAATAATCAGCATACCAAAATGTAAAGAAAATTTAATAAATTTTCAAAAAAAAAACAAGTGTGAAGAACTGAAAAGGCTACTTCCTTGCTCTGGATAATTAATAATCATTAGTAATTTCCCATACTCTGAACATACACATCTGAAGAGTTTAAAATTTTCAGCAATATCACAGTACTGTTATCAGTGACTAATGTTGATCATGATGCGAGGAGACTGGTGTAGATATGTGGCAATTCAAGCCCCTTTTTTTAGTATTGGCCTCCACTATCATATTTCAGTGAGGTTTGGATTATTGATGTAATGATTGTGAGAAGATTTCATTGGGGAAACCGGCAGTTTGTCTATTGTCTGCAAACAAGCCAAGGAGATGACACCTGAGGACAATACATGGAAAAGAAGGTGCAGGAGGTGATCAAAATACAACCATGGAGGCCAACACTAAACAGGAATGAGGGGTTTGAATTACCTCCCATCTACACCTGTCTCCTCACATCAAGTGACCATTATAAGTCACGTCATAAATATTAATCGCTGATGAAGGCAGTGTGATATTGCCAAACATTGCAAACTCTTCAGATAGTTATTCTCTGGGCATGAGAAATTACTAATGATCATGTCTGCAGAATTTCTGACTGTTGGTTATGCAATTCTTTCTTTCATTATTTACAAACATGCTGATCTAAAGCACTCACCGTTCCGGATCACTGCCATCTCATCTCTGTCTGCGTGTGTTCGAGTCCAAGGCTCAGCTAGCATGGGTACGTGGGAAAGCCTGCCAGTAGCTTCTCGTGGGTTGGTGGTTGTTTCCTGGGTTTTCCAGGGTTCTTCCTATACCAGTTATACTGGCCACCATGTATAGCCTATCTTGTGCTGAAAAATGGCGTTAAACCCTAGAACAACAACAACAACAACAACAAACAGGCCAAGTAACTTTTATGAAAAAGAAACCAAAAGCAAACTATTGATAACAATTTCAATCAATTATCCATGTTTTTGTTCCTCGTAATCAGTTATTAAAAATCTCACCTGGTTTTCTTTCAAAGATAACAACAGCATTTTCCCTTCCAGGGCCAAAAACAATTTCCTTCACACCAGCACCTGAGTTTCCCTCCATGAAGTTCAACAGGCTGTCATCACTTGTGCTTTCACTCAAACCAATTACCATAGTGTAACCTGGTTTTGAGGCAATCTAGAATTCAGAGGACTTTTTGTTATTTATGAGATATCATTTGTCCAAAGATATTAATACACCTGATTATGCATTATCATTGATGAACATATTCATCTGCTATAAACCCAAGACTTTTTAAGGTAGTTATAGCTGGTGTGTGATACTAATATCAAAATCTTCAGAAATGGACTTTTATTCATGGTTTTTTAAATGAAAGACTGAAAACTGGCCAAGACACATTTTTTTTAGCTGTGAAGTGAACTGATTTTGTTGCTACTTTATTTAACTACACTGTTTTACATTTTAAGAACAGAATTGATTTGGCATATTTTTTATTATTCTAGATTTAATGCTACAGAGTCATGCAAATTTGTTTACCTCATCCGATCCTGAATGGGCAGCTTTTGCTCCTGATAACAGAAAAAAAGAATTTAATTTGTACTTTGGTGCGGCAAATGAAAATGTTTATATCATTAACAAGAATTGTCATGTATAAAGAAAAGAATTAACACAACAAATTGTACCATCAAAATGTAAAAACAATTCACTAACATATGAAGCAATGTCACCTATTAGAAGGAGCTTTTTCCCCTAAACCACTAATACCTATCCTTGGTAATATTTAAAGCAAAATGAAAACTTGAATTTCTTGAGATACATGTAAAGACAAGAAATTAGTTGTGATGACAGTCATCATGCTGATTACTGTAACATTCACATTATCTTGGTTACTCATAGGATCATGTATTTTTTATGCTGAACCCTCCAGAGAAAAATATAAATGAACTTTTTTCCTTCAGATTATCAAGATAAATGTTGCCAGATTCTGTTGTTATTAGGTTACTACAAAGAAAACTAGGTTACTACAAAGAAAACATATTGTCACTCTTGAAAGCATATATAATGCTTAAACGTTTGAGAAAATAAAAGAAAAAATCTATCCACAATGGATGTGAAACTCTAAAGTACCCGCATTTCAAATGCTAGATTTTTTACATAAGTAAGACAAAGCATGGAAGAGAAAAAGAGGTTCTAGGGGTTAAACAATTTACCTTTCCCCTCTTTTTGTTCCTCTTTTCTTGTAGCAAGTTGGGGATTACTTCCAACAATATCTTGGCCAGGTCTTTGTGGAGACGTAACATCTTTCTTTTCTTTGTCTGTTTGATCAGTAGCATCATCATATTGTTTCCCATCAGTTGAAATCTTTGGCAGCTCTGATGTCTCGGGTGTCTTCCTGGATTTTAAAGTTATTATTCCTTGTTTGTCCTTTGTTTTCTCTATTTCTTTATTCTCCTCTTTTTGTTGTTCTTCTTGCTTTCTGTTTGGATCTGCATTGTTGGCTGTGCCTGAGGATGCTCCTTCTGGAACATGTGATCTTGGTTGTTTTTGCTGATGCTGCTGCTGTTGTTTTTGTTCTTGATAGAGATGTTGAGGATGAATTTCAGTGGTCTCATATGTCTCTCTACTAGGAGGTACTTGTGATGCAAAATAGGGTGGTCTGTTGAAAATTCCTCCAGCATTCATCCTTTGACAATCTCCTTGTTGCATGGTTAGAAACTGTTTACCATATTCAGGAATAAAAGATGGCACAGGTTGCCAATACTGTGCACAAGGTCCATGTAAACCCTCTGACATGTGTGATAGTCCCCATGACTGAGAATCCCAATGTGGTTGTACAGGGTATACTGGCTGCCTTGTTGGTTGCCCACTGACTCCTGTACTCCAGTTTGGTTGTCCATATGTAGAATGAATCAAGTTCTGTTGGCCATCTGACGTAGATGTCATCTGTACATCATTCTCTGATCCCTGTGGTTTCCAGTGTCTGGTGGTACTCTGAGATCCAGACATACAGTCTTGTATATACAGTGTCTGAAAAAATGGTCTCTCTTGTTGGCTTTGTAAATCTGGTCCTTGTTGGACATGCAGTTGATTCTTCAGCGTCAACTGAGGCAAGATTACTCCCATTTCATTTGGAGTTTTACTCTCATTATTACCATCCTTTTGAGTTTCATATGGTTGTAAAGGTGACTGTGGAACATTAGATTGCTCCAATCGGGACTGTTCACAGTTAGACTGGTTCAATGATCTTGGCTCTGCTGAAGACTGTTTATAAGGCTTCAACACTATACTACCACATCTCTTTTGCACAGGTGAACTTTTCAATGGAAGCACAGGAACATGGGTCCTTGGCTCATTTTCATCTAGAAATGACCTAATATTGTGAAGCCCATCCTCTGCATTTGTCCCCATGCTATCCAAATCTGAAACAACCAAATTACTTTCAAATTTCTTCATCAAATTTGAGACCTTCTTGCTTGATTCCTTATCTTCAGCATAATTAACCTGGTTATCCTTCTGAGACCTTTGTTCAGCATCATCCTTACTATCAGGGGGACTTTCTTCAGCAGTTTCTATCTTGGTATCCTTCAGAAGTCTTCCTTGGGCTCTATCCATCTGTGTATCCATTAAAGATCTTTCATCAGCATCATCCACATATGCATCCTCTTGATGCTTTTGCTCAGTCTCATTTACATGGGACTCCATCTCATTTACATGGGACTCCATCTCATTTACATGGGACTCAGTCAGTGGCTGCTGAACAGAAACACCCATCTGTTTTTCATATTGAGTCAATTGTTCTATTACATCAGTCTTGGAATCCTGTTGAGGTCTTTCCTCAGCATCAGCAGTCACTTCTTCATCATCTGATTGGATAAATCCATCAGATATTTGCTTTACATCATCTACCTCACTAGTTACATCTTCTTCAAACAAAACCACTGAAAATGATTCCATTTGCAAACTGTTTCCTTCAGCAGTTGACTCCTCTTTTTCCTGTTTGCCTACATCTACCATTTCCATCTCAGGCTGGCTTAACTCATGTGCACTGTCATTAACTTCAAACGGCTGTCTTACCATTGGTTGCTGTTCAACTTCCTTAAGACATTGTTCTACGTCTATTTTATTTGGAGCCCCATCTTCCATAATGAGAATGGACTGAATCGGAGTTTCATTTCGTTCTTGCTTTGGCATTATTATGGATGGTTTGAGTGCAACAGGAGGTGGTCTCTTTATCAGACTTTCCTTCTGGACTTCTGCTGATGATGGCTGGGACAAGTCCATAAAGGTTTCCTTTGTGGAATTTCCAGAAATGGGATATGGTGTCATGTTGGTGTCTTTAGAAATTGGTGGAGTTGCCTTCATATGCTCAATATTCTCATAGACGGGACCAGACTCACCAAATGACTCATCAATAATTTCAAATGACTGCTCAAAATCTTCTAATGAAGGAATCTGTGTAGCTTCTTGAAAGCTTTTTTCTGTCTCCCCCATCTGATCATTTACCACAACCGACAGGGTTAAAGAGGGTTCAGGATCCAGGATGACAAAACTTTCCTTAATGGATAGGGAATCATCTATCTGGTATGTCTTGTCTGCATCATTTGCTCCCTGCTGGAAGCCTTCATCAGCATTACCTTCTAAATCTCTTGTATGAGATGGTGACATGTGAGAACTATTCATATTAGCTCTTAAGGTCTCTTTTTCTTCCAAGGCTTCAGCTGTATCAACTTTTTCATCTGCTTCCATATCTGAATCATCTCTAATGTCAACAGAGTCAGCCTCTTGCTCTTTAAGGTGTTCAGTGTTGTCAACTGAATCTCTTCCAGAAAACCCACCCACAACTTTTGCTGAACTGTCTGTGTCTGAAGAATGCAAAACTGTTTCTCCACTCTGATCTGAATTTAACTCTAATGTTTGTATTTTAACATCATCACTTTCTGAAGCCTTTTCTTCTTTATTTTTTCCTAACTGAAACTCCTCATTCTGCTTTTCTGACAGTTTGCTAGAACTAGTCAACTTTCCAAACTTAAAGATTCCTCGAACTGACTCATTGCCACTCACTTCATCAGATGACTCAGAGCTGGAAGTGAGTTCATTGTGAAAGCTCATCTGATGAACCTGATCATCTGACTCACTGTTGTCTGCTGTATCATTCTGTTCATCATCACTGCTGTCACTCGCCATACTAATAGGACTACTTTGACAGCTCAAAAATAAATCCTTAGAAAAATAAAAATCTTTCATAATGCCAGATAATGCCAGATAATGGATCATTTCTGTATATGTGTAGTGGCAAGTTTTTTTCAGATATAAAATGATTGCACAGTAGCATGACATGAATGAAAGTCATATCCTGCTGTCAAGATATGAACAGAAACAGGCCTATTAAATAACACATTTCTTTACATCAAGACATTTTTTTAAATTAGAACTTGTTTAAAGATTTTTCCATTTTAACAACATCAATCATATATGATGGTTAAGATGCATTATTTGTACAAATCTGAAACAAGGATGTTTTCTGTCCAACTGAATTCTCTTCGGCAGTGTTGAGATGAAGATTTTGCTGGTTTCTTTTTCATTTTTAGCTCACCTGGTTTCTTGTATTTTTAGCTCACCTGGTTTGTATTGTTTTATTTGTAGCTCACCTTTTTTTTAAAATAGCTCACCTGGTTTCATTTTTGTTTTTTAGCTCACCTGGCTGAAGGTATTTTCATATGTGTGGCATGATGCATTTATCTTGCACTGACATCAATAATTTCTATGTTTACTATCTTCCCAAATAACACCAAAAATAATTTCTATGTTTACTATCTTCCCAATTAACACCAAAGTTCAACCAAATTTAGAGAATTATTACACAAGTCACTCTAAGGGACTTAAGTTCTACTGGCCAGAAAGAATGTGCTGGAATCCAAGACAAAACAATTTCGTCTTTAAAATGCTGAGTGTTGAAAACCATATCTGATATTCTTGAGCAACAGCAAGTTTTTCAAGATGACCACTATCCATAGTGACCATATTGGATTTTATTTAGGACCAAGTCAACATCATAATAAGTCTCCAGGGTGAAAATTCTGTGATCATATGTCCATTGTGTTATGTCTAGGGGTTTAAACTTAAATAACAAGATTACATAAAACCCAAATAAACCTTCAAGTTTTCCAAAATATAAATTTATTTAAATTAGATATCAAATCAAACAAAGTGAAAGAATTAAAGATAACTTGCAGTGTATGAATTCCTAGAATGTAATCCTAATAATACTGATTGTACTATCAGTCTCTCACTAATCAGGAAACTGTTCCAAGGTATTCCGAATGAAGCTTCTACGGTGCTTATGTGCTACTGTCAATACCACTGAATTTAACTGAATTACTAATCCAAATGTTTTTACTTCAATATAATCTTGTGAATATAGGATATCAGTGAAGTCCATGAAAGTTTCACATAATCCAGTAAAATGAGTTAAATATTAAAGTCCTTTAATATAATCACATAATCCTCAAAATACTATTTAAATCAATGACCATCCATTTGTCTATAGTGAATGAACATATAATTATATAAAAATCACTATTTTCCTCTCTGTGGCTCTTAAAAACACTAGCACAACTGCACAAGAAAAAAAACAGTGGTGTGTATGGTCATTATATAGTGTCAATTTAAATTTCAAATAAACAATTTCTTATTCACAATAATTTCTATAAAAATCTGAATCATACCAGTCCCTTTTCACAATAGCCTGGTTGTCACCATACACAAACAATCCTGTTCTGATATTCAAATCTTACTGAGCTAATCAAATGCTAGAGTGCTTGTAATAATTCTCTATTGGGCAATTGCAATTTTGAATCACACACTTTGTTCACATGACACCCATTCATACTTGCAAGTCATTCTTGACCCACTTAATTGCTGATTTCACTTTAGTGATCAGCCTTATCATGAAGGAATTCTTGAGACAATGAGTATATGTACTTTTACTATAGTGCTAACCACATAATTAAAGGATTTAAAATATAACTGTCATAGACTCAAATGACTTAAATACAAATTATATTATAAATTCAAAAGATGATAACAATTCATTCTGGAGGATTAGCAATGACAAGAATTAAAATATGGCCATAATGGATGTAATCTCAGCACCATTTTTATTTCACACCAACTAGATATCATATAAAGTCTTTTGCTGAAAACCACACATCAATATGACATTCCAGACAGAAAGAATAGCAAGAACAAGATTTTCAAGATACACTAGGTCTGGATCATTTTCATGTAAAACCAACTAGACACCATATAAAGTCTTATGGTGAAAACACCATGTTGAAATGACCTTCTATTTAGGATGAATAATGAACATCAGACTGACACCATTTTTATTTAGAACTAACCAGACATCATAAGAAGTCTATAAGTGAAAAATCTACGTTGATATGACCATCCACACAGATGAAGAGATACAATTTTCAAGATGGCTGTTATGATGGTCATACTGGATGTCCAAGTGGTACAATTTTCTTTTGGGACCTATCATACCTCAAGATGAATGTGTGCATAAAGATATATGGCAAATCTTAAACTAGTTATAAACAAAGAAGCCATATAAACTTCTGCTAAAGGACAGACGACAGGCCACCTCATAAGTTTAAAAATCAAAAAACCCCTATGAAAATTCTCAAACACTGCCTAAGAGGATATGACTACATTTCAAAGAAAGCATGCTGGCACAACAAAGAGTTTTCAAGCTGGTACAAATAATGATAATCCATCATCAAATACCACTGTCTTTACTAACAATAGAAACAACTTTGTAAGTCTAAAAAACCACTCAATAGAACTTGACCAATTGTTTTTATAAAAATACATCTTGGCATCGAGTGTTTTTGATTTTGTACTAATTGTGCCAAAAATCTGCCATCAAATATATTCACCTTTATTTCAAACAGAACAAGAGTGAATCAATGGAACTGAAAACCTACTGGTATAAAGCAAATTCCAGGAATTTGTGATAAATCCATTTTACTTTTAACTGTTGAGTACTGAAACCATCTCTGATATTCTTGAGAAATTCCAATATTTTCTTATGTTGGAATTAACATGAAAGTATTTATGTGCAATGCATTTTTTGACCTTGCATTTGACCTACCTTGAAAGTGATATCATGATATCATGGATAGAAGATTACTGAAATTGTCTGAATGTCACCATATGACCACATGCTAAGTTTGGTTATATCTGCAATCAATTCTTTCAGAACAAAGCAAATTATGGAAGTGATAAAATTCAAAGAATTCTTCAGATTGAAATGTTAAACATCTAGTACCTTGTGATGGCAAGATCTGGTGTCAGCGGTGGAGTTCACACACACTCCATTTTCATTTATTACCAAGTAGACATCATGAGTCTTTTTGTGAAACTCCAATGTAAATACAGCCATCCATTCAGTATAAGCAGTGATAATACTTTTCAAGATGGTAACTGTGGCTACCAAACTAAATGTCCTATGGACACCATTTTAATTTAAGACCAATCAGACATCCTAAAATGTGTTTCAGTTAAAAACCCATGTTAATATTACCACCTGCTACGAAGAGTATCATTAAGATGAGTTTCAAGATGGCTGCCAAGGTGGACATATTGGGCATCAGATGAGTACTATTTGACTGACAACCAACTAGGCATCATACTAAATCCTTTGGTGAAAACCCCATGTCGACAAGATGATCTGCCATGATGATCAGGGACAAAAATTTCAAGCTGCTTATTGTGATGGCCATACTGGATGTCCAAGGTCACACTCAACAATCACAATTTTTATTTAGGTTCAGCTTGACATCACATGAAATCTTTTAATAAAACTCAGCACAAGTCCTGAAGAAATCCAAAACTGGAGATGATGACATGTCAGTTATAGATTATAAAGTGCTGATGTGTCAATGGTCTTTTGTTGAATCAGAGTAATAGATATCCAGGTATGAATTCAGAATAAATTCCACTGAATGTCTTTATCCAAGAATTTTATCAGAACACTTTTTTTATTTCCAGAGAAAATAATTACTTGAATTCAATAATTTGAAGGAAATAAAATTCAGCCCAAACTGGTCACAACATAATACAACTTGAAAGTGCTAGGTGTTAAACCACAAAGAACCAAATCCTCACAATCACAAGATTATATAGTTCTCTACTTGATCTCAGGTCACAATTAACATTTTCTTAAAAAACACATTACCTAATGGAAAATAGCTTTCTAGAATGATCTAATGAGCCTTGTTTACTTACAACACAATAACCTGAAAATTCACTTAGGAAACTCCAAAACTCTAACCCAAATCAACATATTCTTCTAGTTTACCTGAATAAAAATCCTGATATTAAGTTCATACACACTGAGAATAATGAAGAAAACAAACGCCAATCAGGTCAATCAGAAATGAACTCAGCTTCAAGTCCAGCATACAATGTTACATTACAATAGCATGTAATGAAATAAAAGTTTTTAAAGCTAACAAACAAAACATTTAAATTAAATATACGTAACAGTTCAAAAACCTAACTTATCGTCTTCGACCTTAAATACAAGGTCACATAAGTCTGATCATCAATTTCAGCTGAGATGTGAATGAGTCTACCAAGATACTATAGACTGGTCAAGTTCAGGTTGTACTTGTTCAAGTCATTACATGCATTCTCATAAGTCATTGTGGTTAACTGGAAGTATGATGTACCCCCACCCCCAGACTACCTTTGATAATACATCTGTCCATTTATACATTGTTTTCGTTTATAAGCAACATAATTTTGAAAGTCTGGCAATAAATATTATGATATTGGCAATATAGACATATGGATTCTAGAGTTGGAGGAAAAATATATTGTAGTAAGAGTACGTCGAAATGAAAAGTCCGAAGCTATTATTCTTGAATTAGTTCCATTTGTATTACCTTTCACTAACATTTATGCATCCTATATCACCCTCAAAAATTCATGTTTTCAATGTGGCACAACCTCCTTTGCAACATTATCATCATAATGTTATATGACTCAATTGAATTCAGTTTCATCTTTCAACAAACTAGTAAATGACCAATGGTTATTTCTAGCAAAGTCTTTGCAACTATGTCAAATGACAATTTACTGACTTTGATGTATTTCACCATCCATACTCTAAGAAATATGCTATATAGTTACAGTGTATTAAACCATCCCTACTGTAAGAAGTATGCCATATAGTTGCAGTGTATTAAACAATCCCTACTGTAAGACATATGCAATGTAGTTACAGTGTATTAAACAATCCCTACTGTAAGACATGTGCCATATAGATTAGTTAGTGTATTAAACTATCCCTACTGTAAGAAGTATGCTATATTATATAGTGTATTAAACCATCCCTACTGCAACAAGTATACCATGTAGTTAGTGTATTAAACAATCCCTACTGTATGTATGCTATATTATAGTTACAGTGTATTAAACCATCCCTACTGTAAGAATTATGCAATATAGTTACAGTGTATCAAACCATCCCTACTGTAAGGATTATGCCATATAGAGTTACAGTGTATTAAACCATCCCTACTGTAAGAAGCATGTCATATAGTGTATTAAACCATCCCTACTGTAATAGCTATGCCATATAGCTACAGTGTATTAAACCATCCCTACTGTAAGACATATGCCATATAGATTAGTTAGTGTATTAAACCAGCCCTACTGTAAGAAGAATGCTATATTATATAGTGTATTAAACCATCCCTACTGCAACAAGTATACCATATAGTTAGTGTATTAAACAACCCCTATGGTAAAACATATGCCATATAGTTACAGTGTATTAAACCATCCCTACTGTAAGACATATGCCATATAGATTAGTACAGTGTATTAAACAATCCCCACTGTAAGACATATGCCGTGTAGTTAGTGTATTAAACCATCCCTACTCTAAGAAGTATGCTATATTATAGTTACAGTGTATTAAACTATCCCTACAGTAAGAATTATGCCATATAGTTACAGTGTATTAAACAATCCCTACTGTAAGGCATATGCCATGTAATTACAGTGTATTAAACCAACCCTACTGTAAGAAGTATGCCATATAGTTGCAGTGTATTAAACCATTCCTACTGTAAGACATATGCAATGTAGTTACAGTGTATTAAAGGATCCCTACTGTAAGAAGTATGCCATATAGTGTATTAAACCATCCCTACTGTAATAGCTATGCCATATAGCTAGAGTGTATTAAACCATCCCTACTTAAGACATATGCAATGTAGTTACAGTGTATTAAACCTAAAAGGAGTGGCTACATTGTGAAGGTTATGACTTAGGAATGATTTCATATCACATGAGGAAATGAGGTCATCACAAGGACTTGAGACATTTCAATTAGTCTTTGCAAATGATGAACTAATCTAGATTATGGTTATATTGTCATTAAGAATCATTGCTTCTTGGAACAACTGACCGTAGACAGATTTTGAATGCAGTGAATTGATCCAGACTGGAAGGATTAAAGTCTTTCAAATTCTCTCCAGACTGTTATGAATATATACACATTCCAACATTCCTATGTTTCAATAAAAAATATGAAAACAAAGCTCATGAAATAGATGACCATGTATCCATCATGCTATCAAACAAGTGTTGTGAGTTTAAATTCCAACAAGATGACCATGAGGATCTGAAGTATCATGCTGCTTTTTTTCTCCAACCCTCCTTAATGCTGGCCTTCTCTAGATAGATGCATTACAGTAAAGTATTAACAAGTGACAAATCCTCCACACTCATAGCAACAGAGGAACCTTCATGTCATATCCACTGAAGAAATCAATATATAATCATACATGAATGTCTGAACTGAACATGCAATAAACATAATCGGGTCACCATGCAATTAATTTTTTCAGCAATATCAGTATCATGGTGATAATTTTAAACTCAAGTGTCTCTGTTTTGAATATGCAAGGTCAATGTCCCAGTGCTGGTTTAAATTTCCAGCTAAATTCATTTACATTATTGTCTCTACACAAAATGTTAAGAAGACAGATTGTAAATAATAAGGTGATATCAAAGGTTATACTGATAACATCCTCCTTATTGGTAGTTCATTTTACATGGAATTAACAACAGAGGGCTGAGGCACTGTGTTATAAAGCATGCCATTTCAGGTGCCAAAATACAGACAATACTGGAAGATATAAAAATATATGATCTCTCCAAGTTTACTAAAATAGTCCTCTATATTGGAGGGAACAATGCCAGTGAAGGGACTGATTTAGAACTTTTTGAAGAACTATATGACCGATTACTTACACACATCCATAAGCAAAATCAAAGCTGTCAGGTTGCACTGTGTGAAATGGCCCTTAGGGGAGATTGTGATGTGTTAGATATCAATAAGGTCATCCAAAGACTGGCAAGTGAATGGAAGTGTGATATTGTTTACAATTACAAGAGTTTCCTGGATGAAGAGGGGCAAGTGATGCAACATTTATTTGGAAAAAGAGATAATATCCACCTGTCTACCAAAGGGGTGGAAAAACTGGCAAAAAATATAAATGCAGTCATTTGTGTAGTCTGGTCTTGCAGTCACATTACAAACTTCATCCGTCCCTATAAATCCAGTGTAGGTCAAAACAGCACCAGACAATATGATCAGCCATATCAGTACCGTTAATACACTTTGGGATGTGATTACTGTAGTGAGATCAAAAATTCACCACAGGAATGCAGGCACAGACAGCCAATATAATGCCATCAGTGTGGTAGCTTTGGACACAAAGCCAAAACTCACAAAAGATTTATAGTATAGGAAAAGGGCAATGAGGCCACATTGATGATCTCAACTCCACAGGAAGAGTCTATTCAGCTTCAGCGGGAGGACCAATCTATCTATCAAGGACTGTCATATACACCAGGCATCCATTGTCAAAACAGATTTGATCCTCTTGCTGATGCATGTTCTGAATGTGGAAACTTACCAGCTAATTGTACAGATTCAAATACGACTGATAGTTCAGATTTATGCAATGATTATAAAAGTAGAAAATGCAGTTGTAGAAAAACTAATTTGTTATACAGTAATGATAATTGTAATGATGATCACTGTGAACATAGTTTTAATACTTTTAATGTCTCCTTGAGTGCCTCTAATAGCATTAATATTAATCTCATGAATTTAGGCATTTCTAGCAAAGGTTTACACATAGGTCATTTAAATATTCAGGGTTTTCATGGAAAGATTGATCAAGTGAAGTTACTACTAACCTCTCCAAATAATAATATCCATTTATCTGGGCTCTTGGAAATAATGTTAACAGAAAATCAGGGTGAAAATTTCTTGTATATCAATGGCTACGACAATCGTTATCGAAAGGATAGGAAAACAGGTGGCAGTGGGCTCCATGTGTATGTTAGAACCTATACTATTTGTAAAAGACGGGAAGACCTAGAAACACAGGAAATAGAATCCATTTGGCTACAGATCACTCCAGAAAAAGCTAAGCCCTATTTAGTAGGTTTTGTGTACAGACCCCCATCATCACATACTGATTGGTGTGAATATTTTGAACTTCAAGTAGATAAAATTTCAAAAGAAGATAAAGAATTTTACATTCTAGGCAATATAAATAGAGACCTTCTCAATGATCAAATAAAAGTGAATTGGATGAATTGTACTGCTTCATTAGGTATGGAGCAACTAGTAAATGAACCCACCAGAGTAACATCTACCTCTAAAACACTTATAGATCATATTTATACCAATACAAAAGAAAATGTTTTGGAAGTAATGGTTCCAAAGATTGGTATAAGTGACCACTTTGCAATTTTTCTAACACGTAAAGTCAATGGCAAATCAACAACAAATAATATCCATAAATCCATTACTTATAGATCCTTTCAAAACTTGGATCCGATTAAATTCCTAAAAGATCTGAAACAGATTCCTTTGGAATACAGTCCAAATCTTTGAAGATATTGATGATGTTTTAGATACTTGGATGATCTGTTCATCAGTATAGTGAACAAGCATGCCCCTTTAAAAACACACAGGATAAAGAAAGACCACCAGCCAGGCTGGATCTCCCCAGATATTTTAGAAGCAATAAAGCAAAGAGACCAACTAAAATCAGTAGGAAATCAAACTGAATATAGAGTTTGGAGGAATAAAGTTAATAAAATGATACATCAAGCCAAACAAGCGCACTATAAAAAAGTGCTTGATGAAAACCAAGATAATCCCAAAGCTATCTGGAAAGTGTTTACAGGGTTTGGTGCAGGCAAATGTAAGAGTAAAGCTGAAATTTTATCCCTCAATCATGAGGGCATTTACACTGATAATCCAGCTGACATCTCAAATATTTTTAACAACTTTTTTGTTCAAATTGCTGAAAAACTTAAAGAACCCAGAACTTCATCTGATCATCTGGAACTCAAACATTTTTGTGCTAAAAAACTACTAAACATTATAAAGTTTGAAATTCCTGAAATGAGTCCTGAATTTGTGTTGAAATATATAACAAAAATGGATGATTGTAAAGCTACAGGACTTGATATGATTGGACCAAGGCTACTAAAGGTAGCTGCACCTGCAATTGTAGAGAGTATAGCTTTCATTTGCAATGAAAGTATTAGGTCTAATAAATTTCCACAAACATGGAAAAATGCCAAGGTTATACCATTGCATAAATGTAGTTACAGTGTACTAAACAATCCCTACTGTAAGACATGTGCCATATAGATTAGTTAGTGTATTAAACCAGCCCTACTGTAAGAAGTATGCTATATTATATAGTGTATTAAACCATCCCTACTGCAACAAGTATACCATATAGTTAGTGTATTAAACAATCCCTATTGTATGTATGCTATATTATAGTTACAGTGTATTAAACCATCCCTACTGTAAGAAGTATGCCATTTAGTTACAGTGTATTAAACCATCCCTACTGTAAGACATATACAATATAGTTACAGTGTATTAAACAATCCCTATGGTAAAACATATGCCATAGAGTTACAGTGTATTAACCATCCCTACTGTAAGACATATGCCATATAGATTAGTTACAGTGTATTAAACCATCCCTACTGTAATAGCTATGCCATATAGCTACAGTGTATTAAACAATCCCTACTGTAAGACATATCCATTATAGATTAGTTAGTGTATTAAACCAGCCCTACTGTAAGAAGAATGCCATATAGTTAGTGTATTAAACAATCCCCACTGTAAGACATATGCCATGTAGTTACAGTGTATTAAACCATCCCTACTGTAAGAAGTATACTATATTATAGTTACAGTGTATTGAACTATCCCTACAGTAAGAATTATGCCATATAGTTACAGAGTATTAAACAATCCCTACTGTAAGACATATGCCATGTAATTACAGTGTATTAAACCAACCCTACTGTAAGAAGTATGCCATATAGTTACAGTGTATTAAACCATCCCTACTGTAAGACATATGCAATGTAGTTACAGTGTATTAAACCTAAAAGGAGTGGCTGCATTGTGAAGGTTATGACTTAGGAATGATTTCATATCACATGAGGAAATGAGGTCATCACAAGGACTTGAGACATTTCAATTAGTCTTTGCAAATGATGAAATAATCTAGATTATGGTTATATTGTCATTAAGAATCATTGCTTCTTGGGACAACTGACCGTAGACAGATTTTGAATGCAGTGAACTGATCCAGACTGGAAGGATTAAAGTCTTTCAAATTCTCTCCAGACTGTTATGAATATATACACATTCCAACATTCCTATGTTTCAATAAAAAATATGAAAACAAAGCTCATAAAATAGATGAGCATAGATCCATCATGTTATCAAACAAGTGTTATGAGTTTATATTCCAACAAGATGACCATGAGGATCTGAAGTATCATGTTGCTTTTTTTCTCCAACCCTCCTTAACGCTGGCATTCTCTAGATAGATGCATTATAGTAAAGTATTAACAAGTGACAAATCCTCCACACTCATAGCAACAGAGGAACCTTCATGTCATATCCACTGAAGAAATCAATATATAATCATACATGAATGTCTGATGTCTGAACTGAACATGCAATAAACATATTCGGGTCACCATGCAATTAATTTTTTCAGCAATATCAGTATCATGGTGATAATTTTAAACTCAAATGTCTCTGTTTTGAATATGCAAGGTCAATGTCCCAGTGCTGGTTTAAATTTCCAGGTGAATTCATTTATGTCATTATCCATACACAAATATGTTAAGAAGACAGATTGTAAATAATAAGCCGATATCAAAAATTATATACTGATCTGTTTCAAATCATATTTTGTTATTATCAAGAACCAATTAAAATAAATTCTATATACACCAGTATTTATTTGTTTTTGGTGTATATATCGGTGCATACAACAATATTATGATTTGTAATTGTTCTAATTATAATAAAAAGCAAAACAAACTTTAAGTGATTTTGAGATGAATTATTTTACTTTTTTACCAATTTCTAGCACAATTCATGTAATATGTAATGATGACATCACCCTGTGATACTTGATTTTATTCTACTGGACAGATATGATAAATGGAGAATCGGTATGAACTTAAAATGTACACTTGAGATCAAACAGATCAATATTATGAGATTAGCAAGAATAATGTATTTATAAATTTCTTATGTATGTAAGATATAGAAATACCATATACAAAGATCCAGCATAAGGTAAATTAGATTAGGGTAATTTTTCTTGATGCATGAAAAGTTGAGTAATTGTTGCTAACATCAGACTAGCTAGCATTGAATGAATTCCATGTGGCTCAAAAAATAATTTTTTCTTCATTTATATAAATGAGTAAAACACTGAAAAGACTAGCTACTAATCAAATAATGGAAAATGTTCTTTTTCAGATGACTGTGACATGTGTTGGATACATCTGCCAGTGCATCCCCTAAATCATACAATTTTCTTTTGGACAAGGTACGCCATATCTGAGAATGATTTTTCTTTTTTAATGGGTTGTTGTTCTGATCCACATGTAATATACTCAGTTGAAAAAAGGACCCTACACACAAGATAAAAGTTAAATTATTTTTTAATTTCTCAAAATCTATATTATTACAAGTTAAAGTAATCATATAATGCAAGTGTAGGCGACTACTTTTAGCACTTTCATACTTCACACTTTCATTCTGTGTGCTGATAACGTTTCTCCATTTATTCTACCTGTCCAATCAAGTACGACCAAGTGACGTTAATTATGCTATAAATAGCAACATTAGCAAAATGGAAATAATTCGTAAAAATGTCAAAAAATTATGACTATTTACTTTTTTTATCATTACTCAAACATACGCGAATCATAATGCATTCGTCTTCACTAGTATCATGGTAAAATATTTGTGTATTTCTGTTTGAGCGTATTTCCTTGTTAACGTTATGTTCATCATCTTTTAAGTTTTGATCACTGCCCGCTACAGTTATCTGCAATCTGAAAAGTGTAGTAATCTTCAAGTGTAAAGGAACATATTAATTCAAAATTACATTAAATTTATCCTAATAGCGCCAAAGGCTAGATGAATATATTGGCGATTTTAATAATATTTCAACCCCTACCTTTTAGCCAACCTTCCAAAACGAAAGTTTAATCCATACCATTGGGGGCGCTCAGCTGCTATTATGTACTTTTGAGAGAGTGGCGTACGTAAGGCGAAGTTATTTGCATCTAAAACATGCATAATGAAGAGAATATTGACATAACTCTATGCTAAATTATTGTAATGTGGATGATATTTCTTTGGATATTGTACTTTTGGAAATTGTACGTAATCACACTGCTACCTCAAATGACTGCTCCCTTGTGCTAAAAAAAGAAATCAGCCTAAATTAGTCTAAAGTACACTATCCGTAGCAGCTATTAAAATAGGGAAAGTGAATTTTGCCAGACCAGACAATACAAACTTCTGAAAGTGCAATGAATGAATTACCTAATATATAAAATGTATTTTTTTAAAAAAGTTATCGACTTTTTTTAGTTTACCTCTTAAGTCCAGGAAGTAAAAATGACCAAGTGGAGCTAGCACGTTTTAGAAAGATGCACATCTGGAGTAAGGCCAAGCTGAATACTCTATAACGCATATTACACCCATCAATCATACACCAAAATAAAGGGAATTAAAGGTTCTTTGAACTATACGTAAGATATACAAGGACTTTTTTTTAAATAGCCAGTATAATCAGTGAGGAAAACCGGGAAAACTGTTTTTAAAAAATACAGAATACGAAACTTTAGAATGCCACGATTATAACTATATTACCTCCATAAGGAAGAGTCCTCACTAGAGGAATGCTTGATCGGTCAATTCCAATACAAATGGACGTAACACTGTTGATTGGGATTCTGTATTTTCAGACTGCTAATTCCCCGTGGAGGATGCCAATAGATGCATATATTTCTCCATATTTGGCAGGGCCACAATGTGCAAAAAGCAAGTTTGAAAATAGGTTGGCTTATTGGTGACTGCTTGTCATAGTTAGATGAGCACTGGAGATCAAATGCGTAACTTCGGCTGCAAATGAGCTGCTGACTTGGCCTACGTATTTATGTGTCTGCTACAGAGGTAAATATCTAAAAATCTAGATGGTTGAGGGGTGATGAAAAGTATGCTAATTTGTTATAGTACTAGTGAACTTTATTCATGCATAAGGCACATACTGATTCTTTTAGCTGCCTTATCATAGGAAAATATTCAAAATGCTATTTCTTGTCAAAAATGAATGTAAAATTTAGAAGTTGGTGGCATGTTGGTTAAGTATAAAAACCTCCAGTTGCATCAGGAATTAACCTGATTACTGCAGTTAAAATCTCACATGTATGCTTTCTACAAAAATCTTTAGTTTGTTTTTATTTGTATCTTCAGTGCAAAATTATTCTCATTTTTCTGTAATTGGTCATTGTTGGATGAAAATTGACCAGATAAACTATCCAGTGAGATAAACTGTCCAGTGAGACCTTAAGAACCGGTGTCATTTTTTCAGTCTGGTCAAATGTGATTCACAGTGACATAAATCATATCCTTATTACCTCCATATCTTGAATCTGACATAGTTAGGTATTCCAAACATACACTTCATATAGATTTGATAGCACTTAATCCTAGCAGAAGAAGGGAGTTAACTCAACAGTTTTAATGTTACCAGGTATTGCTCCTGATCCATTCTCCTAATGTACAACAAAAGCCTTATACGTTTCATGCAAGGTGGTTTGATTCAAGTATTTCACATACTTATTCAGTTTTTCAACATTTTCAGTACAAAGTTAGTATATTTTCCTAATTTTATGATGATTGCCTTAATTTAATGCACTTACATCCATATCTACTCATGATGTAATGTTTCAATACATATATTTCATCTTATTTACGAAAATTTAAGTTATAATGACCTTTATATAAGAAGTTCAGGGGTTTTTTTTCTTGTAGTCCTCAAGGTGTATGGGAGCACACCTGCCGAAGTGATATTGCTAACAGCAGGACAACATCAAAAATTTATTGGGAGTCAGACACACCAATTGTTGTGGATCTTTCACAGGAACAAATATATCTGCACCAGTTTCATTGAAGTTTTTGGTGAGTTATGTTAAATGGATATCCCTTTTTACATTGTGTTTTTCTCCTCCCCTTTTTTATTTTGCATGATTTTTTATTTGCTTTAGATTTGATTTTATGCAGGTGACAGTCACTAGCAATACAAACTTCTAAATAGCAGCAACTGCAACAACATTATGTGCTGGCTAGTATGAAAATGATTTAAAGGTGAACTTAGTGTTCTTAAAATATAATATCCATGCATATTGTTTTATCAACAGATGGGATAAATCTGGGTATAGAATTTCATTGTTTAAGTTTCCCAATTGATGTGGTTCAGTTTAAAAAGACTGGTCCATACATTTGATGTTACCTGATGAGTTGCCTCTCTTAAGTCTACCTTAGATTTCTCTATTCTAGAATAGATTTGACCTTCTTCATGAAATCAGTGAGAGAGTTCTGGTCATTTTATATATGCAGTGCGTCATTATTATTCTTTCAAGTACTTAGCATGTACATTCTGCAGTTATTTTACAAGAAATTCAGCTTGGCTTCTTTTACATCTTTTATTCACTACTATTTCAGATTGCATGCAGAGTTGTATTATTTGTGCTCTCAGATATCTCTGATATCACCAGGCACTAACAACACAGGGTGTATTAGCTCTGACAAATGATGAAACTGACATATTATAAGGAAATTGTATGTTTCAGAGGTGAAAGTAATACATGAAGTATGAAGCTGTCTCATAACTGTTGCTCTGTTTGATAGCTTTTGGTCATCAATAAATTCAATAAGCCATAGGAAACAAACAATTCTGAATTTTAAACTTCTTAAGGTTGCATTTTATTTAGAGTTGGCCAAGGTTTTGAAAATAAGAAGATTTTCCATTAATCAGACTGCTATTTGAATTCTTAAGGTCTCACTGGATAATTCCATATTTTGACACCCCACAAATTTTTAAGGTAGAAGGCATGAACCTAATTATCACAAGCCTAGCATTTATAAATTCACACATAAGTTAAATCTATAATGTGGTTTAGATTTACTTTGAGTTAGGCTTGAAAATAGGTTGGCTTGTTGGTGACTGCCTGTCACAGTTAGATGAGCACTGGAGATCAAATGTGTAACTTCGGCTGCAAATGAGCTGCTGACTTGGCCTACGTATTTATGTGTCTGCTACAGAGGTAAATATCTAAAATTCTAGATGGTTGAGGGGTGATGAAAAGTATGCTAATTTGTTATAGTACTAGTGAACTTTATTCATGCATAAGGCACATACTGATTCTTTTAGCTGCCTTGTCACAGGAAAATATTCAAAATAGCTATTTCTTGTCAAAAATGAATGTAAAATTTAGGGGTTGGTGGCAGTGTTGGTTCAGTATAAAAACCTCCAGTTGCATCAGGAATTAACCTGATTACTGCAGGCAAAATCTCATGTATGCTTTCTACAAAAATCATTAGTTTGTTTTTATTTGTATCTTCAGTGTAAAATTATTCTCATTTTTCTGTAATTGGTCATTGTTGGATGAAAATTGACCAGATAAACTGTCCAGTGAGACCTTAAGTTCAGGAAGTGAAAATGACCAAGTGGAGCTAGCACTTTTTAGAACGATGCACATCTGGAGTAAGGCCAAGCTGTATACTCTATAACCCATATTACACCCATCAATCATACACCAAACTAAAGGGAATTAAAGGTTCTTTGAACTATACCTAAGATATACAAGGACTTTTTTTTTAAATAGCTAGTATAACCAGTGAGGAAAACCGGGAAAACTTTTTTAAAAATGCAAAATACGAAACTGTAGAATGCCACGATTATAATTCTATTACCTCCATAAGGAAGAGTCCTCACTAAAGGAATGCTTGATCGGTCAATTCCAATACAAATGGACGTAACACTGTCGATTGGGATTCTGTATTTTCAGACTGCTAATTTCCCGTGGAGGATGCCAATAGATGCATTTATTTCTCCATACTTGGCAAGGCCACAATGTGCAATAAGCAATTTTTATGGTGTATTTTTTACTTCTTTCTTTCTTAAAGCTCTGTTATGATGTGTACAAGAATTTTTCTTTAAAGTCTCCGTGTAGGTGAAAAATGTGCTGCACATGCTGCACTTGTAAATTTTCCACACGCCTGACACCATTTTGATTCTCTCTACTCTACATATCATATTCATCCGACACAGTTTACTCTATGCCAGAATTGAATTTTGTGTAGCTGGATTGGGATTATACATATTTCATTTGGTGTCTTCATTGTCATCTATATCCATGCAGGAATGCAGCACAAAAAAATGGTATCTGCTATCTTTATTTACATCTAAGTTTACTGCTACGTTAGATTATAATGATTATTTCTCTGTTTATTGGGCCTTGGTGTTGAAAAGATTTTTCTCAGACCAAGTAATTAGCCAGATTATAGGAACAAGTCATAATATACATTATCCTGAAGAGTTTATGGATTATGATCGTAAAATGGCCCCAGTCTAATTTTATAATGTAAGAATTTTCTGAAAATTTGTAGGTCTTTGTGTTTAGCAATTTGATATAGGATTAATTCTGTGTGTTATTTGTTTGGGTCATATCTTGTGGAGCATGGATTAAAATACTTGGCTTTGAAAAGCTGACTAATGAGTCATGCAAATGTGACCCCCCCCCCCCAAACCAAACAAAACAAACCCAGAACATTTAAGTGTGAAATTATAGTTTTCTCATGTGTGGTCAAATGTGCTTAGAAAAGAATTATATTTAGTATTTACAGAGTTTAAGAAGTTGACATCTACTGTTGCCTTGATGTCCTTAGAAATGTGGAAACAAACATAGGGGTGCCAGGTATGGATATTTGTGAGGAAACCATTTAGTGTATACAGTTTTTAAATGTTATGATTTACAATTTGGGCTTTCAGGAAAGAAACATTTAATACAGTACATAGTGCAATGGATATTATATTTATTAACCAAGTCGCTTTCTTATATTTTGTTTCTAGAATTATTATTCTGTTATGTATATTTGATTTAATTATATCTGATTTAATATATATTGATTTCAGTTTAATTGTTTGTCAGTTTTAAATTGTTTTTATTACATGCTATTGTAATGTAAATTTATTCACTGGAGATGATACTTTTTCCAGTTTGACCTTGACTGTTTTAGTAAACACCAGGTGTTGATCTAGATCCTGATCTTGATTCAAAATCAGTAGCAACCAATAAATAAGTTCTATTTTTATTTTAAAATGATTGGTTGTTGTTGAGGTCTGATGGGACTACATGTTTAAGATGTAAACAATTTTTTAAAATTTATTTCTTAGAGTAAAATGATTGACGTTTGTCAGGGCCACACTGGGTGTTCATGACCTTTAACAAGTACATAACTTTGACAAGGTTCTGGAACATGATCACGTGACCCCCTTTTCGCTTTTTTGAATACAATATAACCTTTGTTTTGGAGAGATATTCTCAGTGTTAGTTGGGTTCTTACACTTGAAGTTGTATGTTGTGCCGTTTCTAGTTATTGCAAATTTTATTGGATTCAAAAGATTCTTTTTTCCTGGAAAATATGTGTGCTCATGTGAAATTGTTGAACAAGGACAGCTTTTATAAGAATTTATTCTGATTTCCAAAACCAGAGTGATATTTCTTGTTTCTACAAGGAACTGTAGACTTCAACACTACAGATTACAGCATACATCATCATCTTCCATCTTGGATTCTTTGTTTGGACTCGAACTTGAAATTATTAGAACATTTTGTTATTAGGACTACTAAAATGTTATTTATGGATTATTTTTGGATTGGATTCTTAAAAATGTAAGTTCATATTTATTTTTTTACAGAATTTTCCAGGGAAATAAATTATTGTATTTTTCAAAGATTGTTGATTTCACTCTTTCTTGTGTTACTGTTTATTCTAGTCTAAATACGTAACTTAAGAATTCATTAATCTTGAACTTGAAAAATCTTGAACAGTGCAAAAGCAGTTAAACAAGACCATAATAAAAATCAAAATTCTTGTGCAACGGTTTTGCCAAAATCATTTGAAGTTGATATTTCCTTATCTCAAGGTCAGCCGACTTTTATAATCAAAGACACAACCACATTTGACCCCGATATTACTTATAATATCTGAAGAAGAAAACAATCTTGCATTTAGCTTAAACTCTTCAGATTACAAGAACAAAGTAATCGGTTAACAGCTTGTCACATATACAAGCTAGCCTTAATGGCATTATGTGGCCATGCATTGTTGCAACAATTGGTGGAACAGTTCCTGTCTCTACTAGACTGGTTCTGGCTGGTTTCTAGCACATAAATATCCAAAACAGTATTTTAGAATCATATGTATGTTAAATCCATGTGAAGATTTAGTTATAGTACCAAAGACAATGTTCCCCATTCATAGATCACATACCGATTTCAATAAAAGTATGGGGTAAAGGAATACATGGGGATAAATATTAAAGATTTATGTCTTCCAGCATGTTGAAATTAAATTTCAACATTTCTATCAGTGTGATCAATGTTTTTTCAGGCGACAGGCAACCCCCCAGGCATTGGGCTATCAGACTTTTTGAGCACCAAATGTAATTCCAATGGCTAATATTCTAGTTTTTCACCTAACAGTATATGATTTTAATAATGGATGAGTGGGGTATCCTGTCAGGGTCTTAGCCTAATGAAACTTATTTTCAAGGGAAATCTCATTTTCATGAATAATTTTCATGGTCTTCCAGCCAAATATTACATTTTTGCTGAGGCCAATATTCCAGGATTTTCCATGCAGTATTCCAGAGTTTTCCATCATAGCCTGGAATATTACTTTATGGTTTTCCATGCTTGAATTATCCAGGGTTTTCCATGCCAATATTCCATGTTTTTTTTCATGTCTTTTTTTCCATGATTTTCCAGCCAACCCTGGAATATTTGTCCAAATACTCCATGGTTTTCCAACTTAGAATACTATGGAAAATCTACAGCCAGAAATGACAAAATCTACTCATCTCATATAAGCAGTTCTGCAGAGTTTATTGTAAATAAATAATCGACTAAACGGAAATATATTTTATTTTTGCTTTTTCAGATTTAATTTTCTAAAATTCATCTTGTCATATATATTGTGATGGACACTTCTGATGAGATTTCTGCACAAAGAAAATAAGGTTATTCGTATTAACTTTTTTATTTATAATGTTATATAATAGGACATACAATTAAGATTACAGTTCATATCACAAATGAAAGCCGATGCTTGCATGTCAAGCCCACTAAAAGAAAGCATTGCTACCAAATATGACCTTGAGTCCAAGTTGAAAAAACTACAAGAGCATGTCTCATATTTAAAAAAAAATTAATGTTAAGTAAAAATAAAATCAATCAAGGACTTTAGGAAATATAAGTAAATCAAAAACTCAAGCCAAAGTCTTAATAAGCCGCTAATGAAGCCAACATTAGTAACAAAGGTAAAGGTACATAATTTATTTTAGAAAAACAAAATTTAGAACAACAATAGCAAAAACAAACCTTAAAGTTTATGCTGACAAATTTTACAGATAAATGCATGGGTAGATCGACTGTGTCACATGCTAGAATACCAATATACCAGCAAAACAGTCACATAGTAAACATTATTTTGAAGAACAAATTATGGCTAGAGAAATGACTAACAATCCTGCTTGTGTAAAAAGTACTTTAGTCAGAAATGTCTGATCCTAAACATATACAGCTAAACCTGTCCTAATTGTCACTTTACTCAGTGGGTACATTTTCACAATGGCCATTCTGAATTCCCCCTGCCAAATTTTCTATATCAATGTCCTGCATGTAGTGCTACCTACCTTTCATGGATAGCAGCCAGGTGTTTCCTAACTGAACAGTGGTTTCTCCATGCCATAAGCAATCTCTGGAGCATATCTACAGTTACTGCTCAGTCTATGCAAACAGAATAATTGCTTCATCTAAACAGACAATAATTGCTTCATGAATAAGGCACTGCTTAGGTAAAGGCATACAATTTAAAACATTTGTGCTCCTAACTCCAGTAATGTTGACAGTATAATTCAAAGGTTTCAACATGTCAAATTTGAAAGTGAGGCAGTTTTTATAAATAGAGTAGAGGGTCAAAGCAATTTATTTGCTGGTTGGTGGGGAAAGTAGTCACATCATTACAATAGAAATGTCCCTCTGTGACAGGTAAGGTTTGATGTCTTGATCTATTTGCTTGTGAATTAAAGCTGTTTCAGAAGAAAAGTATTGTTTTCAAGAAGAAATACGAGTTCCATCCCTTTTCATCTGGGTCAGGGGTCATTCAAAAACTTGTCTGTAAAGTCAGACAAATTTTCAGTAGATGGGGTAACACATAATAGCAATATTTAACTTTTTTGATTTACTGTTCATCACAGGCTTCTCACAGAAGTTGACTTGTCTTTTGATCTTGGTGAGTTGAGCACATGGTTTCTAAAGATAATATTTTTAAAGTTTGAACAGCTGTTTCCAAGTAAAACTTGTACAAGTTGGCTCACAAAAGCATCCGTTTTCTGTTTTATAGTTGTACATAAGCTGCAAGTCAGTTGAAAAATTATTGTCATGGTGCACAAAACAAACTAAGTTGAGTGACTATTTTAAATCAGTGATCATTTAATATACATGATGGATTAAAGTAAGCAGATTAAGGAAACCTTGCGTAGAACATAAATTTGGGAGAGAATAAAGTGCATATTTTAATATTTTGTTGAATAGTGCACATAACACAATCTTGATAATAATAATAATAATAATATTATTACTACTGCTACTAATATTAATAATAATAAAAACAATAATAATTATTTTCAGTGGATAGTATTTGCTGAGAAACAAAGATTAAAAGGTGAACCTGTGTACAACTGTCAGTTTTGCCTTTTTTCATGGGTGGCCACTGTTGGCAGGTTACACTGTATATGAATACCAATACAAACTACAAGTAAATATCTAATTTACATTCCTTTGAACGTCATATGTGAGATCATGAAGATGCCATTGCAATATTCCATAATGTTTATGTTGGACTATATTCACAGAAGTCCATGCAATAATATTTAAAATTTAGCTCTTTTCCAAAGAAATTAAGAGCACTGTGAATGGCACAATATATAGTCACTGACTGTCTCTGGAAATTACTAGTAATTTGACCAATAGGTCCCAATTTATTTTTCTCGGAGCCACAGTGAGCTTGACATTTGATATAAGAGACCCTGGTAATTGACTCCAGAATATATAACTGGTATTTCCCTTACCCAAAGTGCAAGCCATCCACGAAGTTTATAATTGTGGATGATGGAAAACTTGAGTTATTGTGCAGAAAAGCTTTTTTCTTCTTTCAAAAACAATTTTGATCATGACCTTTTGATCATTTGACCACAAAATTGATAACATAATGTTTTTCCTTATCCCAAGTGCAGCACATCCACAATATTTGGTTGTTGTTGTTGTTGTTGTTGGGTTTAACGCCATTTTTCAGCACGCGATTGACTATACATGGCGGCCAGTATTAATGGTGGAGGAAGAACCCGGGAAAACCTGGGAAAGAACCACCGACCCACGAGAAGCTACTGGCAAGCTTTCTCACATACCCACATTAGCCGAATCCGAGACTCGAACCCACGCAGACAGCGGTGAGATGGCAGTGATCCGTAACGAAGAACGCTTTAGACCACTCGGCCACTCGGGGCCCCCACAATATTTGGTAACTGTGGACAGTGGATAACACAAGTAACTGTGCAAAAAGTGTTAATTCTTTCAGTCTAACATGACTTTGGCTACTGACACCAAAAACAATAAACCTCTTCCTTATCACAAGTCTAAACCATGTAGAAAGTTTGGTAACAAGCTCAGCCAATCAGATGCAAGTTATTACATTATCATGGACTTATTCTCATTTATTATAGAATCTATGACACTGATAGAAGTTTAAAGTGAAGCAAAATCTAATTGGAATTCAGTATCCAGAGTATTAACAAGCTCAGCCAATCAGACACAAGGATACATGGTTAACATGCATGAATTTCATATAATCATATTCAACAAAGATCTTGATAAGCCTATGGGTTTATTTACCCTGCCTGAATAAAACCTTATCAAAGATAGCCTTTGAGTTGGCAAACAAAAATCACATGAAAGATCGTATAAATATGCATAGGTCTCACTTGTAATAAAAATGATCCAATTTTTTTTAATACCGACCTATTTAATAAGCTTGATTAAATATCAATAGAAATACAGTTGTTCGAGTTGGAAGAAACTTGTGCAATCATCTGCCAAATAACCTCATCATAGAACAATGTGTATATATATATATATATACACATACATACATACATACACATATATATACACCAGCTTGTCGGGTAATTCATAATTCTGCGCATCGGTTAATTCTGTGCAATGATATGTCATATCTGTAAACATTGGATCACATTATGTTTTTGGTCAAAAATCCAATTTGTATCAAGAAAGAATGATCATACTTTACATAATGAAAGTAATATTCATAAAGTGTACAAAAATATCCCACATTTCTATTCTAAATGCAATGAAAATGTGATTTATAAATGTCTTAATCTTGTAACCCATAAAAACCTATTAAATATTTATCTTTAGAATCATACAAATTAATACATTTTTAAAAGGTAGAAATTTCATCCTAGAACAATGGTGTATCTTAATCTAAATTTCTAACTTTGCAAGTTGTTCTACAACTACTTTATGGTACGCTATCCCTCTTGATAGTCTGTTTCTAAATTCTTTAGTAATTTTGTTTTCCATAAATGAGACGCTGTAAACACATTACATCCTATTCATTATTGTTTGTCTTCAGCATAACAGCTTATTTTTATCAACTTTTACTAAAAAAAATTTGTAAGATCTGTTTAGCTTGCTTAATATCTATTGCAATAGTGGCATTGTTACACTGAATTTTGTAAAACTAGCTCTAGATTCTACCTATTTCCTTGGCTGAAATGCTGACAGAAAGAGTCAAAGGAATCTATCTTATTTCCATAGCTTGATGGATTAACATTACAGCTTTCCAAAGCGATGCGCAGAATAGGCCAACATATTTTGAGTCATGAAAACACTGGGGTAGTATCCTGTGTGTCCAAAATTAATATTATTTTCAACAGAATGTTCTTGTGACAACTGCCACATTTCAAATAGTAAGCATTGCAGTAAAAGAAAAAATTGAAAATCGGCCAAATTTGGTATGCGTTTTGCACCAATATTGGTGATGGAAACCTAAGATGTGCAGAAAAGAGACACAGTGGTGTATATGAACCTATTTACCAAATTTGACAAATACATCAGAAATAGAGTCACTAAAGTGTTGACAAGTTCAGTGTATCTTATTCATGTATTGGCTCTGTTTATATTTAAAATTGTCCAAAATCTTGATGATAGAAGCACATATTTAAAATCTGCTCACAACTGGAGCAGAAGTATGGCTTCCAGAGAGGAAATAAACTCAGGCACTATGATGGAATATCACCTCTTTAATATCCATAGATCTCACTTATTACTGACATATTCAAGGATGCTGATTATTTAAGTATATATTCCAAGTTTTATCAACGTGGGTGACACAATAAAGTGCATATAACTAATCTTCATTGTGGTCACCGGTTGTATGCATATTTATATACAGACGACATGTACATAGTTGCACACACAGTAAGAAAAATCAATGAAAATAAGCTACATGTATATCTGGATTTAATAAACCAAATTTTTGTAAGAACATGCTTCTACTAAGTGCATTGTGTATATACAATACAAAACTAATGTGACAACAAAGTCAAAGGATGGAGAATTTATACTTGTAATGCATTTGTCAAACTGAGTAGGTTTCAGTTTTCATCCATTGAATAAATTATAAATAAATACTTTTATATTTGTACTTTCTACAATTTCCTTTCAGTTTCTGTTCCAAATTAGTGGTCCAGAAAGTAATTATTTTTTCCCCCACTGATCATTTTGGTTACTTTTTTTTCCGTGTTTTGTGTTTGCTGACCAACAGATTAGAAACAGTTTCTGATTTTCATGCATCTAGAATGTTAAGAGTAACCAGTAAGATTGGATGGCCTTTTTCACACTATGTATTTTCAAAGGTACATGTTTATCTTCCACATGCATACAAATTTGGGTCCATATATCAATTGCTTCATCCACATCATCAAATGTGGAGACTATATACTCCAAGGAACATCACTGAGATCTTCCAGAAATTTGTTTTCATGATAATCACTAATATTATCTATATGTTATTGTTTAATGAGTTTGGAATTTTGCAGCTGTTTTTAAGTTTGATTTTCAGGTTAGGAAAATAGGGATTTGAACACTAAGACCTGTCCTAGAAATGTTGTCATTTTCTTCCATCTTTGTATTAGAATTTGTGAGTGGTCATTTTCTTATGCTGGTTGGTCTACAAATTGATTTAGACAAAGTTTTCTAAGAAATTCAACCAATTTCTCTATCTTATTATTCATCAGATCCCTGTTGAAGACACTTAAAATTTATACTTTGTTTTGGTCATCAATCACTTAGCTAGCTGTGTTTCAAAATGTTCATTCCATATGACATTCACTGTATTGGGGACATGTTCATTTATTGCATGCAGAAAGTGTAAACGTCCTTGTTTGTTTGAATAGGGTCTGTCCTTAGCTATTCCAGCACCAAGCAAGACATTGTAACAAATGTATTTTCCTAGTGAATCATTCTTTGGCCCCATTCATTGCATAGTTGGAGAAACTGTGCAAATTAATACTTTATAGCTTGGTTGTCCACGTACTGGTAGAGGTTATTCAGAATTGGTAAAAACTGTCTTCAGTTGTTCTATATCAATGCTTTACTTAACATCGTTTCCTCCAAAACTGATGATGATGTTGTCAAGTGAGAATGGTCTGTTTCCTCTGATCATATCAAGTATATGATCAGATCTCACACCAGGTAACGACTTGACTTTGACCCAAAGCTTAACACCGTTTCACTTTCACTGACATAATTAATGACTGCTCGATTTTCCTTTCTGAGTAAATCCTAGGTATTAAAAGTGCCAAGAGTTTACCTGCTAATATTAGAACAGTGAAGTTCACCATCACTGGTGCTTATCTCAGTAGAATAAAGTGATATTCACCACCACTGGAGCTTATCTCAGCAGAATAAAGTGCATGGTCTACATTGACAGAATGCTTTAAGAGTGAGGAGTTTTCATTTGCTGTGATAGAGTTAATAGTGTTCAACAGGGTTTCATTTTTGACAAATTTGTCCAATTATTGTTGATTGTTAGAGTCTTTTCATGATTTACTTAATATGTAACAAATTTTTCAGTGGTTTCCATAATCTTTTATGACATTATTCATGCACTTTTCAGTTTATTCTTTTACTACAATTACAATTTCAGTTTTCAGGCTTTTAATGTCTTCCATTATTGACAAGAGAATTTCAGGTTTCTAATGTCTTCCATTATTGACAAGAGAATTTCAGGTTTCTAATGTCTTCCATTATTGACAAGAGAATTTCAGGTTTCTAATGTCTTCCATTATTGACAAGAGAATTTCAAGATCAACAGCAGCATAACCATATTTTATTTATTTCTGACAGCAGATTATCTTTGTATTTATTCAGATGATTCACATTATCCTTCAGCTGTTTACCTCTTTAAGGATGTGACAGCCTAAGTTATATTTTATTTTTGTTCTTTTTTTTCTTCCTTTTCGTGAATTCAGATTTGACAATATTACTTGAAAGCTGCTCAGCCAGACTGTCATATATTTTCATGGCTGTCTGGTATTTTGTTTTCAAATATTCATGTTATTTTGATAATTCAGTTTGTAGGACATTCAGAGAGCTGCAAGATTACATCATTAAATTGCATGTAACTTGTTTATTATTGAACCCATTCCAAACTCTTCATGATACAAACCTATATTAAAAATTTTGATTATGATTGAATCAGAAAAATGGCTTCCACAGTGACAAACAAGCACAGCCAATCAGATGAAAGCTGTCATTATTAGTGTATGTGCATCTTGTTCATTAAGCAACTTGTCCATTATCTTGATAATACAAGTTTAAGATGAAAAACAAATGTAAAAAAGAGGCCAGAGTAACAAACAACATACATGTTATTAGGAATGAATTATATTGAGCAATTACTTGGGACTATAAAACACAACCGAAGCAAAGTATGCATGATATAGACAGCTAATGCTCTAAAGTCATATGTAAATTCAATTAAATCTAAACTAAACATAGTTTATATTAACCAAAACTGACAAGAAAGTGAATAATTGCAATATCAGAAATGATACTGAAATAGAACAAAATTTCACTAATGAAATTGATCAAACTTGATTACAAATATTTATTAATTTCAAATGTGGCAGTTTTGCCTGAAATAATTCTCTGCAAATAAATTTACAAACTTTAAGCACTGGTTGTACACAAAAATGATCTTTACTGGAGCAAAATCAAGATTAGAAAAAAGAATAATCATATACAAATGAACATCTATAACTGTGTCAAGAAATTATCTCTTAATTACAGTACTGCACAGTTTATGCCAGACTATAAATTACAAATTATTCATTTTAGTTCCTAATGTATATAAACAGAACCGGTGGCCTAGTGGTTAGAGCATCCACCTTGGATGCGGGTGGTTGTGGATTCGGCAAGTCATACCAAAGACTGCTAAAAATGGTACTAACAGCTACCTCACTTGGCGCTCAGCATTAAGAGGTTAGTGTAGGACTGGTTGGCCTGGTGTCAGGATAATGTGACTGGGTGGGAAATCATGCTACATGTCTAATGGCATGATGCCCCAGTACTAGACATCACTATAAACTAGCACACTGCAGACAGCTTAGTGATATGACTGAAAAATTGTTAAAGATACATTAAAAATCCTAATCACACACATACACACGCTTATTGTATATTACTTTATTAAGTTTCATCAGTTGTTCTGATGACAGTTCTATTTTTGTAAATCTGGTTTGCATATCTTTTGCAAGGGAGGAACTCTATGTAATCCAGACTGTGGAATCTCAAGAGTCAATAGCATGGATAACATTCTTTGCTTCTCAGAGAGAGAAAACTGGTATATTAAAGAAAAAACCCAAACTAATTACATTGTATATCAGAGCTGTGCAGTATTACCATTATAACAGTTTACTATGGTAGTTTTTTTTTTCTGCTGGTGGTTTGTACATTCATTTTGTACATTGGCAGTTTCCATCAGACGGAATGTATGGAAATTGCA
The DNA here is from genome assembly GCA_028554795.2 of Sinohyriopsis cumingii. NCBI lineage: Eukaryota > Metazoa > Mollusca > Bivalvia > Unionida > Unionidae > Sinohyriopsis > Sinohyriopsis cumingii. The sequence goes on along the minus strand of CM068830.1, from coordinate 79,192,187 downwards.
GAGTAAACATCTTATGAATTTCATGATATTAGCAGTATGTCTGCATTTTTCATTACAAAATAATTTTTTTACAATTATGTTTTTTTAAATAAGAAAAACAGTTATATCACATACTAATTCTGAATATTACAAATATAATTATATTCATGATTCTTTGATCACACATTTGAAACATGTCATGTATGCCAACATGGCAGCCAAATGGAATGTTGTGAAAGATATTTGGGCCAGCTAAAACTTTTGAAATAATGTTGGATTTTGGAAAATAGAAAGTAAATGCTTAAGATTTTGAGGACAACAACTATTGTTTAAATTTTACATAATTTCTGAAGTTGACTAAATATTTCCTGATTTCTTGAGAAAGTGTAATTTATGGTTACTGGCTATTTCTCTGAAAAATATCTTTCCTGAATACTGCATCCCAAAGTTTCTCTGCCTTTATAATCAACAGTGTAGCTAGTAAATGGTAGGCTACAGTGTCAGTACTTCCTTTTCTTGTCAACACTCTCTAGTGTCCTCACAATGTTATCTGACCAGGTACCTTAGATAATTTGTATATAAAAAAAAATAAACATAGCAATTTCATCTACTATAAGGTATTGGCCAATTAATTCTTTTTGTGATTTTATTTTATGCTCAGATAATTTCTTTTCTTTATCTCAAGACGAGTTTTTTTCATTTCTTCTTCAAATAACATAATGGATATAAAATGGTGTTTATTTACTATAAATCAGAGCAAGAAGTTTTCACAGCTGTTGACAGACAGATTTTAAAAAAACAGGTGTAAGACACCTGTGCTAGAACATCAAATTGTTGGTCCTTAATATATTTGTGGCATACCACATAAATACCATGCTATTCTGATAAATACTTTGGTACCAAACGTTAGGAGGTATCCAGTTATATTTCATACAATTTGTAAACAAACATTTGTAACAGTGCTGAATTTCATTAATATGCACAGATCGTGCTCATAAGAAGACTCATTGAGCATCTTGATGATTTGAGTATATTTAGCGATTTTATTCAAAATAGGACAAAGAAAAGTCTCTAGGATTTATTCAGTAAGATGCAAGATCACCCCATTAATAGATATGGATCTCACTCATTAGTGAACTGGTCAGAGATCTTGATAATTTAAGCATATATTTGAATTCTGATCAAAATCTGGTCAGAAATACAACCTCCACATTGGTAACATTGAATCCAGCCAATCACCTGCAAGATCACCTCATTAATATGCAAGGATCTTGCTCATTACTGAATAAGACTGATATAAGCATATGTTCCAAGTTTGATCTGTATCTCATGTTGCTCATTTTTGCTGGGTTTTATATTTTGTTGTTTGGAGCATACATTAAATCCATGAAAATTGGTACCACACAAAAGAAAATTTTATATACTCCAGAATCTTCTAATCTGGCTAGATGAGATACCCCCAATAACCAATCAGAAACTTCCAAACTAGTTGTATGAAATCCTTAACACAACCAATCATAATCTTCCAATTCAGCTGGATGACCCCCGCACCACCAAAATCTTCCAATTTGGCTGGACAAAATCCCCCTCCCCCAAACAACCAGTCTGACTGCTAGGGGTAAAACTTCAGTTTCAAAACAGATGCATGATTTTGTTGGAAAGAAAACGAGCAGTTTCTTTCATGTACTTTAGTTTTTAAATAATTAAAGTAGTATTTAACTAGTGATAGTACCTATAGGTAATGTGTTAAATCATACCTTTAATTCTGAGTAAAAAAAGCAGAGTAATATATGAATAATCAAAAAACTTCATTCAAACAGACTGAAAACAGAGATTACAATCTAATTACAATAGAAATTTTATCTATTTTAAATGACAATCCATATAACAGATGATTTCATGTACAGATTGTGTCTTCTTTATATCTCATTATATGATTCAAGCAGCAACAAACATTTGAATTCATTTTCAAAGCTGTCAAGAGTGTATTGACCCTTTTTCATGAACATATTCAAAATTAAAATTCATGAAAATATTCAGCCCCATGGGTTTATCATTAGTAAAATACAGTCCTTGACTAGCTTGTAAATGTGATGAGATAATCTGGATAGGCTTGCGTGTCATTGAAAATCACAATTTCTTCCACATTTTTGACATTATTCACAGCACTATCATAGACGTCTGTAGGATTACTTTGAATTTTAGCTGGAAGGACTCTCATATTTGGATTCCCTTGAACATATTCCCCCACACAAACTGACACATAGAAGATATACTGTTTGGTTCCTGGTGCTGGCGTTTGATTCCCCGCTGCTAGCCAACCACGAGCTGAGTAAGATGCATTTGTTGCAAAATACACACCATGACCAAACCAAACTCCTGAAAATGGACAATAAAAATGTCTGACAATTCTACCAAATAATTAGAATAATTCTATGAATTTTGATGATGTATAACACAACCTGTTGTATGTAATATCATGTCATGGAAATGCAAGTTAAGTACCTTTCCCACGACACACTGAGCCAACTGATGCATGGATTACAAGTCAAACACTCAAACAAGTTAATTACTGCAGCCCTCTTCTGTTTAGACAATATATCTGGTTCAATATGATCAAAAAATAAAAGCTTATGAAGTGTTATGACTCAATGGTCTTAAACTAAGTAACAGAAAAGAGCAGAAACCAAAATAGCCTGTAAAATTCAACAGCTAAATTATTTTCCTAGAATACAAAGTGAAAATGTTTAAGTAACTTATTGTATTGTGAATTAAATCCCAAATAGCATTAAAAATTCAATCACAAGTCCAAAAGTACTGGCATATGGTATTCTGAATGAATTCCAGTGGTATTACAAATAAATTCCAATCTTGAATGTGCTGATGTGCCATTAGCTTTGAATGTGCTATGTTCCAACAGTCTGATTTATCACAATGGTATAATTCAAAGTGTGACTGAATGAATTCACAATAATTCCAAAATGGTGATTTACTCCTAAAATATCAATTAGCACTTGGTAATACCAATAATTTAAATGAATAAACCCTCTCAAATTATTAATAAACACAACAAAAATTGATTCCACCAAGAATGATGTTAAGATATGGAATGTGTAACTATTTTATCACTACATTTTTATGAAAAATTAAGACACAATAACAGAACCAGGAGGAGTGTCATTTTCCTTCAAATTCATAAACAAATTCATTTTTAGAACCTTCCAATGTCATAAAATGTTTATTTACATGTAATTGGTATCTTAATATATACTCTACAATCATAGACAAATATAAGCTGTGTAACATGTTTACAGAAAATAAATATTAGTCAGGTAGGCCCAAACTCCTACCCTCAATTATGGACAAAGGTCAGTCACCCAATACAAATTAAATATGTAAAACAGAAGCCAAAGATTAACCAATTTTAACATACATTAGTTCTGTAAAATACATACAATCACCTGTCATCAGTGAAATTACCTCAGAGTCTGAGTTTTCCACCATAAATATAATAAATTACCCCAAAACTAAAGCTATTAGCAATAAACAGTCCCATTTATTACAATCTGCAATAAGGAAAGCCAAAGTAAAGAAAAGATATGCCTTTAGTAGCAATAACTGCTCTAAATTATGACCTGGAATGTTTAACATCCAACTCATTCAAGGTCTCCTTAATACAAGTAATATCCTGTGTAAAGATATAAAGTTGATTCACAAAGGCCATAACTCTATCCAAATTTGAGTAGGCAAAACAAAATCCATAAAAATACACCTCCATGTTTATAATAATAATAATAATAATAATAATAATAATGATGCTTTATTTATAGAGGGTGACTCATTAGTCAAGGACTATTCTCCCTTGAGGCCCTCTAAGGAGAGTATAACAATGCACATTATATGAAGATAGCAATAATTACTGTTTATTTTAACATGTTTAGTATTAAAATACTAAATTCCATTATCTATTAGAAGCACATACATGCTTATGATATCTCTTCTTAAATACTCTAATATTTTCAGCATATTTTACATGTAGTGGAAGCTTGTTCCACAGAACTGTACCAGAGTATTGGAAGCTCTTTTTAAATTGCTCTTTTCTTGGTTTTGGAGGTAGAAGGTTTCCATGTGACATTGATCTCAACTGGTATTGTGTTGAAAAAGGCCTGAATAAGTCCTGAAGATACTCTGGTGCAGTTCCATGTAGACATTTATATAAAAGAGCTGCCTTGTGAAAATCTATCCTGTCATATATTGTGAACCATTAGAGTTTTGTAAATAAGGCTTTGAGGGATGATCAATAGATGCATATAAAATTACGTGTGCTGCTCGTTTCTGAAGTATATAGGTCCTGTCAATCTCAGATTTAGTTTCTCCATACATTTGAACAATAATCCATTGTTGGAAGAATATATGACTTGTAGTATAGATTTCGAATTTCCTTAGGTAAATATTTCTTGATTCTGCAGAGTAAGGCAATTTTAGACAGTATTTTACAAAGCTTATCAATATGGTCATTCCATTAAAAATTATTATCTGCAGTCACACCTACAAGCTTTTCATGTTTGACATTTTTAAATGGATGATTTTTTATTGCAAGAGATCTGGGTTCCCTGATTTGTACAGCTTTTGTGACCGCCCCCAAAATCATGTTTTGTTTTACCTTCATTAATTTGGCATTAATTTATACCAAATGGTTCTTGAGCTATGATGATTATAAAAATAAAAAAACAATCCATAAAGAGATATGAATTTGACTGGTAAGGATCATAACTCTGTCAAAATGGTGCAGATGAGACAAAACCCATAAAAGGTACAAGTAAGTTTATAAGACAATATTCATTGCAAATTGCATCATAATAAGCAGGATGATTTTTGAGTGGTGCAACAACCCAGCAGATCTAGGTCTATGTAGTTTGTTAGGAGTAATCAGTAGAGCAAACAATGCAGACCCTGATCTGCTGGTGCACTCTCTGACATCAGATCCACATCATTTGCAGTAGTACCCGACTTGTAAGCCAGTACATATGTACTCTGTTTTGGGTACTGCTTTTGTAGTTGTTGTTGTTGTAGGGTTTAACACTTTTTTCCAGCACAAGATAGGTGATACATCATGGCCAATATAAATAGTGGAGGAAGAACCAGAGAAAATCCAGAAAGAACCACTGACCCACAAGAAGCTATTGGCAAGCTTTCTCACATACCCACATTAGCCGAACCCAAGACTCGAAACAATGCAGACAGGGGTGAGGTGGCAGTGATCCATAAAAGTGAGCACTTTAGTTGACTTGGCCACTCAGGGCCCCGGTACTGCATTTGTGATTTACACTCAGGCAGAGCACTAATAATACCAATATGACTAGACAGCAAACAATACAGAATAATTTTTCCGAATTGTATGAGCCAAAAATGTGCTTGCAGGATTTCAGATATTAATGGTTCATCAAATCTGAAGTGCTGCAAGGTTTTCATTATGAAAAGGGATTTCACAACAATGATGAAGTTTGTTGTTTTGAGTGTCTGAATCTAGTTCAAAGATTTGATTATGGTTGTGGTAAATATGGATATATTATTTAGTAACTAGCTTGAGATAAGGTTTGACCATATGTTGGAAAGTAGTCACTACAATGGAGGACATCACTTGTTTCCCAAGAGAAAAGTAAAAAGATCGATCGCAATTGGACAGATCTACCAACAAGAAGGATTCTTTTCTAGGATACTGACAGGTATGCAACTTAACATTAACATGGTTGTGTTCTTTTCTCTCTCATCAATATCAATGCAGTTACATGTTGAAAAAAGGTACTGATATGATGGTTCAGACTGACTGGAGTGCTAGTAGAAAGATAAGTGTAAGCAGTTTTTACAATGACACATAAAACAGCTATTACTGATATTGTAATACTGTGTATTAATTTGTGAGGAGTTTGGGTATTAATTGCGATGGACACTCTTCTGTTGTTGTATTTGGTATTTCTTGAAAAGTTCTTGAAGGTTATGAATGTATAAGATAACTCAATCATCTTCTTCTACATGGTCTTCTGAAGGCAGACAGGTGTTAGATAAAGTATTTTTTTTAAAGTAGACAACTTTTTTCATCAGTATTCACCTTTAAACCTTGGTAATTCCACTGTATTATCATGTCAGAAATATTTATGAAAGTGGTGGATGGATGGGGTTTCTGAGAGTTTCACTCAGGTGTTGTATCAGGGAGTTGTCCAGTTTCAAGACTTGATACACTTCCAACTTGACTGAAGAGCTTGGCACTGGATAGACAGATGTTTTCAAAGTCTTGTAGATTCTTTAACAGGCTCTTTGTTCACTTTTGAGCAGGCATTATCTGACAGGCCAGTGGTTTGCTACTCTTTTGGGTCAGATCTAATTAGATTTTTGCTGGTAGTATTGGGTTTCTTATCTGACACACAGTTGTATGACCATTTTTTCTCACTGTTAAAACTATACCCGATATTCTTAACTGACAAGATATTAAAATTAGCCATTGTGGCAGCTATACAGGCTGTAAGATTGACACCAATGTTGATATGACTTTCTGTCCAGGAAGATCAGGAATAAGCATTTCAAGATGGCAGATATGATGGCCATATTGGAAAACAGATCATCAGTTTTTATTTAAGATCAACCACACATGTAAGGAGTCTTTCAGTGAACATCCCATTGATAGAGTGTCTTTCTGTTTGAGAGAAGAGGCAAAAATAAACTTTTCAAGATGGCCAGCATGGATGCAGGTAAGAAGTCTTCTCGTAAAAACCAGAGATCATAAGAAGTCTTCTGGTGAGAACCTCCTGTTGATATGACTTTCCAATCAGAAGAGTAATGATAAGATTTTAAAAATGGCTGCCATCGTTGCCATATTGGATGTCACATCAGTAACATCTTCATTTTTGACCAATTAGACCATGGGATGAATGTGTATACAAGTTTGATGGCAAACCTTCAAACAGTTTCAGAGGAGTAGTGATAAGAAACTTATACCAACAGATGGATGATGGATGACAGTCAACAAGCCATCGCTTAAGCTCTCTTGTTTTATAACCAGTAGAACTACAAATTATTGTACCATGGAAGAAATCTTCATATGGCTACATAGTAGAATGAATAAGCAATAAATCAAGCAAGCTAAAATGACTGACTCTTGATTACCATTTTTGCCACAGTAGCTGCGATTAAAGCCATGGGTGCAAATACCATCTACGCTATCATATGGTGTTCCATGCCAGACTTTTCGCTCTATTGTCACATTTGGTTTGTCTTTGTATTTAGTTTCCATTAACTTCTTCTTGGCTGAATACTGCTGGTATAATGTCTTGTTCTGAATGCGTTCAATCTGAAATGATAAATTTCCTTGCTGTATGCTGAAATATTTTTGTTGACATAAAACTTGACACAATGTGTTTATATTAAATCTAAAACATAAACTCATCTTGCTACAATCTGGTGTCCTACATAATATGTGGCTGACTGAAGAGTTTTGTAACATACATGCATTATAAAACTCTTGTTAAATATCAATAATATAAAACAAATTTTATAAATAATATAATTCCAATTTTTATAAATTGACTGTGTTTTCTACGTTTTGATTGGTTGTAAATGGTCACATGATACTGATCTGAAATTTTTTACACATTGATAAAGTCTGTGGACTTAACTTTTGGTTCCTTGTTTCCGGATCATTTTGATGTGAAGTTTTATCTATATCAATGCCTTACACCCTAATAATAATAACGGCTCCCACCCACCCACTCCTGTGATTTCCAATCAAAAATGACAAGCCATAGCTTAAAATCGACCATCAGAAGTTTAAAAAATGTTATTACACAGACTTCCTGCACTCCAACACTCACCCCTTTTGCCAAAGAAGACATATGGCAGGCTTTAGAAGCCAGTCTTTAGAAATTATTGTATTTCACCTCAACAACATGTTACAGCAGTGGTTATTAAATATCAGGGTCATATGTCAAACAATGGATGTCACTATAAATGTACACAATTTTGCTTTTGAAAGATCAAAATGCTTAGAAAGTATCAATGGCATTGCTATAACAACACATACCATAAACAAGCATAATTTTCAAAAGAAAGGAATATTCTTAGCTCAACTGCAACAACCATTTTTTATACATATTAAAATAATGATCATAACAATATATCACTGGCATAACCCGCTATGACATTTTACCCTGTCTCACTGTATAAAGAATTGACGAATCTTGGCTAGTGAAGAAAGGGCTCTGTATTTTATTGCAGTTAAGAAGCTAATGAATTTAAGAAAACTCTGATGTACATAAAAGTGAATGTTCTGCTGATTAAATCTGCTGATCTGATGTTAAAAAGGAAGTAAATTGGATTTATAACGATTAAGGAACCATAGTTGGGTATTTATCGATGTGTAAATTGTAAGTTTACATAACGTCCTTAGTAGATCATTAAATTCTTCTTGAAAAGTTAAAAATGTATCATTGTAGTGAAGGTATTCTTAAGTGGTTCACACCATACATGAGTAAAAGGTCTCAACAGGTAACATTAAATGGACAACTGTCTGAAACTAAAATGATAAGTTGCGGAGTGCCACAAGGTTCTATACTGGGGCCCTTGTTATTTGTTTTGTTCATAAATGACCTACCCCTAAAATTTGGAGATGCAGTCTCATCAACTGACATGTATGCAGATGACACTACTTTGCTTGATTCTCAGAGCACTGTTACCAAGCTGAAGTTGAAAAAAACCTTCAAACTGTTCTCAACAGACTTCAAATATACCTGTGCCAGGAAAATGGTATGATCCTCAATATGAACAAAACAAAAGTCTTATTTATAACTAAATGGCAGAAAAGCTCAAGATTACAAACTGATATGCTTCATGTTCTCTATGATAACACTGACCTAATAATGATGTGTTTAGAAAGAATTATTGGAATATTTGTAGATAATAACTTGCAATGGTCTCATCATATGAATTATATTTCAAAGAAAATAAACTCTTACATTTGACTCCTAAAGAATACCAAGGCCCTCACTACATTACATTTCACAGTTACTTTTTACAAACGTTACATTCAACTGCATCTTAACTACTGTAATATAATCTGGGAGAAGACAACCGCTACAAGTATGAGAAAAATTTCCAGACTCCAGGAAACAGCAGGTACAATAATTCTTGATAAGCAAACAGAACATGTTCAAACTGCAATGCTTACATTCAAACTATTACCATAACATGAAAGAATATTTTTGAGAAAGGCCAAAAATAATTTACAAAGCTTCTACAAAATCTGCCCCAACTTGCCCAAACATCATTTCCAGGAAAGAGAATCTACTGGTACCCCAAATCTAAGATATTAAAGGGCAAAATTTGAAAGTACCCAAGCCGAAAAAAGTAGCTATTAAAAATAGCTTTCAATTTTCAGGTGCACTTGTTTGGAATAACATTCCACATGATATTAAATCAGCTCCAAGCATCTACTTCCTTCCACAGTAGGTGTGATAGATGGATGAAAGTATAAAATAAAATAAAATAAATGGTGTACATTTTAGAGTAATGCATGTACTTATTAAAGGGCATGTTACACCACTCACCTCCTGTGCTTCATTTTCATTTCTGAAGCAATGTAGCATTTATATGAATGGTCGTTATATACTTGTATACAGTATTTGTGTATGCATGTGTGTGAACATATTTTTATTAGCTTGTATCTTATATGTACATAACAGAGGGCCTCAAGTTAGATTAGTTTCTCATTTGTAACTAACTGAGTCACCCTCTGAAAATAAATACAACATATTTATTATTATTAATACATGGTCACTTGATTTTCTTGTTTACTGGTATGTACTAATGTTTGCACTAATGATCAAACCTCACTGTCCTCAGGTTGCCTTAAACCTTATGATACCTAATGTACCTAAATAGTTATTTAGCCTGTAAATGGCTAAATATACTTCTAGAAACCTCATGTGTCATGTAAGTCATGTTACACTGATTTCATGTAGCAAGGACCCACTGTGTCTTGTAAGTCATGTTACACACAGGTTTCATGCAACAATGACCCACTGTGTCATGTAAGTCAGGTTACACACAGATTTCATGCAAATTAGGACATATTGTGTCATGTAAGTCATCTTACACACAGATAAGAATAAATTACTAGGTCACCATATGAGTGTGTCTGCTACACATAAGTGAGTATAACACCGACTTAGTCACATCATTTTTTGGTGATGTGTGCTTAGTCATGATGGAATATGGACAGGTGTGTGCAGGTAAAGCCATGGGTGCCATTTACCTGTGGACCTGAATTCAAATCTCCACAGAGTACTTATTAAAAATTCTCTAACCTCTATGATAGTATTATTTGTATTAAAATATTAATTCTGCCTACCATTATCAAGCATTCTCCTACAGAATCCAGGGTTAGCACTTTTCATTCTGTCTGGTGTATATTTACAATTTTCTCTGAGTCTCTCTCTCTATCTCTCTCTCTCTCTCTCTCTTTATATATATATATATATATATATATATATATATATATATATATATATATATATATATATATATATATATATATATATTCACGTACCTTGACTACTTTTATGTTCTGCGCATTGGGAACTCTATTGGAATACGGTCCTGTTTTGGCTTCTGTGAGGAATGTGCTCTCCAGTTGCTGGTACTCTGGACTCAGATTCAACACATTTACACGTCTAAGATTTTCCTTGTCTTGCATTTCATCCCAAGTCTCTGGTAAAGCACCAATTCTTGCTGGAGAACAATAATAATAGCTTGGTTATATAATTTGAGAAAAAAATAAAAATATGTTATTGACAACAACTTTTATCACTGATTTGGAATTCTTGTGGATTTTATCTCAACTTGTAATCTGCTTCAGAACGTACCCCTTAATGGGATCATAATAGTTAGCACATCACTTCATTTATAGGGGCAGCTTTATTTCTTCAGCCAACCTAATGACTATTTTGGGGTAACAGTTGTAAGCTGTTTACTAACAGCCAAGGGGAAACTACCACAAGTGAATCATTGCAATAGTAATTCAGTACAGTAAGTTAACTGAACCACTATGAGAATGTCTTTATGCTTATCTGAATGACCATGCACTGTCTACCAAGAACTAATATTGCTGTCTGAATCATGAGGAGAGAATCCTCAAATGGACTGGTTCACAAGCATTTAAATATAAATAGACTGGTCTAAATCCTAGTTAACATGGTCAAAAGTCATTGGTAGAAAATCTACACTTAATTCCACATCAGTGACAAATGAAGTGAGTCATCAACCTTTGGCTATGGGGATACTACCTAGCAACACGTGAAAATGCTAATGAAAAAAAATGTTTTGCCTACAGTCAAATTGGTTGATGTATATTCTACTAGTTTGATGACAGAAGGGGAAATATTGGAATTATCTTTAGGACTAAATGAACATGATCTGATCCTCGGTCAATTTTACCTAATCGCTCAAAATCTTCACATAATGTCCTTCTGACTTTATTTGGTTTGTGAGTAATTAGGTAATTAGGTAAATTTGACATTTTGATCGACACTCTACCATCATTATTTAAAGTCCCAATGCTGCACTTTAACATAAATTTCATCTTTCTTCCAATCTAACTAAAAAAGCCATCTGATGTGAAAGAAAAAAATGTTCTTTGAAATAATCCAGTTATTAGGTTTAAAAAAATGTGCAAATATTCAGTTCAGAATTAAGAGATGCCAACTCTCAATTCAGTCAACAAAAGTGCTCGTAATTCCATTCTTTCTCATGAGTGCTCCAAACATAGTGGTGTGATACATTTGACAAATGCCACTGGTGACCGATTTAATAACAACAACATTTGCTTGTGATACGCAAATTGATTTGAGAGGAAATGAAGAGAGGCAAGCTTGCCTTTTAAAAAAATGAAAAGCATACATTAGGTGAAAATGAATACCCATTGTCATACTGATGATCTGGAAGGAAAACTACAATATTGATAGCAACAAGAAAGCACAGAATATTTTAAGAAAGCAAAGAATATTTTACCAGGATATATCAATATAATAGAAGTTCACATTTTAAATGGAGATAAGGGTTCACATATTTCATGTTTATGTGATATACATGTAATTAAGATCACTGGTAGAATTACTGGACAACAATCGTTTAAGAAAGAAAGTGCAACAAAATGAAGACAAAATCCCCTTATACACCACTTCAAGAGTCTGTTTACCAGTAGTTGCTTTTGTTTTAGAGAATTAAAACAGTTGAAGACCAAGTGTGGTTGATCACAAGAAAAAGTGCTAATTACTATATGATTATTAGTACTAATATTAGTACCCTTAGGAAACCATACCTGCCATAACACGACATGCTGTGCTAAAAACATATTTTTAACTCCCAGAACCCTTGATACCCTTGATACCATCATGTTTTGCAAAACACAATTTTCAGTAATCTTCGGAACATAAAATTAAAATGAAGAAAAATACTACCTCAGTATATGTGTCATGTATAAAAGGTATACAGTCCTACTTAGAGTTCATATAAAACTATCTTGAGGCAGTTTATACAGCAAATTGTTGTAGAGACAATTAAAAGGTAAGGTCAGGTATAAACAACCACCATTTAACATGGTACTTAAATGGCTGATAATAGCTAGGGTGATGTCATACCTGCTATATTCCCTAACCATTTCATTTGGGGGAAGGGATATCATATATTCAAGGGGCTTTATAGGTAATACAACAGCAATAAATGCACCTGTCCAGATTGGGTGTTAATGCTTTAACAACACAAATTACTGACCAAGCATGAGTTCTTTCAATCAATCTTTTAAGTTATAGGCAAAAATTAAAGAGATGCAGGATGTATGTTTAAGAACAAAAATTATTACACATAATTGCCTTGACGAAGAATGTTTGAGGCATCTCTATTAAAGATTATTGGCAAGTTTGTAAACAGTGGCAACATTTCTTTGAACTTGGATTTTACCCTTATATAAAATTCAACGCATGACTATTTCAGTAGTTGGAATAGTGCCAAGTATGAATCATTTTTTAAAGTGATTCAGGGAGCAATAAGCAAGCAAAGCACAGCAAACATGAATTTCATAACTCCTAGTTGATGGAATTTTACTTTGTGAAGCACAACAAGGGGGAGCATTTAATTTTAAAATTGCATGTACTGCACACAACATATCAACACCAGTCATTCTGGAGTGTCCATCAAAATAGCAGTATCACCTGCATGTCAAATATCTGACACACAAGAGTTATCACTATTATTATTCATTATTTTAATCTTGTTAAAATACTAAATATGCTTTTCAGGATGATTTCAACAATGAAATAGATTGAAAGGCAATAAGCACATGCTTGTGTTGCACAGCTGATTTGTATTGATACATAGTTAACACGTGTATGGGACAGAGATGCTTATTACTGCTTTAATACATGTAAAAACCACATATTATGTTCCATTATATCCCTGCTTTCTCCTAGAGATATGGTCAGTCCCAAATGTATCATTTTTTTTTTATAGAGACAAGCAAATCTCATAGTCAAATTGCATCACATACATTTATGACAATACTAATATTTTGGTCATCAGGAACAACGCATTTCTGATCAGGATTTGTTCAGAGAAATCAACGTGGAAGTTTGAAGAACAGTACTATCCAGTCTATTTTGAGTGCAAAGATGAAAAGTAATGACACTAATACATTACCTTGAAATCCCTAGGCCAATGTGGGTTTGTGAGAAACTTGCCAGTAGCTTAATTCCCTTGGGTTGGTGGTTCTTACTGGAGGTTTTCTGGGTTCTTCCTCCACCAAATAAATTTATCTGCCATGTATAGCCTATCATGTACTGAAAAATGATGTAGTCAAACCCAAAACAACAACTTTAAACCTGTGAATGAACTAATGAGAGCAGCAAAGATTGCATCAAGCAAATATCTTGCCATCCAATGGGTTTAAAGACAGAAATATGTACAAGTTTTATTTAATGTCAGTGTGGTTGTGATTTCATGATTCCTTACACATTTTGTATATTGCATATGGTGATGATATTAAACAGTGCTAAGTCTGCCAACTTTTTTCTATTTTGTAAGTTTATTAAGTGTTTTGAAGAAAACATCCAAGTTTAACAAAAGAAATGAATTTTGAATCTATAAGCCTTAATGACAAGATATCTTATTCTCAACTGGATGACATCACTTTTTTTGGGTCATGTTTAATGCCCCCCCTCCCCTTTGGGGGATCTCAACTCAAAACACACGTTGTCTGGGAATATGGCAGGTATGGGATACAAAAATTATTATTTGAAATCCACATCTCAGGTACTAATAATTACCTTTCAGAACATCTTTTCTGACTATTTTGACACTATCCTCTACATTATCTTTGACATATTCACAATAATTCTTGAAATCGATGATATAGACATTGTCATTGCTGGGGTCTGGTAGCTCAAGGTGTTGATCATCATTCTTGAAGGCTTTCTCCATTTTAAGGTTGATCAGTTTATCATATGGTGTTAATATTGTCTCTTCCGCTGTTACTTCCTCATAATGCCATTGGACCATCTGATACAACTGCTCAGCTTCCTCCTTTTCACTTTCTTTCCGTGCTCTGTCCCTCAGCTTCCCTTGAAACTCATTTTGTGCCTTGGACACATTTTGTGCAGTTCCTCTAATCAAAACTTGTTTCTCGTCCTTTATGAACTCGCATTCAACAAGCAAATCTGTTTTAAAGAACTCCTCAAACTGAAATAATATTTAAAAAAATTAATTCCTACATAGTTTGGCAAGTGATTATATTTCAGCGGAATCTTAAAGGTATATTCTTCTGTCCAAATAAGACATCTGTTAGGACAATTTTATTCTGCATTATTTTCTGCTCACTGTTATTGGTTACTATGACTGGTATTTCATTCTACTTTGTGCAAATTGTTTGTAGGTATAGGAGGGAACTAGTAAAATTATATGTCCCATTTCAGGACACAATACCTAACAGAAAACTACAAATATCATATCATATTGTATTATATTAGTGCATGTTGTCAATATGTTACATTATACAACCCCTGAGTTTTTCTCCCGAGATGAGGGATGTTTCCCATCCTTCCCATCACTCACTGAAATCTCAAGCCTGGTACCTGGCCTACCAATGTGTTCCACAGAGGAAGCCATACATCCACCACCGATTGGCCAATACAATACCGGTGGAGAAATTCAACATGGTGGAAATAATGCAAAATTGTATTGGCAATAAAAGAAATTGTACCAGTAAATGAGTTATTTCTAGTTGTGTTGCCACCTGCTTTTTTGGTATATTAGTCACAACTATGTCAAGTAAAGAAGTATGGAGTATTTGATGTTACTATGGAGTACTGTCATTTTTTTTCAGCCATTACGTGTTAGCATTGGGAGGGGGTATGGTGAGAGAGTGCAAAATCGTACAGTTGTGCTATTTTGCATTGGTGTGTACCAAAAATGTTTTATTTGAATGAAAGTTTGATTGATTATGTTTTACCATTATTTTACATCTAGTTTCAACATTTTATAATAAAGTCCAGTTATTGTGTCTTTGAGCATTATAACACTTCGAACAGAATCGTTATGATGTAGGTAGTATGAATTTGTTTATCAAAATGAGTAGAGTTCATTGTGACATCACAGTGTGCGACATTTAATCTAAATAATGATCAGCCTTCCAAAGGAATGTGGATGTATAAAAATCCAAATACTTGCCACTTAAAGGTATGTAGAATCAAATTCAATAAAATGACACCCATTACTGAAATATTCGTTGTTGAATGTCTACATGACCTGTGTGACTTTTACTATACAGAAGCGGGAGGTTGTGGGTTTGATCCCCGGCCAAGTCATACCAAAGACTTACAAAAAATGGTACTAACAGCTGCCTTGCTTGGTGCTCAGCATTAAGAGGTTAGTGTTAGGACTGGTCGGCCTGGTGTCAGGATAATGTAACTGGGTGGGACATCATGCTACATATCTGCGCCATGATGCCCCAGTGCTAGACATCACTATAAACTGTTTGTTACATCCTGGTATAATGGTAGTCACCTAGTAGGTGAAAAGGGGAGTTAACCTGTAAGAATTGTTGCCCATTGTCTCTTTTATACAAATAGACAAATATATATTTTCCCACCTTTCTGTAAGGGATAACAACTTTAAAGTAACCAGGTAATGTGTGTAATGGAGAAACCATGGAAGTCTTGGGAAATTTATATAGTTTCTTATGATAGCCATATTCTCGTGTAATCCAGGTGATGGAGATCTGTCACTAGTTACTCTCCATGAAAATGTCAAAAGATTCCAAATCCTTTTTTTTTTCCATGACCCATTATTTTCTCTCAATCATGAAGAAATCATTAAAGTCATGGAAAGCTGAAAACTGAAAGGACAGATGTTACCCATATCTTGACTTCTGTACCTTGGTTCCATTCCATTATGTTTATGCAAGTAAAACCTTGTGCAGATCAACTTCTATGCCTATGTAAGCATTAGTGATTGGCAAAATCAGCTAAAGGTGAATGGAAGTTTTAGATAGTGATTTGAAATATTCCAGGCTTGTCAAGTTGCCTGCTGTGCTTTAGTGTAAAATCTATGTGAAGGCAGATGGCAAAAGATGGTATTGTAGCAAAGATGATGAATTCAAGATGAGAAAAGGCTGCCAAAGCTTGGCTAATTTTCACAAAACTTATTATCTGATATGTGGTGTCTTGTTACATAATGTGCCAGCATATATATATATATATATATATATATATATATATATATATATATATATCTTGAGTGCAGAATGTAGTTATTACCAGTATGTTGAACACAACATCTTATTTGTTACCTTACAAGAGCCTCACGTATTTTTTTCCATGTTTTCCTTTGTCCCTTTGCAATTGTGTTTTTGCCAGAATTAGGCACTGTTCCCAGTACTTGGAATCCTAGATGTAACACTGGTATTGGCACTCAAATACTGTGATATATACTATACCATTATGGGTTAACTGCACCTATGACATTTTGTAAACTTACTGTCACATTGCAAGTAGATTAAGGTATTTAATTTGCAGAAGTTTATAAAGTGTCATGTTGTAGTTTGTTCTGACGATGAAATTCAATATGCATAGACTATGATTTAACAGTGCACACTAGTGTAGTAAGCAGTCAGGATAACATAGTTAAACTGAATTGTTTTGGTTTTGTTGTTGTAGGGTTTAACGCCATTTTTCAGTACAAGATAGGCTATACATGGCGGCCAGTATAAATGGTGGAGGAAGAACCTGGGAAATCCCCAGAAAGAGCCATCGACCCACGAAAAGCTACTGGCAAGCTTTCTCACATACCCACATTAGCGGATTGTTTTGGTTTTGTGTCTTATGGTATAGCAACATAAGTAGGTTATTTAGTGCTGGGGCATTTGGAGTAAAATGCATTGCCCAACAACACACTATGGTACAGCAACATAAATAGGTTATTTAGTGCTGGGGCATTTGGAGTAAAATGCATTGCCCAACAACACACTATGGTATAGCAACATAAATAGGTTATTTAGTGCTGGGGCATTTGGAGTAAAATGCATTGCTCAACAACACACTATGGTATAGCAACATAAATAGGTTATTTAGTGCTGGGGCATTTGGAGTAAAACACATTGCCCAACAACACACTATGGTACAGCAACATAAACAGGTTATTTAGTGCTGGGGCATTTGGAGTAAAATGCATTGCCCAACAACACACTATGGTAGTCCACCCAGGTTGATCTGATTCCAGTGTTTGAGTGCCCAATTCTGTCAGTTAAAAGTCTGACTAATGGAAAGTTACTCACATCAAATTTTAAAAAAATATGTAATTTTATTATCATGGTGTAGTTTAGAATGACATAGGTAATGAAACATGGCCCCTTTAAAGTAAAGAAAAGCAGCCTTGTTTGTTTTGACGTGTCTTACCTCCTGTGGACTCATTTTAGCAATGAGATCATCATTTAGGGGTGTGCTACAATAGACTGTGTCCAGCTTCTTCTCCAAACTGGTTATACAGTTTTTTATGTTGAATTCTGAATCTGAGTAAAATTGGATTGTGACTTGGGACATCTGACTGCGAGAAAAAGTTGGTGTCCGTTGATGTGCAACAAGTCCACTTCGTGGCAAGACCTTATCTTTCATATCACGTCCAACATCTAAAATGTATAAAAGAACTCGTCTAACAATAAATGTGTTATGGAATCAAACTGACAATAATGTGCCATCATTGTATTATTTATATAATTAAAATCCTACAGTACAGCTACCATATATATTTCCTTACAAGTCAGACCCAGCTACAAACAGCACAGACCCAGATTCACCATTAAATAAAGAATCAGCAGATCTTGGTCTGTGCAGTTTGTTTGGACTCACCGGTAAAACAAACAACATGGATCCAGATCTTCAAGTGCATTATGTAATGGCAGATCAGGGTCTATGTTGTTTACATCTGGATTCAATTTTTAATGCATATCTATGGTATACAGCTAATTATTTATACTTTAAATAACTTCCTATTTAATTTGGATTACTGCTATATTTAGTATTTTTCCATAATGAATCTTGATGAAGTCATATTGTAGACAACTATTTAACATGGGACAACTTATATTTATACAAAATATGACATCCAATGTGTCATCTGGAGGTGCTGATGGCAAGAAACTAAAATCACAATAAAGATCATAAAATAAATCTCCAAATGCAATACCAATGTTAGTGATTTTAGTGCAATAGTATACAGAGGGCCACTCATGACCATCTCAATCTTGATATTGCTGATAAAAAAATAAAATTAGAAAAACTGGTAGACTTGGACTTGCAAGATAAGAACTACACAAATTTGTGTAAAATCTTGGCATGAGAGCCACAGATACCAAACCTGAAAGCTAAATAGCATTCTCAAAAAAAGTAACTATTTACACGACTTTCTTCAATGAGTTAGAGTACTTGGATTTTCATCAAAGTAAAATTTACCTGCAACACAACACACAACTCCTTTTCTGTCAACTTAATCACATGTCAACATAACATAGTAAGAACAAATGCAAGTTTCATTCATTAAGAAATGACAATGAATAGGGTCTTTAAAGTCCATCCCCATAATGATGAAAGCTTCCATTTTATTTTATAACGTAATGATATACTTTGGTGTATTTTTAAATAAGGTTTTACAAAAAAACATGTTTATATCTATATGTGGTTTAAAGTATATAATATTGGTCAATGGATTCTGAAGAATATTTATGCTGACTCGGTGGTTTTAGTGTCTTAAGATGTAATCACATGACTGCTACTTGTAATATTACTACTGTATTTAATGAGGGTAACTCAGCTGCAATACAATATTGTTGGCTAAGCCTTCAGGACTAAGGGATTAAGAATTCAGTCAAAATATTTCATTCATTAAAGCACACATTATAATGACAAATGTATCAAGCCTGCTTTTAACAGCAGCTTTATAATATACTTACAAAAAAACACCAGAATACAAAGCTTGTATATGTGAACTGCTCCCATGTGCTCAAAAAGTCAGCCTGAATTTGTTTAATCAAACACCATCTTTGGCAGTTATTGAAATTGGGAAAATGAATTTTGCCAGATTAGACAATACCAACTTCTCAAAGTGCCGTAAATGAATTACAAATGCATAAAATGTTAAAAAAAAGTTATTGGCTTTTTTTTATACAATTTATCTCTGAAGTCCAGGAAGTGAAAGTGATAGCTGCACATCTGAAGTAAGGTCGATCTGTATATTCTATAAGCCAAACTACAACCATCAATCATACACTGCAAAAAAGTTATTTTAGCATTACCAAAGCTCGACAAGGTCTTTTTAAAAAATACTATAACCAGTAAGGAAAACCTAGTAAGTCTTTTTCTTTAAACATCTAACCCTATGCAAAATAGGACAGACGATAACCTAAAAGTAATTATTGTTTCATACTTTGTGTGATCAGTAGTAATTTGGAAAGAATTAAAGACATTAATGATTATGACTGGATTACTAAAGAACTCAAGCAGCAAAAGACAATTAATAATACTTGGATTCTTTCAGCAAGGTTGGATTGGCTTCAGTGTTTAAAGTTTGTCAAGATGGATTATTCTGTATGAGATCAGAAGTAATTCTGAAAGGATTAAAGCTGTTAATAATGGATTATGGTTGGATCAGCTATTACTAGAGAATTCAAGTGGCAATAAACAGGAATTTTTTACTTTGGTCATTACAATTTGTCAAGATATCTAAGCATGAGTTATCTCCCCATGCCTCAATGCCAAAATGTAAACAACCAAAATATCACATTCAGTTAAAAATGGATGGAAACATGATATTCAGCAGTTGAAATCAAGTTCCATGATACATAAATAAGCATTCTGCCATTACTGTAAAGTCAAATTTAAGAAGAACTTCTCAAATCTGACCACATAGTATCAATCTTGATCACTGGGCCCCGAGTGACCGAGTGGTCTAAAGCGCTCTCCATTATGGATCACTGCCATCTCACCTATGTCTGCGTGGGTTCAAGTCTCGGATTTGGCCAATGTGTGTATGTGAGAAAGTTTGCCAATAGCTTCTCATGGGTCGGTGGTTCTTTCCGGGGATTTTCCGGGTTCTTCCTCCACCATTAATACTGGCCACCATGTATAGCCTATCGTGTGCTGAAAAATGGCGTTAAAACCTACAAGAAATCTTGATGAATTCTAGCAGGTAGTCAGCAATCTGAATCTACCCACATGCATGCAACAATTGAAACAAATCTTGGTGGACTCAGTAGAATTGTACTAACATTGCCATATTCCAATGGAAACAATGCAAGGACATTTTCTATTCAGAGGAAAATATGGGCTGACTTCAGAGGAAACCTGGATCCAGTAATGAGACATCATGAGGACTGCCACAAATATAATCCAGGCAATCTTCTATGTGTACTTAGAAAACAAATGGTTTTCACAAACTGTGAAATGACTGATATGATAAAGATGCATAGTTTAATATAGTAAAAGGAAATTTGTCAGGTTGTTGTTTTTGTCATTTTCATCCTAAAGATTGGAGTGATGAAAATCCCCCTAATTCTGAAGTAAAAATGCCTGACCAAATTTTGCAAATCTCCTGATATCCTAAGTTTATTCTCTGTATGCATGTAAAGTAGGAAAAGTGCAACTAATTTTAAAAAAATTTAATATTGTCATTTAAAAATCACATGGGTATTATGTAATTAATGCCATTAAACTTATGAACATACCATCTAACTGGGGGGAAGCATGTGGAATTTTAAAAAAATATCTAGCCCCAAAAATAGTTTGAATAAAAATATGTTTGCTATTATTCAAAGAAAAATAACCTATTATATCCATTAGTTTAAGAAATTATAAAACACAGTACAAAACCATTCAAAAACCTTTCAATAAAATCAGTCTACAAACATCTCACTGTATCTATCTCTCTCTGTCCAGAAAAGGCTATTATATAGTACCTACTTCCATCCATTCCATTTTGCCAATTCCAAAGAATGAATATTGACAATACTTATTAATTTTGCAGACATCATATTTCTCAACAATAAGCAAAGGTATTCAACATCTATTTAGTCCAACTGCTTTCATGTTATCTTCTAACCTGAAAATGTATTATATTTGGCAGCCTTTGCAACAACCTATTTCTTCACTGCCAAGCATACCGCTTTCCAATCAAACCCTGTAGCTATGATGCTAAATTCTTCTGTCTACCTAGCTAATGCACAAAATCAGCAACATTAATATATAAAAGAAGTGAGCTTGTCACATGATTGACTGATTAACATCTGGTATCTTTTCATTCACATCTCATCAGAGAAGCCATGATGGCTAACATACCATATTTTCTTATGGTGACTGACATCACACCAATTTGATCTGAACAATACTGTGCTTCTCAGCAATGAATTATCAGTGGTAACAAGAGCCAGTAATTATTATGGTGACAAAACCTGACAGCTAAGGAACATGGAACAGTAAGGAAAATTGGATTACATACCTCTTTGCAATGGATTGAATTTAGGTACACTACAGCCTGTTGGAAAAAATGTCGGTGCTGAATTTAAAAGCCAACAAATATTCATGATATATTTCCATCTTTCAACTCCAATATGTGTCCCCTTGTATAGGTATATCTGACATTTTTTTGCACTAATATGCTGACTGCTGGCTATGTTACAGGTGTGCTTTCGAACACAAACTCATCAGTGCCAAGGAAATATGGACATAAAAGTGGGTGGTTGCTGGTCACTGTGTGCCATGAGCTCATTCAAGTGTAAGATTTAGTCATGAGATCACCCTTCTTCATCTTATTTTAATGCACTGTAAAGATTTAGTCATGAGCTAATGTTCTTCTCCATCAATGTTGCCCACCATATCTGAGTACAAGATTTAGTCATGAGCTAATGTTCTTCTCCATCAATGTTGCCCAACATATCTGAGTACAAGATTTAGTCATTAGCTAATGTTCTTCTCCATCAATGTTGCCCACTATATCTGAGTACAAGATTTAGTCATTAGCTAATGTTCTTCTCCATCAATGTTGCCCACCATATCTGAGTACAAGATTTAGTCATTAGCTAATGTTCTTCTCCATCAATGTTGCCCACCATATCTGAGTACAAGATTTAGTCATTAGCTTACTATTCTCCAACATATTTGAGTGTACTACAAGATTTAACAAGGTCATTGTTCTCCAACATATTTGAGTGTCCTGAAAGATTTAGTAATGAGTTTGTTGTTCTCCAGCTTTTTTGTGTGGAGCATAAATACCAACCCCACACAAGGTATAAGCATAATTATTGCTATTATAAGTGGCAAGAAGGCATCATTTTTGTGTAAAATGTGCAATCCGTATATTACATGCCAGATTTACAGCACATGTGAGAAGGATACATTTATTTTTGCTACTAATCTAGTTCTGCAGCTGGTCAAAATTCTTGTCGCAAAGGGCAAAATCCATATGGATTAGAACCAGAATACAAACACAAAATATAATGAAAAATTATTTATGTTCAGCACACTCTTTAACTAGTCTATGTGTGTAACTTTCGCTGGATGATTGTGAACAGGAATTCAGCAATGAGCATGAGCATGCACTCAAAGTGCTGTATTACAATTCTCTCGTATTCTTCTTTCAAGGTTTGCAAAGTGGTGCTGATTTGTCCTCTTTTCTGATCTGACATGTTTTGAAGTTTGAAAAGATCCAGTTGTTCTAACATTTTCTGTCATATAACATCTACAACCCACACTTGTAAAGCTTTTTGCTAAACAGCCAGCACCATATTTCCCATATAAAATTTTCCACATGGATTGGATATGGAATCCATACATACTTTTACAGAAATATCCATATGGACATTTTTATTCTATAGCTGAAGCACTCTTATGGATTTCAGTGTATCCATATGGAAATATTACGGATTCCTTACGTACTCCATATGGAAAATCTCATGGAATATGCAAAGTAGTCCATGAGATCTGTGGGTTCTCCATATGGAATAAAATTAAAATTCCATATGGAATTTGGCAATAATCCGTAAGGAATTTGGCAACAGTCATTATGGAAATTGTGAATAGTCCATAAGGAATTGGGAAATATACCATATGGAATTTGTAAATGGTCCATATGGAAATTGTAAATAGTTCATATAGAATTTGGTAATAGTCCATACCATATGAAATTTTCCAGGCGTACTTAAAGCGGATTTCAGCTGGGTTTTTTAAGCGCTTTCTGCCTAAACCATAAAAAATCCGCTTCAGATTCTATTAAACTGCCTAATGATTCTTAGACATTATTGGGAATCAATGAGAAATATTCACAATAATTTTTAAAATGGATTATTCTGACAGACATTATCAAATAAGATTTAGGTTTTCTTGTCCTCATTTTCTTTCTTGCATACAAAATCTAATCCATAATGGCATCACTTAAAGCTTTTTTCATTTCACTGAAAAGTTTGGTGAGATTTCACAAATATTTTGACCAAAACTTTCATTGAAAATGTGGTGAGATATCACCAAAATTTGCCTAAAACTTTTGTGAGATTTCACTAAAATTTTGTTCATTATTTAGTATTTTACTTAAATTTTAGTAGTTTTCCAGACATTTTAGAAGGTTTTAAATTAATAAATGATATGAATTAAACAGGACTTTATTAACCAATGTGATATTAAGTGTGCATAAAAAAGACATAAACATATATAAAATATAAAATGTTAATCTGCATTGAAAAATTCAACTGTGAAAATAATGCAAAATTACAGAAAAGCATCCATTTGAGACATGAAAAGAAGAAATGCTAGGACCTGCCATATGTCACTTGTACTGCAGAAATGATTTTTGATTAATGTACAAACTATGATGCTGTTGTGTTCTCTTGATTTAGTCCTTGTTCCATAAGCAGTTGTGTATCATGATATAATTACTCATATTTTACACTGAATTCCAACACACCTAGAATATTTTGATAATATACACAATGATGCCTCACGATATTGAAAGATGATTCTACATGTGGGCCAAGAAAATTCCGCAATGATATGACGATCTTTGATAGATATGGGTATTAGGCAAGAATTCCCACCAGTGATCTATATGTTGTCCTCCTTAAATTCATTCTGGAAGTTAATCAGTTTTGAGTTATATAACTTTGAAATCATCCTGATTCAATTCCTTGTCATATTTAGCATGTTAGCCGCTATTGTGAAGCTCTTTATGGCACAAAAAGCAAAATGCTAGTCCTGGCATCCAGTTTTCATACAGACTGACCAATTATGTTCCCATTGACTTTGCATTCAAGCTATTTTCATTGCCACACATTTTTCAAACGGTTATTCAATTTTTTATCCCGCTCAAAAATTTGAATCACCATGTTTAACATTACCATCAGTTTCCATTACGCAATGATTGATTAGGCAAGTACAAATTTTGACCAATCAGAAAGCTCTTTACAGCGATCATCTTTTAAATAATAAACGGAACAAATGCTTATTAGAAAGCTCATTGTGGAATGGGACTGGATAGAGCATTATTTAAAAAATAGTTTTGGATTCGATATTAAAAAAAGAGGCCGTTACGAGGAAAATCAGATTCAGGTCAGGAGAAAAGTGAAATTCTGATTTAAAGCCGAAAACAAGAAAACTTGTTTGAGGGCAGTTAAATCCAGTTTAAGTTAAACAAAAATACAACAACAACAAAATTTGATAAAGAAATATAACAAGTGAAAGAAGTTACTGTGTCCAAAATAAACAATACAATTACAGTTATCAGAAACAGGAAATATAAATGCTGCTTAAAATCATTCAAATTGTACAAGAAAAAGAAAAAAATTATTACTATATCTTACTGATATCATTTTACTGAAATGTTGGTGATATTACAATCACAAAATATCACTATATTTTCAGAAATTTATAAGTTTATAACTGTTCTTCACCATATGTAAATATGGTGTAAAATTTTGTCACACACTTAGTGTTCTTCAGTATATTTGAGTGTACCATAGTGTAAGACTTAGTCATGAGCTCATAGCTATTTTTCAGCATATGGGAATGCAGTGTAAAATTGTGTCACAATCTTAGTGTTTTTCAGTATATCTGAGTGTACCATAGTGTAAGACTTAGTCATGAGCTCATAGTTGTTTTTCAGCATACAGGAGTGCATTGTAAAACTATGTCACAATCTTAGTGTTCTTCAGTATATTTGAGTGTACCATAGTGTAAGACTTAGTCATGAGTTCATAGTTGTTTATCAGCATATGGGAATGCAGTGTAAAATTGTGTCACAATCTTAGTGTTCTTCAGTATATCTGAGTGTACCATAGTGTAAGACTTAGTCATGAGCTCATAGTTGTTTTTCAGCATATGGGAATGCAGTGTAAAATTGTGTCACAATCTTAGTGTTCTCCAGCATATTTGAGTGTACCATAGTGTAAGACTTAGTCATGAGCGCATAGTTGTTTTTCAGCATATGGGAATGCAGTGTAAAACTGTGTCACAGTCTTAGTGTTCTCCAGCATATTTGATAGCAAGTGTAAAAATCTGAAATAATCTTATTAAGATTTAATGATGAGCTCATTGTCGTCCAACATATCTGAATTTACACGATATTACCTTTCTATATTTTGTTGATATTCCTGAAATTAAGAAGCAATGTGCAGTAATTGCATGCTAATGATATTAGCAAGTTTGCAAATAAATTTCAATGCTTACCTAGCACAGTCATTGGTTTTTGTTGACAAAAAGAGGGGGAAATACAAACTAAATCCACTCATCAACTGGGAGAACCCTAGCTCAGTATGGTTTCCAGAGTTCAAAGGCATTCAAAGTGTCCCAGACATTATGGTTTCCAGAGTTCAAAGGCATTCAAAGTGTACCAGACATTGCAAGTATCTAACTCAGTATGGTTTCCACAGAGTTCAAAGGCATTCAAAGTGTACCAGATATTGCAAGTATCTAGCTCAGTATGGTTTCCAGAGTTCAAAGGCATTCAAAGTGTACCAGACGTTGCAAGTATCTAGCTCAGTATGGTTTCCACAGAGTTCAAAGGCATTCAAAGTGTACCAGACATTGCAAGTATCTAGCTCAGTATGGTTTCCAGAGTTCAAAGGTATTCAAAGTGTACCAGGCATTGCAAGTATCTAGCTCAGTATGGTTTCCAGAGTTCAAAGGCATTCAAAGTGTATCAGACATTGCAAGTATCTAGCTCAGTATGGTTTCCAGAGTTCAAAGGCATTCAAAGTGTACCAGACATTGCATGTATTTAGCTCAGTATGGTTTCTCTGAATAAGTGAAGGTGTATGAAAATTCTTTTGTTAAAACAGGAACATGGCAAAAGTGCTGACTTTCAGATATTTTAGAGCACTTTTTCCATCTCATAAGCTGGATTTAGATAAATACAGAATAATTCTTACTTAAAATATTATAAAATCACCAGTTGCAGTGTTAGAGATATATAATTTGGATCATGTGTTATAAAAACAGCAATTTTTAAAAAGAGTTGTACAGTTTTCACCACAAAGACTGAACCTCAAGCAGATAATATGTACAAGAAGGAGTAATTTTATGAAACCTGTGCTATCTGATTAACCACCAAAATTATATGATGGAATACCTTTGATCCTGTCCCAGGTCCTGCTAAATGTTCCCCTTGGTCCTTTGCGGGAAACTTTCACCATTCCTTTTTTGATGGCTGGAATAAATTTGGGTTGTTTGTGGAACACAACTACATTCACCTGCTGGAGTTGAAGGTTTTTATTCCCATCATCAAAATCTATCAGAGCCTCAAAAAACATCTCTGCAATTTTGTCTGCAGCAAATGAGGTATGTCCACCACCTGCCAAAAAACAAACAGTTCTGAAATAAGGAAATGATTTACCCTCAGTAAAATCATACCTAAACCAAAGGTCTCAACAAGTATACATTGGCAATATTAGCTCTCAAACTTGCACATTCATTCAGGGGTCCCTCAAGGCTCAGTTTTGGGCCATCTCCTCTTCTTTATCTATATCAATGATCTACCATTAAATAAGGAATCTACAAATACAGATCTGTTTGCAGATGATGCAACCTTGTATACAAGTAGTTCTGATACTGAAGTTATCCAAATGTGTTTAAACTCGGACCTTATTAGAGTCCAAAACTGGGCACAACAAAATAGGATGGTAATTAATGAAGGTAAAACAAAAATCTATGATTTTGGAGACATCACAAAAGCTACACAAATCATGGAACCCTGAACTATCTCTTGCAATAAATAATCATTCATTAGAAAATGTCAAACATGAAAATTGTAGTTGTGACCATAGATAATAATTTATTATGGAATGAACATATTGATAAGCTTTGTAAAACAGTGTCATCCAGAATTGTCCTACTCAGAAGAATCAAGAAATATTTACCTATGGAAACTTGCAATCTATACTACAAGTCATATATTCTTCTAATAATGGATTATTGTTCAAATGTATGGGGAAACTGTACTAAATCTGAGCTTGACAGGATTTATAAACTTCAGAAACAAGCAGCATGTGTAATTTTAGATGCATCTATTGATCATCCCTCAAAAGTGTTATTTACAGAACTCAAATGGTTCACAATATATGACAGGATAGATTTTCACAAGGCAGTTCTTTTATATAAATGTCTACAAGGAACAGCTCCACAGTATCTTAGGACTTATTCAGGCCTTTTTCAACACAATACCAGTTGAGATTAATATCACATGGAAACCTTCTAGTACCAAAACCAAGAACAGAGCAATTTAAAAAGAGCTTCCAATACTCTGGTACAGTTCTGTGGAACAAGCTTCCACTACATGTAAAATCTGCTGAAAATATTAGAGTATTTAAGAAAAGATATCATGAGTATGTACGTGTTTCTAATAAATAATGGAATTTAGTATTATAATACTAAACATGTTAAAATAAACAGTAATTATTGCTATCATGATATAATGTGCATTGTCATACTCTCCTTAAAAGGGCCTCAAGGGAGAATAGTCCTTGACTAATGAGTCACCCACTATAAATAAATCATTATTATTATTATTATTATTATTATTATTATTATCATTATTATTATTATTTATCATTATTATTATTATCATTATTATTTATCATTATTATTATCATTATTATTTCCATTAAATGTTTCTGCAATTATCAACCTCAAGAAAAGTAGCCATACATGTATGAATGAAAGTACGCAGAAATAGACTTAGACTTAGTATTTGATATCAAGTCCATATTAAATGATACTGACCTGTACCCAAAACTGGGAAAGCTATAGAAGATAGTTTATGTTTACTAGCTTTCTCCAGACACTTTTTCATAACCCTCTTCCATCCCATTAGAGTATCCTGAAACTTCACATGGATAATCTTCTTGCACTTTAGGCCAAAGCTGTCAGTCATCACGACTCCACTATGACGTAATTTTGCAACTGTGAATTAGTAAATCATAAAAGTAATTAAAAGGTCTGAATCGTCAGCACTTCTGTTAAAACTTTCAGAACTATATTAAGTTCAGGTGCATTTAAAAGTGACAACTTCTAACTAATGATCCTCTGTCTGTTAGCCCTAAGGCAATCCAAATAAGTACACTTCAATTGCAATTTCCTTACGCTGTGTGGAAATTTAAAACAGAATATATTAGTGCTTTTAAAATAATAATTATTACATTGATATTTCTTGTACAACATAAAGATAATTAATTTCATGCTGAAATGTCTGTCGTTCATCTATCTATAATGGCTATACATCAACATGTCTTAAATATCTCATTGACCAGAACATGAGACAAGAAATAAACAAAAGAACTACAAATGGCACACCATATGTCCATTTTGTAATGTTATGAGTCTATGCTCTTAAAATAAGCAACAGAAAAGAGTGAAAGACAACAAGCTTTGTAAAATTTCACAAAGAATTTATTTATGACTGTGAAGATGTGAGACACAGTCAAATCCAAATATACAAGAGGCTCAAGTTTCACCAGAATAACTCAACTGGTTAAAAAGTTACACCATATGATGGTATGAGGTCACTGATTTATATTTTCCATGTCATGACCTTAACATTGGTGATGTGGTTATGCTACATGACACACTGTCTAGTAATTATATATACATGTGGGCAAAGTTTCATTAAAATATCTTCAGTAGATCAAACATTATAATTCTTGACAAGCATACAAATCCTTTAATTTATTCATAATTTCGAGGTCCCCAGTGAACCAGTATAATTAATAACAAACAAAGATTGAGCATTTGTAAATGAGTTCTTTAAAAAGTGTGCATATGTTAAACAAAACAGGTTAAAGTTTAACCCAGCAGTTGGAGAATGGTGCATGTAGTCTCTGCCATTATTTTCCAATCTTTTGGACATGATCCATTATGAAAAGAAAGAACTTCCACAATTCCAACATCAGAATAATTAACATTTTCATCAATTATTACAAAGTAGCTAACAAATCTAGGGCATACATGATCACTATTTTGACACAAAGCAGAAGAGTTATCAAATGTTGTTGTCCTTGCATACTCATGGCAATAAATTAGATTTCTATTTAATTCCAGTGGTTAAAATATCTGAAGATGTTTATCAATAAACTGCAAAATTATAGAATCAAATAAATTTGTAGTAAATGTTTTCTGTCTTTTCGGGTATTTATTGTTTAATGGGAGGGTGCATCAAAACAGAAACCATTCTTCCCCCTTCATTCCAGGTACTCTTGACATTTTCTTTAAATGATGTACGAAACTGATCTTCTAAAATGAGGACCATCGCTTTCCCTAATAACATTCTGTTCCAGCCATCTTTTGGGTAGGAGGTTGAAACCCAAAACATTTTTTCTTTCCTGGTGGGAACCAAAAGCATTTTTCCAGGCATCAAGGTAAAGTTTATTTCAAGACATTAATAATTTACATATTCCACAAACAAATCCACCAGACCTACTTCTCAATTCCATTTGGTTTTTTGGTCTCAGATCACAACTGTGGGAGTAAGGTGAGAGTCGAGTTAAAAATTGTATTTTATGCATGACATGTCATATTTTGGCACCAGAAACATATAGTATGACATTATGCAAGGCTTGCAGTTTCGTGATCTGTATCAACTAATTACATTAAAAGTCATTCCAGAATTAAACCATAATTTATTATTCAATTAGTTCAATTTAGTAAGTAAACTTATAAAGAAAAGTACTGCTCTGGTAGCCTAGTGGTTAGAGCGGGAGGCCGTGGGTTCGATCCCCGGCCAAGTCATACCAAAGACTTACAAAAATGGTACTAACAACTGCCTCGCTTGATGCTCAGCATTAAGAGGTTAGTGTTATGACTGGTTTCAGGATAATGTGACTGGGTGGGACATCATGCTACATATCTGTGGCATGATGCCCCAGTGCTAGACATCACTATAAACTGTCACACTGCAGACATCGTAGCGATATGACTGAAAAAATGTTAAAGCTACGTTAAAAATCCAAATCACACACACACACATATATATAAAGAAAAATTATTTTCTGAGGATATAATATTACATATACAAATGTTTACCCTTCTCCTGGCATTTCTTTTCCAGACCAGGACATTTTTGCTTCAACAAAGCAGAAACACCACCTGCAATTCACAAAATATTTTTTACTGACCTAATCAGATCAAGTCATTCTGGCAAATAAATTAAAGTAAAAATACTCTAGAGAGTGGCCCATCTAAATTACTGAAATCACTTTATTCATGATGTCTGTTCTCATTATTATTATCAGAGCCAATTGTCAGTTAAAAACATGGGATTGTGTTTACTGGATTTTATTTCACAGGGATGCATTGAAAATGTGCAAACTGAAGAATTCATTAGCTTAAATATTTATTTTCATGTTAGATACATATTATATATATCACCTAACTCAAGAAGTATAGATACAAATATTACTGGATAGGGACTGAGAAAGTATACACATATGAATAATGACAGTAAATAATCAAGCTACCGGGTATTTGTCTCTGCAAGTTAAATGCTACGGGTATTTCAGTTTATTTATCAAATATATGCTAGCATATACTGACCAATATGTGGCATTCAGAATTTTAACTTTTAAATAGATAATTGGCTCTGACATCACTCGCTGGTGGAGTGATATCAAAGACTAATATTAGTGGCCCTTGAAGTGGAGGAAAACCAGAAACCTCAGATTGGTAACTACAAATGCTTGCATATGCTCTATGGCCTGGAGTCCAACACAGGACTAATTTTGTATTGTAAATCCTAAAGTCTATTATAATCTAATAAATAAATGCTGATGATATAACTTCTTAAACACTTTAATATTTTCAGAATATTTTACATGCACTGGCAAACTGTTCCACAGAAGTTTACCAGAATCCTGGAAGCTTTTCTTAACTTGCTCTACTCTTGTTTTGGTAGATGAAGGTTTTGGAGCATATATGATATATTGCCAATGGTTATGGTTCCATCTTTTCTTTATATTTATTGACACTTAGTATCAATTAAATATTTCATGTCTTACTTTCCCAGTATATATACAGCCACTCTTGAATTATCCATTCCATAGGAAAACAAGGATGATCACAGCGTCATGTATTAATTACTAAGGTAGGTAAATGATAAACAGTGACAGCACTATTTTATAAAGAAATTAAAATGAAAATATCAGATTGCCTTCTTCGATGAGTTATTTGTTAATATCAAAGCTACTGACTAGCTGTGTTTTTAAACTTTTCTGATTACAGCCAGGAAAGTTAACATTTTTCACTCACTATGCTGTAAATCACAATCACTGTGAAATGATAAGGTTTATGGTTTTATTCCATTTTTATACATAAACAAGAACAGTTGGCTTTTCTCCAGAATATTTAGACTTTGATTCTTAGTATTTAATGTGGCAGAATTAACACGTATATTTATCTTTGAACTTTAACGAGATGAATGATGCTAATCCAGACTTGCAGTAAATGTTCTTTGATCTTATAAACTTTTTTGTAAGGACATAAATGCTACAAATTCTTTTGCTTTAAGGTCTTGTCTGTTCTGGCACAACACCACATTGTTAAAAAAGCAGTTGGTGTGTGTGCTGATTATTGACTGAGGCAATCATTCAATTGTATGAGTTTTCTTCTCATTTTTTTTTCTCCATTTGCAGGACTAATGTTCAGTAGAAAACAAATATCTTTACTGAAAACCCGATCATTGAAATTTATCACACTACTGTTCAATGAAAAGTCAAGCTCTCCTTCTCTATCACCATTTAACCAGCTGACTATGAGCAGTATAGCCCTCAAGCAGTAGAGCCCTATAACAAGCTTAGTCAGCAACACCTGTCCAACCAAAAAGCAATGCTTAAACTTAATTGCAAGTTAATTTGATTTCATCAAGGTGTTTATCAGACACCTGAACTTTAATGGACAAACAAAACATAGTTTGATATAATGACATTTTCAACATCCGATAATCCATGTGCAATTTCTCAAACTATTTGCCATTCCAACCTCAGTTAATCATGTCCAGTAAATACAGTGTATTCAGGATCCATGATATATATAAAGTATTTTATGAATAATAATAATAATAATAATAATAATATCAGGGTAACACCATTATCTGAAGAATCACTCAAGTGTTACTAAACTCACTATCAATAATAATAATTGTAAAAGAATGTACTCTACTTTAATCCTACCTTGAAATGAAAAATCTGACCCAACACTGTTAACAATGGCATCTGTGGTTTCATTTAGGATATCTCCTGTGCTGACTTTCACTTTCATTTTTCCAACTGTGCAAACTGCAATAAAAGAAATATTAACTTTACCAGTGTCTGCATACTTTCACTTTCAAGACTGAATAATAAAATGTGTAAATAACATATATTATTTGATCTTGACATCATTTGAATGGTTGTATTTAAGAGGTTGCAAAGGAAAAACATGTATGGTTACATCCACACAAGGGCTCTAGATAAGATTTTAATGACCTGGCTATATGTAGTTATTTCACTGTTTATGACTATCTGCCTTGTTTTTTTTATTTCAATATTTCACATGTGAAGAACATATTGAGCTTGTCCAAATTGAAAGGAGAATAAACCATAATAGATCACTGATTGTGCTTATAGCAAAAGTAAGTGAGTAAAATTTTGTACACATTCAATGCATTCTAAAATGTCTTTGGCAATTTTGAAAAATATATTTGCAATAAGAGTACTATGACTGGCACATTGTATTCCTGCCCTTTCTTTAATAATCCTCTCTTTACCACCAATTGGGTATGGTTGACCCTGGGGATAACTGTCCAAGTCTAAATGATGTAAACCTTAGGCCAAGGTATGTGGTCTTGAATTAAAGATACTGAATTTCTTATTATACATACCATGAGCATGACCCCTAAGCTTTAGATCCAAGAATCTAATTGGTTCTTCTGCCAAAAGTTTAATCCATCCTCAAAGTTTGGTCATGGAACTTAATCATGAAAAACTGTCATTATGCAAAACTCATTTATCTTTGAGCCACAATGGCCCTGACCTTAGATCTTTTCACTCTAAAATCAATTAGCGGAGATGTCTGTACCATAAGTGCAAAAATATTACAGTTTGTTTGGTTTCAAACTTTAAGAAATATATGGCAGTTCTCAAGGTACACAAGAGAAACAGTCATGCAAAGTTACCATTGAAAAAGAAACAAAAAGAAAGAATATGTTATAAAAAGAAAAACTAACCATAAAAATAAGTTTGTATGCACTTATCTCTTGCCTGCAAACTGATCTTTTAAATTTCTAACACAGGATAAATCAAGTTTCCAAATAGTAATTGCTGATATACAATGAAAATCACTATGGAACTTGATAATCATGAAATAAATAGCATCTCATACACATTTGATTTTAAATGCAAGGTTTAATATTCTATATTTTTACAAAAAGATTCGTTCTCAATTAAGTGATGCTATTTTTGTGATATTTCTCCATGGATATTTTTAATCACTTCTATCCATGTTCTTATATAATGACTGTGCAAGTTTTCACTTATTTACTGTGCTAATTATTACCAATATTTTATGATGAAGCTAATAAACAATTTCACATGTAACTATCTTTCAGTGTTGAAACATGACAAGAAAACTAACTGAACTTGCAGTCTAATGATTCTTTCAACTGAACATAATTCACCAATATTTTCACATTTCATAAGAAATCATAATGAAATGACATTTATTAGAATAGTTGGCTTACAGGTCTTTTAAGAAATTTTCCATGCACTAATACATCACAGCAAAAAATGTTTGCTATAGGCAGTAGGTATTGTAACTGGATCTATATATCTTTTTATGGTTATTCAAAAAGACCATTGTTCATGATTTGTTTTCTTTTCTTCATTCAGATTCCACAAAAATGTTTATGGAAGGTGATTTGCAGACAAAATGTGATTACTCAACGATCTGCATATTTAAGAAAACTAAGAAAATTCAGATAACAACATCATCATATAGTTTATCTGGATAAGACTTGAATCAACAACAATCAGACAGTGAAGGGAAGTAGGTTAAAGAAACTTTGCTTCCATCAGTGTCCTTGAACCACTCATTAAGACACAAGAATACTTTGGCTAATAATAGGTAGAGTTGGTTCCTCTCAGGTCACAGGGACCCATTTAAATCCAAGACCAGTAGTGATTATCATTTGGAGATGAATGCTGGATGTATTACAGAGTGGTTCACAGATATATTCCAGAACTCAGTCATTGTGATGGACAGTGCATTATTATTCCCAGTGTATGACCACCATATTAATGTATGTCTCAAGGTAAAAGTATCCATGCAATTCTGTGCATGTATTTTGCTGAATTTAATACTTTAAGGGGCTTGTCTAATTACTTGCTGTAAATCAATGGATAATTTAGAACTACCATTTTGCAAGTGTCTAAGTGTTAAATTTGAGTCGGGGGCCTTGAGTGGCCAAGTGGTCTAAAGCGCTCTCCGTTACGGATCACTGCCATCTCACCTCTGTCTGCGTGGGTTCGAGTCTCGGATTCAGCCAATGTGGGTATGTGAGAAAGCTTGCCAGCAGCTTCTCATGGGTCAGTGGTTCTTTCTGGGGTTTTCCCAGGTTCTTCCTCCACCATTAATACTGACCGCCATGTATAGCCTATCATGTGCTGAAAAATGGTGTTAAACTCTATAACAAAAACAACAACAACAACAAATAAATCTGAGTCATGTTTCTAATAAGCAAAAACTGAATACATATTTGGCCAGATGAGTTATATATCAGATTATAAAAGAAACGTTAATGCTTCTGAATAACACACTGACTAACTTGTAAAGAAGGAAGTATATTTTCAAATTAAAATTACAAAGAGTTTGCTGCGTGATAAATAAAGACATATTAAAAGTACTGTAAACTAAGTCATCTAAATCCAATTAAATAATGCCAAATTACACATGTTGTCAAGTGTATAATGAACAGAAATGGCAACAAAAACAAAGTGACCATTAAGAATTTTGACATCAGGAGTAGTTTGCTAGTCAGTTTGAATTTCAGGAATAACAGCTCTCCAGCCCAATTAATCTATGTTGTGGTGTTTCACAGGGGTCTGTTCTTGGCCCTGTTCTCTTCATTCTATACATTCAGCCACTCTCAAGTGTCTTTGATCATCATCCAGTATCTCACCAATTGTATGCTGATGACACTCAAATATACAAATCTAGTCCCCCAACTAAGTTGATGCTACCATCCAAGGTGTAGAGAGGGGCATTTCTGATGCGAAATCATATCATGGATGACATGTAACAAGCTGCAGATGAATGATGAAAAAACTGAAGCCATTCTGATCACAACAAAAAGACTTTCTCATTTACATCCTTTACCTCAAACAATAAATATCAGTAACACCAACATTAAATTCACACAATCAGTACGAAACCTAGATGTTACTCTGGACAGTGCTCTCATGTTGCACCAACATGTCATGAACATATGCAAGGCTGCATATTTGAGCAGAGATGCATCAGCTCCATTTGCAAATATCTTTCAGTTGATGTGACTAAAACACTTTTGCGCTCATTAATACTTTCAAGACTGGACTATTGCAACTCAATTCTGTCTGGTTTGTCTCAATATGTACTCAAGAAACTTCAAAAAGTTCAAAACACAGCAGCTCAGATCATCCTTAGAA
This sequence comes from Sinohyriopsis cumingii, assembly GCA_028554795.2. NCBI lineage: Eukaryota > Metazoa > Mollusca > Bivalvia > Unionida > Unionidae > Sinohyriopsis > Sinohyriopsis cumingii. The sequence goes on along the minus strand of CM068830.1, from coordinate 79,155,439 downwards.
TACCACAATCAGAGCACACTTCCCCTGCTCTATACCCTACAGTGCTATCCATTTGATCCAGAATCAAACATTAAAAAAATTCTCTGTGCTACATTTTATTGACGGACTCCAGTCCAACATATCTATCCGACCTCACACATGTGTACAGACCAGCACGATACATAACGCTCCTTTTCTGACAATTGTATACTCATTATACTCATTATTCTCACCATGAAAACAAAGCCCTATAAACAACATTATATTGCATATCAGGGTCAAGCAACATGGAACAAATTGCCCACACAGTGATCTCATTGAAGAGTGTTCTTACAACTCACCTTTTTTAGACTGCAAGAAGAAACTTAAAGATCTTCAATATTTTATGTTTTCCAATTTCACAGTGGTTTTTTTTGTAATCATATCATTATATATGGTTTTTTTATGTTATAGGTGTTGTCTAATGTTGTAAAGCCCTTAGAACTTCGAAAGATTAGGCGCTATACAAGTCCTTATTATTATTATTATTATTATTATTAATTTGTTTCTTTATAAGGTAATAAATTCAAAGTTGCATGGTTTCCATTGTGCCTTGTTCTTTTTTTTATGAAATACTTCCAAACTTGCTGCGAAAAAAAGAAATAATCGAGCACAATTTTCTGTTCAAATATTCACTAAATTGTGTCCTGAATCTGAATCAACTCAACCACCTACCGAACACTAGGTGACAGCAAGTTGTTTATTCATAACTTCAGTGGACCACAATGATGTCCTGTTTCCTTAGAGATATATAAGCCATATGTAAGTTCATTTACTGTCACAAGTGATGTCCTGTTTTCCTACAGCTATATAAGCCAATGTAATTCAGTGATGGTCTCACGCATGGTAAATTTCATGTTATAAGATGTGCAAAATTAAAACCTGAGAATAAGACAGTTGACATCAAAATCAGGTGATTTGAAATGTAGTCACATACTTTTTACCTGAGAAGCAAAATATATTGTAGTTTAAGGACTCACAGTATGTCTGCATACATGATTAAATATTTGAAAACAGGTGATTGTTAGGTATTACTGTAATCACAAATTGTGAAATTTCATAACAATATACCTAACTCTCTTTAATAATGATACTGTTTTTGTTGCTTCTAAAACTGCAACTGGCTTTACACTATGATAATCTGCATCACTGTTCTGTTTGCATTGTCAATTTATCTCTATCGGGCTTAGAGAAATTAATTTTAAGGGCTTTGAAGGGACACAACTCACATCAGACTCTCTCAGAAAAATTCCGTAAAAAGTTTTAAGTTCAACAGCATTTGTCAAGGCTGAAGACTGTATGGCACTATGTGTATTGAATGCAGCATGTGTACTATAAACAGTGTATTGCACTATATGCCTTGAATACAGAATGTGTCTTCCAACTAAATAGTGTATGGTTCTACATGTACTGAATACATATGTCTTCCACCTAATCAGTATATGGCACTAATGTATTGAATACGTCATATGTATTCCAACTAAACATTGTATGGCACTATATGTACTGAATACAGCCAAAGTTTTTATATCTGTCTGACTGCTGAACAAATCTGGTTCCAAAGTTTTCATTCCTTTTGCACCTATGAAATGTAAACAGACAATTTAAAGGAACAATAACTCTATGTAGTGTGTTGATGGAAGTTGAAAGTTAAACCTGTTATAAACCTTTGCATCAAAAGTGTTCTCAATTAAATATATTTCTTGTTCAAGATCAATTATGGTGAATCTGTGCAATGTTAAGTTATACATTTTTTTATAAATTATGTGGAGAATATAAATTGACTTCTCTGGTAAAATGTATGAAGAAAATGAAAAGATGGACTGTCAAAAATTACTGACAGAGTTAACTCTCTTGTCTAAGGCTCATCCTAATTGTCATCCAAGCATATTGCAAATCAGCACAAAAATTCCTCTTAATGATGAATGCATGATTTAGACAGTCATCATGGAAAATTAGCAATAGAGGAAGTAAGAGAAAGAGAGAGAAAGAGAGAGAAAATCAAGGATGTGAGCATGAGAGAGAGAGAAAGAGAAGATGCAGCAGAAGAAAATTGAAAAAAGTGTAGTGCTCTTTTCATAAGGAAGTGAAGTTTGAATGGCAAACACATATCATCATTCAACCTTTGTGACTGAGATGTACAGATCAGCCACTATCAGGTATAGCTTGGCAAAAGTATGTTATGTGATGAAATAACTTGCATTACATTGCAAGGGGTGGGATACCACATGTAATATTTTATAAAACTAGGTTTTTGACTCAAGATACATACAGCTGACATAATTATATTCTCAGTTTGGATAATATAATATAAACATTTCAGAAGATAAACTGAGATCATGCTTCAATATTTTTTGAATGTACAGTATTTTCATATTTTGTTTCCAATAATTGTCATAATTTTGTTTTCCTACTGATGACTGCATTGACTGTCATGTGTAGCATTAGTCATTTCAGTTCCTTTAATTTCTGCATGACCATAATTTCAGAACATTTTGTGAATTCCCTGCATTATAACCTCAACATCAGCAAGCTCATTGTTCATGAGATTTGTCACTTTGATATACATATCAGAGTCAGGTAATGTGTGCTAACTTTTGTACATATCAGAATCAGGTAATGTGTGCTAACTTTTGTATATATCAGAGGCATGTAATATGTGTGCTAACTTTTGTGTATATCAGAGGTCGGTAATATGTGTGCTAACTTTTATACCTATCAGAGGCAGGTAATGTGTGCTAACTTTTGTATATATCAGAGACATGTAATATGTGTGCTAACTTTTGTACCTATCAGAGGCAGGTAATATGTGTGCTAACTTTTGTGAGTCATACTTTCAAAGGCAATTATTAAAAAATGATGCAATAGAAATCTAAAGTAATTAGGTACATAGGATTTTCAGTTCCAAAAGATTAAAAATTACATTTTACAAAACTTACTGACCTTTAATTTGTAGACACAAATCATTGAATTAAAGTCTAGCTCCAATGTAAGACTTTGAAAAGCTTTAAGACTTTAGAAATTTCAGACAGAAACCATGCTACAAACAAAAAAGATTTTAATATAGTTTTTTACTTGGCAAATTAGAACCTAAGAAAATAAGGTTATTCATAACTACTAAAATTGGGAGCAACACGTCAGTGATGGAGGAAGGTTTACCCAACATAGACAACTTAGTATCAAGCAAAACTAGGAAAGAATTGCATTTAAGAGCATGTTTGCAGTCTTAGAACGAAACTAAAACTTCATTTTTACACTTCTTAAATAGCTGTGAATATACAAGCTCCATCGTTATGTTCAATGGACATTGTTACATATTACAAAGTTTTATGAAACTTCATCAACAAAACATATCAAAATTTAATAAAAATCTTACCTGAATCATCACTGGGATCAACTATAATACAAGAACCCATTCCTAAGACTGTTTTGACATCATGTACATTAATTGTCCTTTGCTTTCTGATGTTAGCTCTAGGAATAGTTCCTTTTAGATGATCTTGGAAGGCCTTGAATAAATAAGTAACTAATTAGCTAGAGATAAAAGCCATCATTGATAAAATTTACTTTTTGCTCCACCTTCCACCCATCCACCACACTCTGGGCTGCATTCAGGATTCAAAACCTTCTCACCATCTACTCAGCAGGGAAAGATCATATTAAATACGTGAAGGAAAAATTCAGGTGACAAGAAAAAGTTTGTTATGAAAATGTTACCATTTGCTAAAATTCACCTCCATCCCAGCAAGCTCCATCAAAGATCTAAAATCTTACTATTGTTTGCATAAAACATGATAACTGATACGATCAGTCCCTTTCAATAAAAGTAGATGGAGATCAGGTTACATGAAGAAACTAACACATGAAAAGGTGGCCCAGATGGACGATGGATGGATGAACATGTGACTTCAGTTGAAAAAATATCTTATCTTGACGATATAGAAAAAAATACAAATTATACTGGCTCCTAAATGAAAATTCCAGCCTTCCCTCTTCCTATGAAAATTAAATGGTCAGTCACTAAACAATGAAAATATTCACAAAAGTGTGGATATAAATATGCAGAATTTAAATATTAAAGTGACCCTAACTGCATTTATCACCCCAATATTATTATTTTAGTCCTTAAAAATAAGAAGACAAGAAATTGTAAAAGGTTTTAGATTTTAATATTTTTTTAAAAAAATCCTGCTAAAGTTGTCTCTATTATTTAAGTGTTGAGCAATGAAAACTCCTGCTTGGTACCCATCGGTAAACTATTAAAATCTTAACCATTAGTGGAAGCACATGAGGTAAAGAACCATCTGTGTAAAAGTTTGGTAAGTGGAATGCATTCAAAAGTCAGGTTTAGTTTACATTTCAGGAATGAAACCTTTGGATGTTCCATGAGTGTCTGCATTTTCCTGCATGAACACCTAGTTTTGTTTGTATAATCCTTTGAACAGTTTAAACTTCATCACAATGATGCAGAATGGCTGTATACACAAAAATGACATTGTATTACACTCTACACTACATGTTTCAAGGGGGCCCCGGTGGCCGAGTGGTATAAAGTGCTCTCTGTTACGGATCACTGCCATCTCACCTATGTCTGTGCCAGTTCGAGTCTTGGATTCAGCCAATGTGGGTTTGTGAGAAAGCTTGCCAGTAGCTTCTTGTGGGTTGGTGGTTCTTTCTGGGGTTTTCCCGGGATCTTCCTCCACCATTATTACTGGCCGCCATGTATAGCCTATCGTGTGCTGAAAAATGGCGTAAAACCCCATAACAACAACAACAACATATTTCAAGCATGATGCATGCTTGTCCTGCATTCAACATCTCCACACTTGGAATCAATGAGCAATGAAAAACTAAAAATACTTTTCTCTAGCAAAAAAAGTTTTAGGTTCCTAACCTTTTGGCCTTTTCACTAGGCGTTCATCAGAGGAATGAAGTCTGGAAGTTTTTACAATGACAGGAGTTCCAATCTAGAATCACAGTTTAACACGGCCTCCACTCCCCGGTTTCAGTAGCTTCCCTTATTTTTCTGCTTAGGGTATTATTATTTCTCTTATCCCAAGAAAAAGTATGCCTTGACTGCAATGCTCAACAACTGCTGTCCGGGTTTCTCTGTTGGGGTACAAGTGTTCGTTAACTCTTGTTACAATAGGTTTCTAGCAGTCTCCCCAATTCAGTCTTTTCTACTATTATCACAGTGGAGCTTATAGATGATTGAGCACTTCTTATTCACTGAAGTGTGGTCTTTTCTTATTAACTGGAGTGTGGTTCCACCATTATACAGAAGGATTTGTCATATGATCAACATTTAGTTGATCAAGTGACGTACTCCAGTCCAGACTTCCTTCCACTGATGAAGACCTTGTGGAAGGATATAAAGTTAGGAGTCCAAAACATTTTTGCTACAGAAAGGTATCTAGTTTTTAGTTTTTCAAACTGCAAATGGATGTAGTAGGTAGCAGTATTCCCTATAGAATCAATGAATATTATTTACAAATCAGCACCGATTCTTTAATAATAATTCCCAATGAAAACTAGACCTGTTAGCAATGGGTCAATTGCAAAGGACTACACTATCAGCTGCTTGACAAGGCCTTAAAAAGATGTTGTTTTGGAAATACAAAGTTTGAAGAAGGGCTTCATGTAATAGGCTGTTAACCTGCCAAATGGCATAGAGATATGTGTATGGTGGCTAGTAAAAGTGTGAATGGACAGAAAGACATACAGGCAAATGGACTGAAAAGATGATTACAACTGGGCTCCTATATCTCATCTAAATATGATTTGTTTTTAAATCAGCATCAAATATCTGTGGGAAATGAGACAAACAATTATGGCATTTTGAAGTGTTAATCATCATCAACCACTGCATCTTAAGGATCATCATCATTATTATCATCAACAACTATAATCGTAAGGACAACATGAGGTGGAGGAAAAATTTAGAAATTCAGTATCCAATTAAATGAGAGAAATTTTTATGATTGTCATATTTTTCACTCAAGCTATTTAATATTTATTTCATCAGAGCACAGCAGTAACAAAGTTGGTAGAGTGTGGATTTGTAATCCCAAGGTTGCAGATTCAATACCTGCCTATAATAGCCTTGGGAGTCTATTTCATTGCGTCTGTATGAAAGGCACTTAGCTTCCAATTCTTCCATATCATACAAGTCAGTAATGTTTTAAAAATGCCTTTGGAAAACAAAGGAATTAATAAATTTTTTGATAATAAGTTATCTACAACTGACTAATTTGTGAAATCATGGAAAATATGTTGAACTATAGAAAGAATCATCATTAGGATATACAGTTAGAGGAATATTAAGCAATTTGCTCATGTAAATTAATACCCCTGCCTTGACTTGTACACCCCTACCAAACAACATTGGTGATCTACAGCTATAATAAAGGTGCATAACCCTAGCGTGAAGAAAATGATTTGTCAACATGCATATCTGCAACAGATTACCACAATATGTACTAAGTTTCACAGCAATCCAATAAAAATACAAATATTTACAAAATTATGCCATAAATTGCATCTAGCATATGTTACCACAACTATTCCCCACATTTTTAACAATCACTATTCAAGTATAGGCTACCTGGTAATACTTCCCACCTGCGATCCTTGTCTACCAAACAGTATTAAATTCCCAAACCAAATAAGGAGTTATTTGAAAAAAGTTTCCAATACTCTGGAACTCTGCTCTGGAATAGTATTCCAGTTGAGATTAGAAATGCCCACTCTATTTCCTTCTTCCAAACCCAATATATCCAGTGGCTTCAGAAATGCAGCTAAAATAAATAAATTCCTTTGTATGAGGGCCTCAAGGCAGACAACTTCTTAGCTAATTGTGTTACCCTCTTTAAATAAGGTCATTATTATTATTATTGTTAAAAAGCACAAAGATGAGCATGTCCAATGATGACCTTCATATGTATAAAATTTCATAGCAATCCATAAAAAAAATTGGCAGAATAAACTGTAGGACCAGTTATGCTAATAAGATTGTCATGCATTGCACTAACCTACACTACAAAAAGGGCAATAACTCTAACAAAAATATGTGCATCTCCAGGTGGTGGCCATAATATGTACCAAATTGTATCACAATCCATAAAAAATCTATTAAAAAAATGGGGAATAGTTGTGGTAACAACATTGGGTCAAACACTGAATGAAGCTACAATACAAATAGAACATTAACTCTTAACCAAAATTATTGAAACAGAGGCATCTCGATATACAAATCTTCAGATGATAACCATAATAGTTTTTCAAAAATACGTATGCTTTCACTTTGTGATTCAAATCTCCTAGAGTAGTTATCCCCTGAAATGCTAAAATTAGATTTTATAACAATAACTGTACACAATGTTTCACAGTTTACTTAATAACAAAATACTTTTCAAAAGATTTCATTGAATAATGGGCACACTCCCCCAATAGCAAGTATCGCAAATGAGGCAGGAAATATCTGCACCATATACCACGAAAATTCACTATTAAATTTTCCAGCCATTCTAAGGTGGATATCTGGAGATACCATTCAAGACGGCATATAAGGCTGTGTCCGCAAACTAAGAGATGCATTATAATAAGAAATAAAGAAAAATGTGGCTTTTTATATAGGACACAGCCTAATATAGCACTCCCAAATCAATCGAAGAAAAAATAAGAATCAACACACCATAGACAAACGAAAAAAACCCACTAGGTATTATTTTAAACTTTTTTAAGACACCAATTCTTATTTCATCTCTAAGATAAAGCAGCCAAATTATGGAATTCAATAAAGTTCGTTTAGTTTTTTTTTTTTCTCTCCAAATTAAACCTCTAAAATAAAGAGGAATAATTAGACAAACCAAGGGGAACTGATATTTGGTATAGATGCTGTCCTTACTCATATATCTATAGCAGTGATTCTCAAACTAGTGTGCCGCAAGAGATTTGCAGATGTGCCGTGGAGTTTTGAAAAATAGTTAAAATTGCTAGCGTTTTGAAACCTTGAACATATTGAAAAATTAAATGGTAAATCAATGTCGCTAAAGTTAAAAAAGTAACATATATAAAAAGTCTGTCATTCACTGGTTCATTTCGTAACGCGAGACTTTTGCGAGATCTCTGGAGAACTTGATCGCTATAATAATTTCGTTCTTGGAGGTTGAAAAAACAGACTTTATATTCTCTCTTCATGACGAAATCTGGTGGCTGAAGGTTCAATTTCTCTCCAATTTATTCTACAAATTAAATTCACTAATTTAAGTCTTCAAGGACCATCAGAAAACATCATCACTGCAACATCAAAACTGAAGTCATTTGATGAAGAGTTGTCACTGTGGCAAAGTATGGTCTCGAAGTGAATCCTCGACTTGTTTTTCGACTTTGGAGCCTCGCTTCAATCTGATTTACTCTCGAAAGCAGGCACATCCTTCACATTAAATTTAAAATTAAATATATATGTAAAAATAAATAAGTTCTTCACCACAAAAATTGTTAAATCTTTTCAGGTGTGCCGTGAAAATTGTTAGATCTTTTTGGTGTGTCGCAAGACAAAAAAGTTTGAGAAACACTGATCTATAGCATACACACACTATAGCAAAATACACATAGCAAACACAGGACATAAGGAACCTCTAGCAAAGGCAACTGAGCCTCCATTATATACATGTATAGTCATTCATGATCATACACAAAGACAGACAGACAGAGAATATAAAATTGCCACAAAATAAAGTTTACTCACATCCTGTGTAGACTTGTCTTTGAAGAACAGAACAAACTTCACATTTGTCAATGAACTTGAGGTATTTTTCTTGGCCCAGTCACCAACAGTATCATACATCACCTTAGCAACCAGATCTGCTGGATACCTGAGGTATCCACTTCCCATGGCTGGCATTGCTATGGATTTACAACCCTTTGTAGCTGCCACCTGCAATGCTGCTGTTATCACATCAGAAAGAGCCTACAACAAAAGGATATATCAGAATATAATAATATACAGACCTAGAAAATTATTTACAATAAAATGGACAAACAACACACAATCATACATATTTATTATTTTAATTCTAAAAGGAGAACCATAACGAGTTTTAGACATTTTGCATTCAGATGTCAGGACATGCAGATTTTTTTTCTCGTGTGTAAGTTATTAGAGGAACTAGCATAATAGCCAAACTGTGAACACCTATACTTGCACACATAAGTAACTTCCTGAGATGATCTTTCACCTCACTACCTTGTTTTGCTCAGATAATTGCAATCCTCAGTAAATAAAAATAATCATCATTAAAATAAAAGTTAATAAACAAAAGAGTACATAAAAGTCATCCATGTGACAATTAGGATTCTAAAAGTTTCCTCAAGAAAGAAAAAAAAATTATTATAACAGGAACAGGTCTATGGATACAGACGTGCAACTGCAATTTATATAAGAAAATGTGTAAGTTTCAGATATTACCAGCACTACCATTGTAGAGAACTGTATGAAGTTACTTCCACAGAAAGATTGCACTCCAATAAATTTTACTTATGTATTGTACTTATTGCAATATTTGTATTTTTTGTGTTCAGGCTATTTCTATTGTGGATGGAGATAAAGCCAGATAAAGAAATAAACATTACTGTAAGAGTTTGAACCTAAAATTTTAATAGTAAACCAATCAGTTTCTATTGAAATAAATATTACTGTAATAGTCTGACTAACATTTTAATAGTAAACCAATCAGTTTCTATTGAAATAAATATTACTGTAATAGTCTGACTGTAACATTTTAATAGTAAACCAATCAATTGCTATTGAAATAAATATTACTGTAATAGTCTGACTGTAACATTTTAATAGTAACCAATCAGTTCCTATTGAAATAAATAGTACTGCAAATAGTCTGTAACATTTTAATATAAACCAATCAGTTTCTATTGAAATAAATATTACTGTAATAGTCTGACTGTAACATTTTAATAGTAAACCAAACAGTTTCTATTGAAATAAATATTACTGTAATAGTCTAACATTTTAATAGTAAACCAATCAGTTCCTATTGAAATAAATATTACTTTAATAGTCTGACTGTAACATTTTAATAGTAAACCAATCAGTTTCTATTGAAATAAATATTACTGTAATAGTCTGACTGTAACATTTTAAAAGTAAACCAATCAGTTTCTATTGAAATAAATATTACTGTAATAGTCTGACTGTAACATTTTAATAGTAAACCAATCAGTTCCTATTGAAATAAATAGTACTGCAAATAGTCTGTAACATTTTAATATAAACCAATCAGTTTCTATTGAAATAAATATTACTGTAATAGTCTGACTGTAACATTTTAATAGTAAACCAATCAGTTCCTATTGAAATAAATAGTACTGCAAATAGTCTGTAACATTTTAATATAAACCAATCAGTTTCTATTGAAATAAATATTACTGTAATAGTCTGACTGTAACATTTTAATAGTAAACCAATCAATTGCTATTGAAATAAATATTACTGTAATAGTCTGACTGTAACATTTTAATAGTAAACCAATCAGTTCCTATTGAAATAAATAGTACTGCAAATAGTCTGTAACAATTTAATATAAACCAATCAGTTTCTATTGAAATAAATATTACTGTAATAGTCTGACTGTAACATTTTAATAGTAAACCAATCAGTTCCTATTGAAATAAATAGTACTGCAAATAGTCTGTAACATTTTAATATAAACCAATCAGTTTCTATTGAAATAAATATTACTGTAATAGTCTGACTAACATTTTAATAGTAAACCAATCAGTTGCTATTGAAATAAATATTACTGTAATAGTCTGACTGTAACATTTTAATAGTAAACCAATCAGTTCCTGTTGAAATAAATATTACTGTAATAGTCTGACTGTACCATATTTATAGTAAACCAATCAGTTCCTATTGAAATAAATAGTACTGCAAATAGTCTGTAACATTTTAATATAAACCAATCAGTTCCTATTGAAATAAATATTACTGTAATAGTCTGACTGTACCATATTTATAGTAAACCAATCAGTTCCTATTGAAATAAATAGTACTGTAACATTTTAATAGTAAACCAATCAGTTTCTATTGAAACATTATGAGCACAATAAGAATTTGTTGTAAAGCATCCACCAGAATTACCATCATGTGGAAATTTTAATTGGTGACCCATTTAATAACCCACAAATTAATTGCTGCTCTATTGTTGTAAAAGTTTGTCCAATATTTATTTAAGGCATACAGTAGTAAAATGATCCATTCCTACTGAAATAAAAATTACTTAAAGAGTATGACTGCAGCATTTTAATAGTAAACTGACGAGTTCCTGCTGAAATGATATGATCAGTAAAGGATTTGTACTTAGACAAGCATCAGAATTACTGCCAAGTAGACATTTTAATTTAGTTGAATATTTTGGACTCTTCAATCACATAATGACCTGGGCCAAATTAACTTCTTTACAAAGATGTCAATCAACCTGATGATTTTAGTAATACAAGCATGAAAATGCATCTTTACAAAGATGTCAATCAACCTGATGATTTTAGTAATACAGGCATCAAAATGCATCTTTACAAAGATGTCGATCAACCCAATGACTTTAGTAATTCAGGCATCAGAATGCATCCTGACAAAGATGTCAATGGACCTGATGACTTTAGTAATACATACATCAAAATGCATCCTGACAAAGATGTCAATCAACATGACGACTTTAGTAATCCAGGCATCAGAATGCATCTTTACAAAGATGTCAATGGACCTGATGACTTTAGTAATCCAGGCATCAGAATGCAACTTTACAAAGATGTCAATGGACCCGATGATTTTAGTAATGCATCTGAATGCACCTTTACAAAGATGTCAATCAACCTGATGACTTCAGTAATCAAGGCATCAGAATGCATCTTCACAAAGATGTCAATAATGATTGCAACTTGCTCAAGGGATGGATTTTACCAAAAGAATGATCAAACTAAAGAAATGTCATTGAACTCCTTGGTCATTTTTTCCCAGTGCTTGAAGTTGACATATTTTTTATAGCTTTTATGTCTTAATTTTGGGCATAAGTCAGTTTATGAACTTTCTGCTTTTTCAAAAGAATATGTCTACCAATGACACCCATACTATGTGAACATCAAAATCTCAAGCATTGTATTTTTTACAATGACAATTGCAGATGCAGTATATATACAGTTTTGGCCATTACAGTCTAACAAGGTCTCATCTGCAAGAGAGTTGATGTCATCACTTTTTGGACACATAGAATTATTCACCATGGAATTGCAATTATCACTCTAGTGAAAATGAGACTAAAATTTCCCTGAAAAAGCCTTATTTCACCAAAATAATGGTATTTCACATAAATTTCAGAGATTTTGCTAAAATTTCAGAAAATATCAGACTTTGTGATTGAGATTTTAAAGAAATAATATCAGTGAGCAATAGTACTTGACTGATATAAAAAACTAACCTTTATTTCATTTTAATATAATTTATTTTTTACTTCTTTTATATTCTGAATGATCTTCAGAAAAAGTATTTCCTGTTTTTGATATCTATAATTTTGTTCTTTGTTTATGGAATAGTAACTTCTTTCCACATTTTTTCTTATGTTTCCTTTTATTACAGCTTGAATGGGGCTTAAATGCCTGCAGACAACAAGATTGTTTTCTGTTTTAAAGCAGAATTCTGCTTTTCTCCTTACTTGAATCTGATTTTCCTCAATATGGATCATTTTTATTTGTCTCCTATCAAGTTTTCAAATAATGATCTGTTTGGTCCCATTCAGTATTGATCCTTATATTATTTAAAAAATGGCTGCTGTAAAGAGCTTTCTGATTGGTCAATAGTATGTACATGTCCAATGGATTTTCATTTAACAGAAACTGATATGAATAAGTATGCTTGCCAAGCATGGTGTTTTGAATTTTCCAGTGGGACAGTGACACTGATACAAGAAAGTTTGAACAACAGCTTGAAAAGTGTGTGGAAATGAGAATGGCTTAAATGTAAAGTTGATAGGAATGTAATTGGTCAGTTTGTAAGAAAACCAAATATCAGGACTAGAATTTTGCAATTTTTGCTATAAAGATTAGAACTTGTACCAACTCTACAGTAACATCTAATGTCTTAAATAAGAAGGGATTCGACCAAATTTGGAAGTTATACATTTCCAAACTGATTTCCTTCCAGAATTTAAGGAGGGGCAATGTATAGATCACTGGTGGATTAATGATGATATTGTTGCCAGACACCCATGTTTATCAACGATGGTCATATCTTTGTAGAGTTGTTTTCTTGGCCCACAAGTAGAATCATCCTTCAATTACTTGAGTGGTATTAACTATTATATTCTAGTTGTGTTAGAATCCTGAGGAAAATCAGTGCAATTATATCATAATAATTGCTTGTCATGGCTGCTTATGGATTGAGGGCTCATTCAATTCAAGGTATCAAAACAACATCAGTTTGTACATTCAGAAGTCAAGTCTACAGTACAACTCCCATATCTCGTGTATGTAATAAAAGCTGTATAATTATTAATTAATTTATATTGAAATATTACTGTGGTTAATAAAAATCTGCATAATTCATATCCACTATTTCATTGGAAATCTTTTGAAGTGTCAGTAACAATTTACTGAAATTACAGTAAAATAGTTTATAGTATATCTGAAATTTTACTATTTAAGTAAAATTTCACTGGCAATTTAATGAAATTTTAGTGAATGTTTTGGCAAAACATTTTAGTGAAATGTCACCAAAATTCTAGCAAAATTCTAGTGACATTTCACCAAATTTCAGTGAAAGTTTTAGTCAAAATTTTGCGAAATCTCAACAAAATGTCAATGAAATTTTAGTGAAATCTCAGCAAAGTTTCAGTGAAAGTTTTGGTCAAAATTTTAGTGAAATCTTGCCCAAATTTCAGTAAAATTAAAATTTCAGTCATATTTTCACTAGGGCACATTCATTAAGAAGGTATGAATACCTGTGGAATGTAACAATAATAATAATAATAATAATAAAGACTTTATTTAGAGAAGGTAACTCAAATTAGTTACAGAACTAATCTACATTGTGGCCTTCTATCTGTTATGTACAATATATACAGTATATACAACATGATGTGATGAGTCTGGCTTGACACTAAATAATTAATTTAAAATTCAAAGTATCAAGCCTGGAACACATGTACAGGCATCAGTGAAAACATAAACATATATAAAACTTAAAATATCATCCTGCATTGAAAAATTCAGCTATGAAAATGATGCAAAATTACAGAAAAGCAGGCAGTATTTTTTGTACTAGAACTGTCCAATTTTCTAAAGATTTCATCTATTTAAGACACTGATTATGAAAAGAAGAAATGCTAGGAGCCTGCCTTATGTCACTGGGAATGTTGTTCCATACCAGTGGACCAGTATACTGAAAACTTTTTTTAAAACAATTCCTTCTATGGCCTTGGCATAATGTAATTTTTTCTTCTTATGGACCTTAAATTTGGACTACTTTCAGCATCTCTTTGGTGAATGATATTGCTTAGATAGACAGGAATGTCTTTTCTGGATACTTTATACATCAATTTGGCCTTTCTAAGAAATGTTCTTTTAAGTATTGTTAAAACCTTTATATTATTCACTGCATCCTGAAAATTGTCTTTACATTGATCTAGAATTAAATGGCAAGCCCTCTTTTGGAGTCTTAAAAGTGTTGTTATGTTTGAATTTGAGGTATTACCCCAAATTACATTACAGTAGCCCAGATATGGATGAATATAACTTTTATAAAAGATGACCCTATACTGAAGAGGAATGTATGTTTTGATTTTCCTCAGTAGCCAAAGATAAGAATTAACCTTTTCTGAAATGTGTTTAATGTGAATAGACCAAGTAAGATTGTTATCTACGAATACACCAAGAATTCTATCTTAAGAGATCATATTATAGCTCACATTGCCAAACAGAAGCTGGAGTTTGTCACTATCTAGCCTTGCTTGTTTTTGTTGTGTTGTAATTTAAGCAGGGCTTTTGTTTTTTCTGTATTTATGATCATACTGTTTTCCTTCCACCATACTTAGTAACAGATATGGCTTCTTGGTTATAAACCAAATCAGATCTATGTCACTTAGACGGCTTGTTGTAAAACAATCCACATAAATGACATTTAAGTTGCTCAGTATAAAGGCAGTCAAAGATACAGTAATCAATTTCTTTCAGCACACAGCTGGCATGAAGGTGGTAAAAGGTACAGCAATCAATTTCCTTCAACAATATCCATCTGAGAAAAGCCAAACTGATGTACAGGATATCCAATAATAGTGCTCCTGAATATTTACAATCACTATTCCAGTATAGGCTACCTGGCAATACTCCCCACCTGCGATCCATATCTACCTAACAGTATAAAATTTCCAAACCAAATAAGGAATTATTTAAAAAAAGTTTCCAATACTATGGAACTCTGCTCTGGAATAGTATTCCAGTTGAGATTGGAAATGCCCACTCTATTTCCTTCCTCCAAACCCAATATATCCAGTGGCTTCAGAGACGCTGCTAAAATAAGTAAATTCCTTGGTATGAGAGCATCAAGGCAGATTAGCTCTTAGCTAATTGTGTTACCCTCATTAAATAAAGTCATTATTATTATTATTATTAGCACACGCTGGTATGAAGGCGGTAATAGGTACAGCAATCAATTTCCTTCAGCACACAGCTGGTAATACTCTCCCACTCTGACTTTGCACACTGGAATGCATATTATATTGTTTAGGTCCTTTGGTCCATCAAGATATATACATGGAAAAATTTCCATGAACTACACATTTGGGCAGCTTTTCTCAATAGCATCAAGAATCATTTTACTGACTAAAGGCGAGAAATGATTTTCTGTCACTTCCAAAGTAATGAAGTATTGCCTGCATTGTAGCATCTTTCACATAAAAATGGTCTGGAACAATATGCATACCTTTACCTCTTCATTGTAGGTGCAACATGTAGAAAGCATTTTGGTTACAGCATTTGTCTATACCTCATGGGGAGACAAATGATGTGACCTCTTAAGTGAGATTTCCTTGTCTTGGTACAAACACCAACATAGATTATGTTTTTCACCCAATTTCTTCCAGTTAAATTAAATTAACCCTGCACTTTTGCAATTCAGTTTGTGATTCAAAACACAGTATTCATTGCTTCTCACTCTGTTTAAAAGTCATAAGATTTTATACTCTTTTATGAAAATCTGAATAATTATCTAAGCAGAACCCAGCTATATATGCTGCTCTTAAAAAAGGAAAAAGAATACAGAAAAAAAGTTAAAATTATTATGTGTTGGAAGTATTGTACAATGAGCATCAAGCCATGTGCTATTGTTTTTCAAAATACTGTGCATTAATACGACCATGTCAATGACGGCAAGGGGTTAAAAAGTCAACCTATGCACTAACGGTGATGCAAAGACCATGGAAGTAGTGCAAAAGAGTCATGTAATGATTTATTTTGTAATATTATGGCTGTATTGCTTGTTGTCAATAAAGTAATAATTATCCCATCTTTTTCAGTTTTCACTGCCTATTACATTAATAGCCATGGAAGAATATTCACTACTTATTCTGGTGAATATTTTGAAAACTGGCAACAAAATATTGAGATTGGTGATTTTTTTGGCGACAATTTTTTAAAAGCCAGGACCATCCCTGTAATGTGTATGCTGGAAGTTCAACAGCCACACAAGGCCTCATTGGCTGGTTGGCTGCTGTGATTAGGATGAGTGCATTCATGGTACTGATAATTTGTTGTGAGTAGACAATCAGCGGTAGTTTACAACAAGCATGTTAAAAAGTATTTACTTTTAAGAATATAATGTCTTTCAATTAACCCCCAAATCAAATGTGTATTTCTTAATTTCCACTATTTAATTCTGATTTAAAATTCAAGCCATGTCAAGAGGAATGTTATGATTGAATTTATATATTGGAAATTTGTTTACATCGGCACCGATTATTTCTGCTTATACCAATTATACCGATTGTTCCAATAATCAGCCTGATTATGAGTATGACCAATTAATCGGTACAGCTTTAATTATTTTAAAAAAGTTTCCAATGCTAAGGAACTTTGCTCTGGAATAGTAGTCCAGTTGAGATTAGAAATGCCCACTCTACTGCCTTCTTCCAAACCCAATATATCCAGTGGCTTCAGAGATACTGCTAAAATAAGTAAATTCCTTAGTATGAGGGCCTCAAAGCAGATTAGTTTTTAGCTAATTGTGTTACCCTCTTTAAATTAGGTCATTATTATTATTATTATTATTAACACACAGCTTGTATGAAGGCAGTAATAGGTACAGCAATCAATTTCCTTCAGTACACAGCTGGTAATACTCTCCTACTCTGACATTGCACACTGGAATGCATATTATATTGTTTAGGTCCTTTGGTCCATCTAGATATATACATGGACATTTTCCATGAACTATACATTGGGCAGCTTTTCTTAACAGCATCAAGAAATCATTTTACTGACTGAAGGTTGAGAAGTGATTTTCTGTCACTTCCAAAGTAATGAAGTATTGCCTGCATGGTACCAGCTTTCTTATAAAAATGGTCTCTTCATTGTAGGTGCAACATGTAGAAAGCATTTTGGTTACAGCATTTGTCTATACCTCATGGGGAGACAAATGATGTGACCTCTTAAGTGAGATTTCCTTGTCTTGGTACAAACACCAACATAGATTATGTTTCTCACCCAATTTTTTCCAGTTAAACTAAAATAACCCTGCACTTTTACGATTTAGTTCATGATTCAAAACACAGTATTCATTGCTTCTCACTCTATGTAAAAGTCATTAGAATTTTAATCTTTTATGAGAATCTGAATAATTATCTAAGCAGAACCCAGCTATATATGCTGCTCTTAGAAAAGGAAAAAGAATACAGAAAAAAGTTAAAATTATTGTTTTGGAAGTATTTTACAATTAGCATCAAGCCACAAAATACTGTGCATTAATACAACTATGTCAATGATTGCAAGGGGCTAAAATGTCAACCCTAAATAAAAATGTTCTATGCATGAGAACATGAAATCATAAAACCATTTCATATTACTACTGTATTATCACATTTAATTGATGGATGTCAAATGAAAATAACAATAAGTAATTAATATCTTTTATATGGATAACTTTTAACTGTCATCAGTTCTAATTTGGACAAAAGTTCCATGGTAGGCAACAGCATAATACATTATAATACTAGGTACAATTCAAACTAAGTGTGTAGTGACAGAGGAGATTTCTAATTCATGATATTCTTGGAAATTAACACTTTCCATTGTGGAAATATGGCAAATGCTGCTATTACAAGTGCAATGATATACTACACAGAAATCTTGTCGAATTGCATGTGGCCTGATAAATGAACCACTCTGATTGGTAAGCATTGGAATTTTCCTTTGTTTACAATGTTGGATTCAACATGAGCTTGTTAGGGGTATTTGACAAAGTTTGAAAAATGTAGTTTTGACATATTTCTAGTTGTTGCCATCTTTGTGGCAGCTCTTGAGAGAGTTTGGATTTTTGTAACCAGTAATGTTTAAAGTCTGTGTCTCTGGAATTTTTGTATAGTTAATTCCACAGAGCATTGCAAATTTTATCTCATCTGTGGCTCAGTAAATTTTCGAAGCAGCATCAATAAATATATCTAAAAGTACCTCATTTGTTTCACACAAAGTAATTAAAATTAATTAGGTACTTTTAGTTATATTTAATGATGCAGATTTGAAAATTTGCTGAGTTACAAATTTAATAAAATTCACCAAGGAGTGTAGAATGAACTGTAGTTTCTAGCATAATACCAAATAGCTTCACTTCATATGTATGTGTGTTTGTTTCAAAGTGCTTTGTATGGTGTGTTATCAAAGTTGGAGAGACCTTAAGTTGCTAACTGGGTGTTTTTTTGTGTTATATATCTGTTGTTGTTTGATGTTAGAACAACATCAGGCACAGCAGAAGAGAACAAGAGTTTCTTTTTTTGAAAATAGTTCCTAGCACATGGACACCATGACTGAGACCATCTGACTGAAGCAACCAGTCTGAGATAAGAAAAGTAAGGTTAGCAAAATGGCTAGATTTCTCTAACGTATAGGAGAGAAATCACAATCTTCTTTGTGAAGCAGACACCACAGATAATTAGTCTCTGTAGAAGAATACATCACTGACAATTATCAATATCTGTGTGGCCATACACCAGACAATTACTGCAGTCTCTGTGAGGTCATACTCCACAGTCAGTTATCTCAGTCTCCGTATGATGCATACACCACAGACAATTATTGTTGTCTCTGTGGGGCATACATCACATACAATTATTTCAGTCACTATGTGGTAAACACCACATACAGTTATTACAGTCTCTTTAGAGCATACACCACAGATGATGATCACAGTCTCTGTGTGAGCATACACTACAGACAATTATCTCCAATTGTGAATTCATATTACTGAATCCACTTCACCCGGAATACTCAAATTCTGGTACACTAGAGGCATAGTTGCCATCTGCAGAGATAATTGCATTGTAGAGCTTGATGAATTGATTGATAGTTTTAACTGACAATGCAAACCTCTTCTAAGACCCTTTGTCACGTTACAAGAGTCTCACGTTACAAGAGTCACCAGATAAATTGCTGCCTTGCACTGTTTTTCTTGTTATTTATTTGTATGCAGCTTGTTTTTCAACTTTCTAAGGGGAGGCTTTGGTTCTTTTTCCAGTTTTAGGCTATAATAAGGTGTGATAGAAGCACACCTGAGCTTTGTTGAGTGCTTGACTGCTTACCTGATACTTTAGGTGGGAGGATGTCTGGTGGCACAAAGATGCTGCTAGAATGTTATCTAATGGAGTGGGGGCTCCCAACTGTCACAAAAATGATTTGGGAGTATGAACAAAAAGAGGGGGGAACAACCAAAGTTTAATATTTACCTAACACTTAAGTATGCATCTCTCTTTCTTTGTGCTCCACTCAGCTAGGGCTCTACTGAAATCAAAATACTCAAAGGATGCCACTATAGTTGTATAAGTATAATTCTGTTTATCATTTTTGAGCTGAATCTGTTCCTCATTTGTATATTAATACTGTTCTATGCTGAGAACCCACTTTCAGTCTGCTGTCTGAAGGGACATATACATAGCTAGCTAAGCCACCTTGAAGAAGATGGGAAATTGTTCTTTATGTTTGTTTTGTAAAATTTTCCACAGCTTCTGGTATTGTCTCTTAGATATCTCTACTACAAAACAGATTTTACAGTAACATTTTCTGTCAAAGTTTCAATTTCTTGAATCAGTTATTTTGTATTACGGCTATGCCTGATTTCTTATCTGTTCCATAATGTTGTATTTGGGTTTTAAACCCATTAATGGCATTATCTGCATGGTAAGACAGAGTTATTTTGATCAAATAAATATATATGTATCATTACACTTTTGAAGTTCTTATTTACTTTTCTATTTTAACCATTAGAGTGCTACATAGTTTTTAGCAAAAGATCCCTCAATGCTTCAATTGTTTGAGAAAAGAAATGAAAATTGCACTCTGCTTTTAAATTGCCTGTATTTTAATTAGGTTTGGTATTCTGCCTTTTAATTCAAAGCTACTGCTGAAAAAGTGCCATCTGTTTTTGTCTATTCAGCAAGTACATCAGGATCAAATTCAAGAACAATATTAGACTCATAATCACTCACTGGCATGTCCAGTAACACTGTCCCAGCTCCAAGAGTCATTGTTATCATTGCTAACATCAGTTATATTGGTCAAATGAAATTGTCATTGAACCATGTAGGGAGACAGCCATTGTGGGTTTTCCAGGTCACACTCAATTCAAACACGCATTTGTAAAACTTTCGTGAAGAATGCAAGGTCAAAAATACAACAGAATGTGTGTTCCAGGGCCC
Source organism: Sinohyriopsis cumingii (assembly GCA_028554795.2). Lineage (NCBI taxonomy): Eukaryota > Metazoa > Mollusca > Bivalvia > Unionida > Unionidae > Sinohyriopsis > Sinohyriopsis cumingii. Next base: position 79,134,455 of record CM068830.1, on the reverse strand, counting down.
AGCGAACAAATCAAAATTAGTTCAACAAGCATTCAGGTCAAGCTGAAAAATGTAAACACTTGCCTACCTCAACAGTGCAGCAAGATCAGAACTTGTATCATGGGCAGCATTTTACAGCTTAAAAGTTAAATAAAAGTGTATATTGCACCACATGTGCAATCATGTGCCCTGGTAGCATCTCTGGGAACAAGACAGTTGGCAAATGTTAAAGAAAAGTCCAAGTAAATATGACCAACCATTCAGATTGAGTAATGATAACATCTTTTTAATGGCCAGCAGGCCAGGGGTTTTTGACATAAGATTTGCACCTGATGATGATCTGCACTCACAACCAAGTAGATACCATAAAAAGTGTTTTGGTGAAAACGCTATGTTGATATGACCATAAATTCTGCAGAAGTGGTGATAACAAGATTGATAAGATGGCCACCATATTGCTTCCATGATGGCCACTGTGGTAGCCTCACTGGATGTCATATCAACACAATTTTCATTTAAGACTAACTAGACACCTTAAGAATTATTGTGATGAAAACCCCACACTGATGTGACTTTCTAATCAGAAAGAGTATCAAGATTTTCAAGATGGCTGCCAAGGAGGTCATTATTAGATGTCAGATCTGCACCATTTTCATTGAGGACCACTAGATCTTGGCAAGAATTTGTGTGCAAACATTCATGGATGGATGGGCAATGGGTGATAGATAACAAAGGATACAGGCCTTGCCATAAACTCATTTGATTAATTACCAGTGGCGCTAAACCTGGGACAAGTTGATCAATGTCAAAACTGCAGAAAACAAAATTGTGTGCCCAATTGGTGCAAAATTTCGCCAATGCCTTAGGTACAACACTTTGGTACACATATGTGAGCTCTCTCTCTCTCTCTCTGTCTCTCTCTCTCTCTCTCTCACACACACACACACATACACACACATACACACACACACTTCAGGATGAATTCAATAACCCTGACAGCAATAACATAGCAATAACCAAAAGTGCCAGTTATACATCACAAAAGCTCTCTCTACGACAAAATGGTAAACCTGTTTTCAAAGAGTTCAGTAATTAAAGGCTGATACCTCCTAAACTTGTGGCCAATTGTGCTCAAATTTTACAGCTGTAATAAATAAATGGAATCCTTAATCAACTGAGAAAATATTTCTCTTTAATGTAACATGCTTACATACTGATGTTTGTGGTTGCTATTGCAGTTTTGGCTTTATTCTGTTACCATAATGTATGTTAATATTCTTTTTTTATCTATTATTATTTAAGCATCAATGATTATAATTAAATTAACTGTTATTTTCAGCTGATACCTATTTAAACAATGCAAATTTTGATGAAAATAATTGGTGTACTAAAAGATAAAGTGTACTAAAAGATACAGTGTACAAAAATGCATAGACAGTATAGTATTCATTCTTTTCTCAAACACTTACTTTTTCTCCATTTTCAGCATACTGTGGTAAGGCAGTCAAGAAAACGTGCTTGCACTTAAGGTTTCCACCACCAATTATTGCAATCTGACCATGCTTAATTCCATTAGGAAAGTTAATTTTGCATTCATCTTGAAGTGCCTGGCCCCCAACACGGAGAAGAGCAGCACAAGCACCACTATGAGACAAGACCAAATTTTCTGCACAGCTGCACAAAATGGCATCCACCTAGTGCGTAAAAAGAAAATTATTAATTAACGAGAATTCCACTGATTATCATAATTGTTCTAAGGCAGCATGATCAAAGCTTGCAACATGTAATTAAAAGAAAAAAGATCACTGTGACCTGTTTTATCAGTGTCAATATGTCAATACTGAATTCTACATTTTGTCTGCTCTGCTGCTGTATGAATAAAACTCTAACACTCTAATTAGTGCCATAAAACTAGACCATTGCAACCTACTTTTGTGTGTGTGAATATTAGTCCTTGAACTAACTGCATTTATCAAATTTCATGAGTGCACATGAACAAGCAAGAGTCTAAATACAATAGAGCTAAATGTAAAATCATAATTGCATAACTGTATCATGGAAAGTAGGGCACTGTGACTTCTACTGGTCATGACTAATACTTCTAAAGATGAAGTACACATACATATTATGACAGTATGTAACGACTTCAGAAAAGTGCAGCATAATACAAAACTTTTATAATGTCACACTCAAAGGAACAAGGACAACAATAACAACAACAAAAGTTATGCAAATATGATGCCTAAAAGTTACCACAAATCATATAATGGACACAAAAATACTTTCTTAAAGCAATGTAAAAATAAGTGTTATGAGGAAAAAAAATTCTATCACATACCACAAACATGGAAGCCTGCAGAGTGTACACATGTGTAATACAATTTATGACAACCCTGTTTTAGTCTTGCATGCTTCATCTGGTGCTTGATACAGTTGTTCCACCAGACCTGGAATTACTTATGTGCCTTCTTTGAGGCCAATGCATTGACATTTTTAGACGCAGTGAACAGAATTTTAAAATGCCAATTTGTTTTGAATTTCATTCACACTATAAAGCTAAAAATAGAAAGCATAATAGAAGGGTTATGTAATAAATACAAAGCTGTATTTTATATAAGTCAAGGAAAAGAACTCGTTTGAAATGGTTAATGAATACATCCTAGGCTGACAGCCTTGATGTATCCTTACACCATATCAAACTCATTCTTTCTTTCCATCCACAGAACGAGAAACAAATGAAATGGAAAAAATTCTTTATATATACTTTGATAAATTTTTAAATATTATAGCCTAAAAGCAATTACACTGCCAGTTTCCTTAACTTTATGCAATTACAAACTTTGCTGACTAGACCAAGTTATTGTGTAACAGTTTAGGTGGTACAGCTAATATACACAATTTTCTAACTAGAACAAGTTAACCTGTAACAATTTAGGTTGCATAGTGAATATACAAAAGTTTGCTTAATAGAACAAGTTATCATCTAACATTTTTGGTGGTACAATTGATGTATGCTTGTATATATACAATTTAATGGTACTTCAATATGACACTATTTATAAAAGTGCCAATAAAAAGTTAGGCTCAAAAGATGTAAAGATAATAAAATGAGAACAAGAAATTAGAAAGATAATACACTATACTTTGGAAATGGACTACCTCTCTTTGATCATAGAAATCAAAGCGTTACATGTTTGTATGAAACAAGTGCTTACAATAAATCTCTAAGAAGTTTTTCACAAAATAAATTTCCAGACCATTTAAATAAATAAGTAATGCAAATTTTTCAGCAACTAAAGTAATATTTTCTTCAAAAGTTCTTTAAGTAACTAAAGATTCAATCAGAAGACTTTCAAAATGATTCTGATGGCAATCATACTGATTTGATTCTGCTTGACACCATTTTGATTTTTTTTAATCATACCTGTTGATCTGCCAGTTCTTTAACAGCTTGGGAGATCTTTACATTTCCAACTAAGCGCTCTAAAATAAATGAACCTGCAATGTACTCTCTGGGTGTGAGATTAATAATAATTATAATAATAATGGCTTTATTTATAAAAGGTGACCTACTTAATTTTGTTGCACTTCTATATACTTTGTGGTCTTCTATATTTACATATTTATATCAATGTTAATAAACTCATTAAACTTCTCTATCATGCAAGTTTTCTGGCTAAGGTGAAACCATATTTCCTACTAAAATACATTATGATTGCATTTTGGGAGATTACTAGGGGGGCTAGATTTTCATGGCAATAATGAATATAATTACACTCGATATTTTATTACATTCAAAGTTACTTAAAGAACTTTTTGTGGGTGGAGTCAGCAATATGAGCACTTAAGAATGGGAAGGCAGCTGGAGTAGACAACATTCCAGCTGAACTTATCAAGGGGGGGGGGGGGGGCGGAATCAGTGAAAGAACTATTAACAAAAATCTGCAACAAGATCTGGCAGACAGGTGAATGGCCAACAGTGGACCCAGTCACTAATTATAACACTCCCCCAAAAAGACAATCTCCAGCTGTGCCAAAATTACAGAACTATCAGTTTGATCAGCCATGCTAGTAAGGTGATACTGAAGATCATCTTGAACAGACTGAAACCACAAGCAGAAGAAATAATCGCTGAAGAACAGGCCAGGTTCCGGAGTGGAAGAAGTACAACAGAACAAATATTCAATCTCAGGGTTCTGTGTGAAAAGTACTTGCAACACCAACAAGACATCTATCATGTGTTCATAGATTTCAAAAAGGCATTTCACAGAGTGTGGCTATATTGATGTTGTGATTACACTGGAAGTAATAATGAAACTTGTTATCATTCTTGAGGATATCAATAAGTGCCAGTTCAAGAATTCTCTGAAACTCGCTTGCCCACAATGGTCCATATCTGTGAAATCAAGCTCTTTATTTTACAAGTATTCATTTTGCTTGGCTGCCTTGTTATCTTTGATCACAGTTATGTAAGTGTTGGTTAATTTAAGGTAGTTTATGTTACATACACAATGACATTTATAAGTGTTTGATTGATCAAATGAAGTGAGTTCGCCCGACATACAACCGGGACCACTAGATTTTAAGTTTGTAGGATTTTCATGCCTTTTAACTTTTCTTTTATTCCACCTCCTTTATTTGATTCAAAAGACATAATTAACATGACAATACAAAGGAGGCTGGCTTTTAATTCAGTGCAACAATACAACAAATTCTTCTGGAAGTCAGTTATCAAAACACAGTCGGCACTTAATTAGGTTCTCAGAGAAATGCTTGTGGACATAGCTGTTACAGTAGATTGATGCAGTTTATTTTTAATTACAAGAGGACACATTGCATTTATGATGATTACACTTAGAAGGAACTAAAAGATAAAACTAGAACACAAATTTCAGTTGATAAAGCTTTTTTTATTTAATTTGTATTTATTTATTAAAGTACTGCCTGTGATCGAAAGTCGGTAGAAAGTGAAAATTTATGGATTCAGAAAGGGAAAAGAAAAAAGCTCTCTGGGAAAATTATGGCAACACGCACATATGTACTGGTGACCTGCATGAGTGATGGAATGAACTGAAGTCCACTTTAAGCCTGAAAACTAATCCAGAGGTTGCCAAATTCTTGTTGGATAGGGGTGAGTCACAATTTGCAATGAACAGCCATTTTGTCATACCGCCATTTATTTCTGTATAGTTAATTCTTTATCATATCTTTTAAATTAACATATTTTATATAAACTGACATTATTCTATTTATCTTGCAATAAAATGTTTCAGCCCTGCATCAGTACAGGGCATATCACTTGACATACGTGTAAACCATAACATGTACTGCTGCTGTTTTTGAGGCTACCAAAGGGGAATTAAGGATCATCTTCATTTTCACAGCAGATGATGACAATGATGGTAGTGATCAACCAGAAATAAAAGGACCTGATATTTGGCGTATTCATACTGTGAAGATATCTTTAACTTTGTTGGTGACAGTCCTTTTTTAGTTTATTATAGTGCACTTCTAAGTCTTCTAAGATTCATCAGATTTTCATTAGATTTATCAATATTTCTTTTACTTTTACAAAGATACATTTACTCCATTACCAGCAAAACTGTGATATGTGCTCTGAAATGTATCAGTTTTGCAAACTGGAGGATGTTACTCACATTATGTTACTATACATGTTGTCATCATATCAATCTAGGTATAAACTAATGTTACTGAATTGTTAGACTTGTTTATGCATACTATACTGGTGGTCATACATATATGTTAGCTGTTATTGTTAGTGGGTTCACATTTAGTAAATGGCAGAATAAACAAACATTGGTAGAAGTCCCTATTTATTATACAAAACAGTCACACTAAATATAAAAAAGAATTCTTTATGGTATGTAAAATAAATCAGATTTTATATGTATCTAAAGGTTTATGTAAATGGACATTGTGCCAAGAAATGGTGTTCACAGCCTCTGCTGAATTGGCAACTACTTGGTGGTGTTTACTTTTGGCATCTGCCAAACTAATTAATGTCTGGCAGTACCTTTCAGAATATGGTCATATTTTTAAAATTTCGGAAGCTACCTATTTTAAGTTTCGACATTTCATAAAATTCAAAGGACGTATTTAATTCCATCTCTTGACCAATATTGGATTGACCATCAGGAACACATATTACAATCATTACTTGGAAAGGAAGTTGTAATTCTTGGTAAGTCAAATTTCAGTTAATATAGCTAAACTTCAATGTTAGCTGAAACCTATAGGTATATCCAAGATATACATGTCCTTTCAGATTCTAAATATCATGAAAACACCTTTACCCCAAGTAAAAAAACATAGCAATTGGTGTTGTTTTTTCATCATGCTCAGCACTTGGTTTTGATATAAATTGTAACCAGTATTTTTGTTGAAAGATGAACGAAGACAAATCCAGGTGATCAATGTGCTTACCTTGTTACTCAGGATCTCTTAACATTATACAAAATATTTTGTATCTTATCTCATCTTAACACCTTGACTTGAAATCTGATCATTCGGCTTGTAAACGTATTTTGATATTTAGGTGGGAAAATGAAATTTAGGTGGGGAAAGCTGGATTTCAGCATTTAGTCATTAATTACAGGCTAAATCCCAGCTCTGATCATGTTTTAGGTTACTCAAAAACAATATAGCATTTGTTATTATAAGATTGCTATTATTATTATTTATTACAAATGCTTATATGAAACTTAGAGCCAATATGAACTGCATCCTGGTTTTTAGGGGATGGTAGAATGGACAGCCCTGGACATTCAGCCCAGTATTGCACATACACATTCATGCAAAATTCCAGCTAGAAAAGTTTGTGCATCATAACAATGGACAAAAGATCAACAGACAGGAAAAGCACAAACAAAGAAAAGGTATGCTTTGTAAAAGGGTTGAATTTCTTAAAGGAAATTAATAAAAAAATTGTAGAAGTCATCACAGATTCACATTTACAGACTACTGCGCTGATGAATAAGTTGGCTTTCGCTTAATTATTCTGATATAATGAAATGACCTGAACGTATGTGCATGTTTATTTTCTTGACAAACAACAAACATAAATTATGATAAATTTTTTTAAATATAAAAAATGTGATGTATCAACATGTACTGAATGCTGGCCAGAAATATACATCATCCTGAGTAATACCTAATATCGAAATTTAATCTAATGCCACTTCATGAAAATAACGTGTATCCCTCTTTCATTATGTATACGACATTTGACTGATACTGAACTGAAACTCTAATGTCCTTTGCCTATCACATCAATGTTGGTTTGTGTTACATGCGTGCACTAACAGTGATCAATAGTATGAGGTTTACATTAGGAAGATAACAACATTCAAATAATCACAATAAGTACCCAGCTACCCTAATTTTAAAACAAATGCAATAGGAAACACACATGGGGGTGGCGGTTGGGCTTAAGTACAATATATGTTTCTGTGTAGATGTTTGTTTAGGTGATGTACTAGAGTTTGGCATTGAGTAAATGGTAATCACTTTAGTCAAAAGCATATAAACCAACACAGGATAATAAAACATCAATGTAATTTATATTGAACTGGCTAGTACTTTGTACTGGGATGTCTGAAACCAATCGTTTATAGTAATGGTATACTAGTTCCTCATATAAGTCAGTTTTATGACTTTTATGAAATAATGCTCTTTTCATAAACTGTGTAAAATAACTCTCCATTTTAGTAAAGATGGAGATTGATGGACAAGTCACTTCTGGATACACTGACAATGACTTCAGCTGATAGGTCCATCTATAAAAAAACAAACTTAGACTTATATAATATAATAGCAATAGTTATAATGTGGAGAGAGAAATAGTTTTCTATGTATGCCAAAATTATTCTTAGATGATATGTATCAGTTTTTGATACCTGACTATACTCTTGAATTAAAGTTATGTCTGTACATGCACATTTGTAATTATATAAGTTTAATAAATTTCATAATATATAACAGTTAGTTTTACAGCGTATGAAGTTGTGTACGTTTATTAGGGTTTTCATATAATGGGTATTATTATTTCTGTGGTGAATGAACACATTGAAAGAAATGAAAATTTGATGCTTTAATTGGTGTCAAGTATGTTTGATTTAGTTGTAATCAGATGGCAGATGATGAATATATGTGATATAGCATTCAAGGTCACTTTTGATGAATAGCATTTTAGTCTTAAAAATTTTATTGAAGTTTCCAGAGCCATTTTGCTTGCATTGAAATGCCATAAATAATGAGCAGTATTATGCTGGAACGAATTGTTATCATAGTGTTTGTAGTTCTGTTGATATTTACAAACAAATCTGCATTCATGAAACACTGCAATAAGTTTTCCTTTCTCAACTCAATAAGAATATGCGTTATTTATCATTTTACTTGATGTGTATATGCAAGAATACAATCATGTTCACCCAACACTTTTGTGCCTTACATCTTTTGCATCCCAAGACAATGCTAGTCAACTTCAATTCATCCTATGTTTTTACTACATTTTCTGTATAATATTAGTAGTATAATACCAATAAATGGTCTCCTCACAGTTGCTTTTAAAACAGAGCCATACATATAATCATTCTTTAATCGATAGGTATCTAATAAAATGTTAACAAAACTTGTTCATGCAAAATAAAAATTGCATAATACAAAAGAAATGCTTTATACAACTTAAAATAAAATCACGAGTTCCTAAGAAAGGGAATCCTACCAAGAAATTAATATCTGAAATCAGGTACTACATCTCTAATATATTTAAGGACAAGTATTCAATTAAAAATTAAGATATATGCCTAGTAACAGAATTTCTCACCCATGTGACCAAGAAATCTAGGAGTTTTGCTAATGTTGCTTATCTTATCTCAGCCTGGCTGAAAACTTTTAAAAAGAAAAAACCCTTGTTGTCTTCTGCTTTGCCAGATGGAGTATATATATATATATATATATATATATATATATATATATATATATATATATATATATATATATATATAAGAACTTCGCTCATAAATCAGTTTCCCCAACTTTGTTAATACACCATACAAAATATTTTGAGACAGATACACATACAAGAGATTGATCTATTTGGTAGAACTGCAGAACCACAGGCAATACATATCACTGGTTAAAACAAACCAAATTCTCTCAAGAACTACTGCAAAGCCAGCAACAACCAGAGATGTGTTATGTCAAACTTGTTTTTATTATTCAAAACTTCTCCAACATCTGAATCTGCCCCAACTGAATCATAATGAGATTGCAAATGGAAACTCATGCACTTGCTATTTCACAAGATTTCCATGCAGCATGCCACTACACTAGTAATAGCGATACTTGTCACATTTTCAGGACAGAAAATACAGATTTCCAAGTAAGTCATGAATTCAAAATCTCTTCAAAGTTATTATATACCTAGTTAAAATTGTGCACCCAGTATTGTACTGCACGGTATCATGCTGATGCATACCACAGAATGTTTTCAAATTGACAAAAATTAGGAGTATATAAGCTATTAATTACTTATTGTTACTTTTATATGACATCCTTCAATTAAATGTCATAATACAGCAATAATATCAAATGTTTTTATTTTTCTATTTTCTAATGTGTGTACTCGAGTAATTAGTGTTCACAGACCACCCAATTGCCCTCATTCACATATTTGTATCAATGTTCTATATTTATACATAATAGCACATTGTTCCAGATGCTTATTGTGCAGTACTTCTAACATGTAACAATTATAACTTTTTTCTTTATTTCCTTTTTCTAAGAGCAGCATATAAAGCTATATTATACTGAGGTAATTATTCTTATTTTAATACAAGAGTACAATACCTGATGACTTTATATAAAGTGAGAGGCAATAATAGTACTTGCCTAATATGTGTTGAATCTGCTAACTATATTACAAACTTGCATGGTTCTTTTAATTGGAAAAATTGGATGAGAAAAATAATCTAAGTAAGTGTTTGTACCAAGACAATGAAATCCCAACCTTTGACTGGGATTTTCATGTCCTGGTGAAAAACCCCAATATAGATTCTATTATTCACACAACATATCACTGGAAAGATCACCCAAGTCTTCCTTGAGTATGCCATGGTACTGGCCAAAACAATCTAGATATTTATCCCTTATATGCCATATACAGCAGCTTGGAATGACACATCTGTTGCCAACACCAAGGTATCCATATGTCCATAAAATAAACTGCCTATAAGTAGCATGCCGTTTCCCCCAGTTGTAATCATTATCTTCTTCTGCTGCCAGAACAAAACTGCCTATACCTCTGTGCAACAAGGAGCACAACTTCATCTAAAACAACCAGGTTGAAGTCCTGCAGAAATTATAAAAAAATTGTCATTATAAAGTATTCCAAAAAGATAAAAGCATTAAATGTTCTGTGGGAAAATAATGATTCTCGTGTTATGCAATGAAGCAAACATATAATGATAAACAAGTGTTTCAATCAGCTGCTTAATTCACTAATAATAAATTATAAATAACAAAAATATTAACTCTGGATGGGCAATTGAGGCAGATTACAGTCACGAGACTTATGGAAAGTAGAACTACAAAGACACAATTTACCAAAAAATTACTTTCAGGAAACCTTGAATAGCAGTTTGGCATTATTTGTTTGCAGCACTGCTTTTCCTCATCAGTTGGCATTTCACAGCAGTTACTACATATGCACCAACCTGGTGATTCACCTCTTTGTCTTGGATGGTATCATTGTTGCTCTGTTGATGAGCCATTTATCACTTCAAAGACCATGTTGGGGTGCTTTTGGCATAACTGAACCTAAAGGTTATCTTTTCCTTCCTTTGTCAACTTTGGCTATGTGTTCCTATAAGAAATGAATTCAACATTATGAAAAAAACTGACAAAAAATAAATCATAAATTTATAAGTCTTAGTACAAAAGCTAACTGTAATGGGTAACAAAAATCATGTTTACCTTCAACTGATGATCTCTGGCTTCAGTTGTAGTAGCCACTTTTGTCCTGCTAAGTGATGGTCCTTTATTTCCTGTTCCTCTCCTTTGCCTTGTAACTCTTCTGCTCCTGACTCCCTTCCTGTACTTCTTCTACTTGACTCTCTTCCTGTACCCCTTCTAATAGACTCCCTTCCTCTAATACCTCTTCTTCTTCTAACATCTCTTATTTGATGCTGGTCTGGGCTGTCAGTACTGTCATGAATTGATGACGTCCGAGATACTGATTCACTTACAGTGTTATCTGAAACCTATAATTAAATCATGTGATAAAAGGCAGAAAAATCACAAGTTTTTCAATAATATGGGGTGGAAGCTTTTTTAAAATTAATTTTTATTTTTAATTGCACTTTTGTCGAAGCTAATACTTTTATCACATAACAATGTACCATATGTTTCTAACTGACATAGCCATGAAATGGATATTTATTTAGATGGGAGCTTGCCCACAACACTATTATTATTATCATTATTATTATTACTCAAGTGTAAAAACAAATGCACAAATCACATCGAGTATCGGATACGTGAGCCTGAGCTGGTGATGCAAATTTACAAGATAATCAACTTCATTCTGAGCCAAAGAGGTGACTTTAGCGAGATCTTTTAATAGTGGTTCTGATTGCAATGATACGAATTATCATATTTTTAGTTAGGTTATCTTGCAATATAACACAATCTCACAAACACAACAAGTAATGCGGAATGGGAATTTTAAAAAATGCCCCTTAACAGAACCCCTTATCATCATGATACTCCATCATATTGCCTTTTTTGCCTACTTGTAATTTATTATATACAATGAGAAATCTATAATCAATAAATATATTGCGCGTGACTATAAAGAACTAAGGAGAAGGACAGATGAAGAAATATGAAGAATAAGGTAATAATTACATCAAAAGAAAAACACGTTTACCTCAACTTCCATATTTGTTGACTTGCATCACGTGACACTGCAACTTCGGGTAATATCGGTAAATTCCGTTTCCACAAAATTAATTAGCAATCCGTATATCCGTAACTAGAAAATCATTACATTTTCATTGATTAAATTGACAGTTGTACACTTTATGAAGCTGAATGACATGTAATTACTCATTATTTGAACTATACTTTTCATAATATCATTCATTTGCAAGAACAGAAAAAGTCGAAAATGTTAGGTTGTATGCCTTTAAAAGGCAGGCATATATCTTAAGCTATATTGTTTACAACAAATAGCAGATGTAAAAATCGAAGCGCATCACTGCAGCAAAAAGGAGATAAAAAGATGAAACTCCTTAAAAGTCATAACAACATCTATCAGAATGTTAATATGCCAAATATCATCCAAATAATATATTGGTTGTGCTGTTTACAAATGATCATAAACATTAATGTGAAAACATTTTTTGATCAAGGATAATGAACTCATTTGAAAATGGCAGCAGTCAGACAAAACCCCAAAAGGCAAATCTACATTTGGAAAGGCAGTTTGAAATCTGAAAGCCAATTTTGTAAACCATAAATTCATTTATTTTTGTGGGTGTCAATTTTCATGATTTATTAAACAATGCTATTTTTGTTGGTATTTATATTTGTGGATCAAAGAAGAGGTTTTAATCTTTCCACGGAATGAATTCTTCACAGTCTGTATTGTAGAAACCACAAAAGTCATAAAACTTTGTATTTAATGAAAAAAGTGAATTCAAAGTATTACAAAAATCCTTAGTGGTTAAAAAGAAACTGAATGAGACTGGTGTGACCATACAACTTAAAAAATGAAAAACAATGATTTTCATGAACTTAGTAATGAAGGCTAAAGTAGCATATCAAACTGAAATTGTTGGCCATTTTGTACATAACTGTCACCTGTTGCAAATGAACAGGACAATGAAACAACCTTCATCCAGCCAGCCAGCCATCTGCACATGTAATCATTTCAATCCTATATGTAAAACACGCTCTGTTTTTACTCTTTTGATGTTTGGTAGGTGTTTGACCATTATAGGAACATCCACATACCCTTCCATCATTAGGAATGATTTTTGCTAGAATTATGACCTTCTTTACTCAGAACAGTAATGAACTGTTGTGTAAATCTTGTCTCCAACTAATATCAATAGGAAGAACAGAAGATAAAATGATAACAAGATCAACTTCTGATGAAAATGGAAAACAAAGCTTTAATCCATGGAAAGATTAAAATCTCTTCTTTGATCCACAAATATAAATACAAAAAAAAAAAAACCATTAGCATAATTATGCAGTCTACTCATTCCATCATGGTATAATTTTGCAGTATTCTTATTTCTTCATGGTATAATTATCCAGTCTACTTATTCCTTCATGGTATCATTATGCAGTCTACTCATTCCATCATGGTATAATTTTGCAGTATTCTTATTTCTTCATGGTATAATTATCCAGTCTACTTATTCCTTCATGGTATCATTATGCAGTCTACTCATTCCATCATGGTATAATTTTGCAGTATTCTTATTTCTTCATGGTATAATTATGAAGTCTACTTATTCATTCATGGTATAATTCTGTACATAGAAATCTTTCATCAATATTGGTTAGTTAGATTGACAGCTTGTTGACTTTGTTTCTGTTGTGTCTTTTTCAGAAACAGAAGCTGCCTATGCTGTTTATAAATAGTATTTTAATAGAAGTTCCATTTGGATTTGCAACAAAAACAAGACATGGCTTTCTTGAAGTACCACTATTAATGTCAGACATAACTGCATATCTTCCTCAAAGAAAATATATAATGAACAGTAAGCATACTGCATAATTACACCATGAAGGAATATGCAGGTTGCTTAATTATACCATGATGGAATAATTAGATTGCATAATTATACCATGAAGAAATAAGAATACTGCAAAATTATACCATGATGGAATAAGTAGACTGCATAATTATACCATGAAGAAATAAGAATACTGCAAAATTATACCATGATGGAATGAGTAGACTGCATAATTATACCATGAAGAAATAAGCTGGCTACTTGAAAAGAACCTGGTTGCCCTTGTTAAATTCAACAGACCAATCATTCAAGAGCCCTTAGGGTACTAAGAATACAAGATGTGTATCACCCTATCATTAGTGGTATATAAAGCAATGTATATCATCATCCCATTATCATGATACATTTTGGAAGAGAGTGTTAATAGTGTAAAATATTGGTAATAACTTTCTGTTTATTATTTAAATTATTGTATATTCCATTAGAGACAAAGAAATTTATTTGATTACAACAATTTTAAATAACTTGATGTTATGGCATGTCTTCAAAATTGACAGCAGCTATGTACAGATAATTAATCAAAGAAATCAAAGTAAATACAAGGAGAGAAAAGACAGTATCAGAGGAAGGTACTGCACATTATTCAATTATTTGTCTAATAACTTATTAAGAAACTAAATAAGTGTAAGACAAGTATATTGTATGTGCTTGACATGGTTTTCTTTTATATCTATACATGTAATATTGGGGGACCACCATATTCGAGAAATCATGCATTTACTTATTGTCCATATACATTTATTTTCATCAATGTACTTTGTATCATTAACCTTTACATTATATTAGCATTAAATATGACCATTGTGATGGAACATTTAAATAGTGTTTACACATATAGTCCCCATTTAAATAGTGTTTACCAATATATTCCCCATTTCGATAGTTTTTACCAATATAGTCCCCATTTCAATAGTGTTTACCAATACAGTTCCCATTTAAATAGTGTTTACAATTAAGTCCCCATTTCAATGTTTACTAATATAGTCCTCATTTCAATAGTGTTACCAATATAGTCCCCATTTCAACTGTTTACCAATATAGTCCCCATTTGAATAGTGTTTACCAATATAATCCCCATTTAAATAGTGTTTACTAATAGTTCCCATTTAAAATGTTTACCAATATAGTTCCCAAAGTACTAAAACAAACTGAATTATTTTACATCATTTATACAATATTCCAGCAAAAATGTTTATTCCTGAGGAAATATAACTTGAATTGTAGACTGAATTCAAATTTACCATTCATTGTGTCATAGACTCTTTCCTCTTCATCCATTTTAGCGTCTCTACTTAATCCTTTGTGTGATGGAACATCTGCGTTTTCTGTCTGAATCAGGCAGCGATGTTCCTTTTCAAGAGCCTTTAATATGCCTGTCTGCTCCTCTGACATTAATACTTCCTTGATCCCAATTCGCTTCAAGGTGTGCGACTTATTGATGATCTTGCTTGTTTTCTCTTTCCAAAGCTCTTTGGCTATTTGTATTCCTTCTGCTGTTCCTTTCATCATTAATCTGTCACCTGAAAATTGATCGGTTAGGACATCAGAATTTTAATGTAACTGATCTAATTTTATGTAACTGGTCTAATTTTATTTAACTAACATGAATGAAACCAAACATGTACAAATGAGATAGGTTTTTTTAATCATAACTAGTAAATACAGTGTCGCTAACATATTCATATCCAAGTCTCCACTTTTGAAAATAGCACATAGTATAGTAAATATTCACCATTTCTATATTAAAATTTTGTGATAAATGTAGTCAAGGATGAACTGTTGGAAATGATGAGTATTTGAATCTATAAACTCATAAAATTCATTATCTTTGCAGCTGGTCTGAAAGATAATAATTACCTTATAAGTGTGTAAATCAATACACATAATTAGTACAATGCATGTTTAGGACCAAAAATTTCATAATATTAAATTAATTCTTGCATTTGCCAGCAAATATGAAAGTAAAAAGGAATTAATTTAAAAAAATGAAATAATTGTACAGTGTAATTAATGCATGTTACGTACAGACCCTAGACATAAAGAGATTGAGTATTAGATTTTTGTATGCTGTATCTTGGAACAGGTTTTTCAACAGATTATCAAGCATAACAAAAACATCCTAAAAACCTTTCTCCTATACCAGTATCAATCATAAAATATATTGCAAATCATAAAACTGAAGTCTGCACACATTTTCAATTTTTGTGTGAAAAATAATTTTACAAAGTTAGCACTACATTACACGATTAATTTACAGTATTTCAAAGCATACATAATTCTAATAAAATGATGTATTCTGACATCTCACCAGAAATCACCCTTACATCATCAATTTCATCATGGCTCCCTCGCTTTTCTAAATATAAATTTCCAGGTCTTTTCCAGGATGAAATTCATTTTTTCAAGGTTAACATATGACCATTACTGAATGAAATTAAAGAACATTTTGGATTATAAAACATGCATTTTCCAAATCTGAAAATGTTTCTCTTTCAAGACTCTCCAAAATATTACATGTCAGAAAAGATGATCACGTACAAAACCACTAAATGAGTCCCATGAAAAAAATCTGACTATATTCCTATAAACTGGTATTTAAAGCCATTTCAATGTACAGAATACAAATCCTAACTTTTCTTTGCTTATCTGCAATATGTTGCTATGTGGAAACAACATAATGAGCATAAATTATTTTGTTTTCTTTCAAACTTTTAATTCTAAAGAATTCTAGAACAATATATGTGCATGTTATACAAAGTAAACATTTCCTATCACAGTATGAAAAAAAAGTATTAGAATCTTATCTTGTAAGGAAAAAAGTTTAACCCTGAATTTATGTGTGCCAGTAAAATCTCAAACAAGATTTTTCAACCAACATAAACTTCTTAAGATGATTTGGTTTTTAAAAAAATTCATCATTTAAAGACATTTACAAAAGGATTGAGTTAAATTTTGACAAAAGACCTTCAAAATTATATACTGTTGTATAAACAAGGACTGAATTTTCTGTAAAATCGACTAGTCTTCTTGTATTTCAATAAACCAGTCCCAAAATTTGTATTGATACATGGGCTCTAATCGTTTCTTAATATATAATAAAAGGGACGACAATTTCCCAGTTCTCCTCCGTTCTATTTAAGATCTGAAACCAATGCTTCAAGCTACATGTCACTGTGTAATAGTTTCGCACCACCAAAGTTCAGCTCAGAGATTTGAAATTTTCTAATCTATGTTTCCTCTGAATATTCCAACCCCATTTTTCACATTTGGACATTTAGGATGGAGTGTGGGTTCAGAGCAATTATATATACAAAATTGGAATCTTCCACCACCATAATATAGCTTACCAGCGGGCATAGCAAATTTAAGCTATGTTATATCAATTTATACCTGCATGAAATCAATAGGAAAATTATTTATTTTCTCAAAAATTGCAAGTATTATAATCGTTACATCTTTAATCCGCTCACAGACTGGACGAAAACTTGGCATAGACAAAACCTTACCTGGTACTCGCCATTTGTGTTAATAGTAACATGACTTGACAACTCTCACACAACGACATCGGAAGTCAAATATTCACGTGATATCAACAACCAACTCCTTTTTAATGTCGTTGTACAAAATTTCCAATTATATTAAATGAAAGTCTGATACCTTTTGTAAAAACCAGAAAGAACATAATTCTCAACATATTTATTTTGAGAACAACTTCAAGAAACTTGGCCAGTCTGATTCATCACGAACAGTAGTTTGGTTCCCTGCTTTGTATGCTCCCTGCATGAGAGAGCACATGTCAATGTGGTAGTCACGTGATACAACAAATCTCTGGAAGTTCATCTCAGAATAAATATAGAAAATTTTGTGCTCTTTCATTTTTTATTTTTATTACAACCAGTATACAACTTTAATTTTAAAAATTCCTACAATACTAGTATTTGAAAATGATAGTTGCGAGATTATATGTACTCGTGCGACTAGCAATCAAAATCACTAGTACCAGCTCAAATTTCATCAACACATTAGTTTTATTGTCTTTCAGCAGATTAAAGACGTAACAATTTTAATAGTTGCATATTCTGAGAAAATAAATAATTTTCATATTGATTTCATGCAGGAATAACTCAATTTAACAACGTTAAAGTTAGCTAGCCCATCCGCAAAGCGGCTATGCTTTAATGCCACCATGTTGGCCTCTTGTGATTCTAGACTGGTTTTCATACTTTCCATATGGTGGCGCTCACCAGATAATATGTACTTTTGAGAGAGTGACGTATGTAAAGTGAAGTAGTTCGCATTTAAAAGATGCACAGTGGAGAGAATGTTTGCATACCTCTATGCTACATTAATTTAATATGGATGATATTTCTTTTGGATATTTCTTTTGGATGTTGTACTTTTGGAAATTTTACATGATTTAAGCACACTGCTAACTAAAATGACTGCTTCCTTGTGTTAAAAAATCAGTCTGAATTAGTCTAAAGTACACTATACATAGCAGCTATTAAAATAGGGAAAATGAATTTTGCCATACTAGACAGTACCAGCTTCTGAAAGTGCAATGAATGAATTACCAAATATATAAAATGTAAAAAAAGTTATCAGCTCTTTTTTATACAATTTACCTCTGAAGTTCAGGAAGTGAAAATGACCAAGTAGAGCTAGCACTTTTTTGAAAGGTGCACATTTGAAGTAAGGCCAAGCTGTATACTCTATAACCCATAGTACACCCATCAATCATATACCAAAATAAAGGGAATTAAAGGTTCTTTGCATTATACCTAAGATATACAAGGTCTTTTTTAAATAGCCAGTATAACCAGTGAGGAAAGCCGGGGACATTCTTTTTCTTTAAAATCCGAACCCTATGCAAAATGCGAAACTGTATAGCGCCACCTATAAAAAAATGATGTGGATATCGAACTGTCTGTGAAACCAAAAAACTACCAGATGAATCTAATCCAATGAGTGTTTGGAGTGTCTCAACAAATATATTTATGCCAAGCACCCAAATGATCCATACTGCAACCTCCTAATATTCTGGTTAGAACTCAATAAATGTAACTCACGATCAGTTCAGTTACAACTCAATTGCCTAAGTGTCTCAGGCGTCAAGTTGTGGTGGAAAATTCCTGGGTTTTTCCTGACTTTTGTCAATATTTGCAAAATTCAATGACTATTCAGGGTTGGGAAAAAATTATCATTTCTCCCGACTTTTTATCGATTTCCCGGTACCATGGGAACCCTGTTTTCATGGTAAAACTCACCTTGCCAGGTTAACTGAAGATGATTGTCTCTACTATTCTCCTCTATTTCCTTGTAATCCTCTGGGCCCCAGAGAGTCTGCATGAATTTCTTGGTAATTGGACTACACTGGATCATCTCTTCAACAACCATGTTCTTTTTGATGAAATCTTTAAGTTCTTCTAAGATGTCTGCATAAAGACCTTCCATGCTAATCCAGATGATATTTGTTAGATCATTGGTAACAACAACATGGACTAATCCATCACATTTTGATGCTGCCTCAGCTTGATACATCATCCATTCCTCAGTGGTAACAAAGAGCTGTGCTGACTCTGACAATGGGATGTTTATCTCCATGACCATTTTCTTCATCTGGGTGGCAGCATATTGTGCACAGTCTGCCGGAATACAGTACACAAACACATGACCATTCTCAGTACTAACATCCCAATCAACAATCAAGCTATTTGTTTCCATCTCTTTAATAATGTAATTTCTAGGGGCACCTTCTTTAATGAACTGACTGAAATGGTCTGTGGAATCGCTGATTTCAAATGGTTCATCAAATTTTCTGAGTTCTTCAAAAATCAGCAATTTTGCATTATTTCTGTCCTCTGGAACACCACTCAACACAATTTCTTCAGATGACTGTTCAAAATGTACATCAAAGTCAGAGAACTGAGCTTTAAGCCTCTGAAAGATTCCATCCCTGTCAAGCAGACGTTTCTTTGCTGCAGACTTTAGAGGCATTTTTTCTTTCTCCACCCTTTCCATACGCTCAAGTTTCTCTTTTTTCTTCATTACTTCTCCATGGGTTGTTTTCACCTCCTCATAAAACCCAATCAGTTGTATATAATCTTCAAATCTTTCCTCTACCAGCATGGTCTCTTTACCCTGAATCACGGATTTAACAAAATCTATGAAATCTTTCCAGATTTTTGACAGGTTGGATATTTTTTCAATCTGAAATGTGCCAGATAAAAACTTGTTGAAATGCTCTTCTGCATCTTTTCTCCATGTGGTCACAAGCTTTCTGCAACCTTTGACTTCTGGGTTTAAAAGACAAGTTAGAAGCACAGCATCCTCTTGAAGCTCAATCCCAGCATACATCTCCATCATAGCCACCTGCACTGCTTTCATAGCTCTGGGAAATGATTGCAGGTATTTCAAAAGTATTGGAGCCCTTTTTTTCACAAATGGTTCAGGGATATTAATTCCATGAATGGCAGTGTTCCAAGCTGTCCATTTCTTGAATTGGTAATATGGAGACACATTCAGTGGGATGTTTTCTACTTTATGTTGTATGGCACACACTCGTTCTACGGCTGAAATAAGTGAAAGGAGTGTCATGATTTACAATATTTGCAATTACTAAATTTTATTAAACTTCACGCTTTAAAAAAACAGCATAAACCGAAACAATAAAGCTGTAAGAAAAGAGCAAAGTTCACCTGCACATGTAGAGATGCAAGACATTTGTATGTGTCAGTGCCAAATTATCAATACTAAGAGATCATGAAGACAAAGAGGTAAAGAAAATATGTCACAGTCAACATTTTTCTTATATATGGTACAACAGCACATGTACTCCAGAGGTATGCTTATATCTACTTTTATGGCTGTAAGACCAACAGGGTCCAAGAAACAGCTTAACATCATGAAACTGAGCTAACATTTCATCAAAATATTGGTAGGGCATAAAAGTGACAGCCTGGAAAAGGAAACGAGCTATTGAGTAGTATAATCAAAGTGTTACTTTGATCTTGAAGCAAGTGGTATGACTGAATACTGTTTATCTCCCTGACCATTGTCTTCAACTGGACTGCAGCATATTGTATATGGTCGGCTGGAATACAGTAGGCAGACACATGGCCATTCACAGTACTAACATCCCAATCTACAATCAAGCCATTTGCTTCCATCTCTTTAATAATGTAATTTCTTGGGGCACCTAATGCCCTAATGAACTGACTGAATTGTTCAGTGGAATCATGGATTATAAATGGTTCATCAAAATTTCTGAGTTCTTCAAAAATCTGTATTTTTGCACTATTTCTGTCTTCTGGAACACCTGTCAACACAATTTCTTGAGATGACTGTTCAAAATGTACAACAAAGTCAGAAAACTGAGCTCCAAGCCTCTCAAAAATTACATCCCTGTCAAGCAAACGTTTTTTTGCTGCAGACTTTAGAGGCATTTTTTCTTTGCCAACCCTTAAAATGCATTCAAGTTTCTCTTTCTTTACCATTACATCTCCATGGGTTGTTTTCACCTCCTCATAAAACCCAACCAATTGTATATAATGGTAAATTTTTTGCTCTACCAGCATGATCGCTTTACCCTTAATCATGGACTCAACAATATTCATGCAATCTTTCCATATGTCTGACATGATAGATATTTTTACAATCCAAAATGTGCTGGATAAAAACTTTTCCCATTTCTCTTCTGCATCTTTTCTCCATGATGTCACAAGCTTTCTGCAATCTTTGACCTCTAGGTTCAAAAGACAAGTTACAAGTACAGTATTCTCTTTAAGCTCAATCCCAGCATGCATTTCCATCATGGCCATCTGTATTGCTTTCATAGCTCTAGAAAATAATTGCAGATATTTCAAAAGTATTGGATCCACTTTGTGTGCAAATGGTGCTGGGACATTAATTCCATGAATGGCAGTGCTCCAAGCTGTCCATTTCTTGAACTGGTAATATGGAGACACATTCAGTGGGATGTTTTCTACTTTATGTGGTATGGCACACACTCGTTCTACGGCTGAAATAAGTAAAAGGAGTGTCATGGTTTACAATATTCATAATTGCTAAATTTGATAAAATTTCACACTTTAAAAATAGTGGAAAGACACAAAAAAAGAAAATGAAGTTGCATGAAAACAGCAAATCCTGCCTGAACATGTTATTCAGCTCCTCATGAAACCCAACCAATCTTATAAATCTTCAAATCTTTTCTGTACCATCATGATCTCTTTACCCTTATTTATGGACTCTACAATATCCATGTAATCTATCCATGTCTGACATGATAGATATTTTTTCAATTTGAAATGTGCTAGATAAAAACTTGTCCCATTTTTCTTCAGCATCTTTTCTCCATGAGGTCACAAGCTTTCTGCAACCTTTGACCTTTGGGTTTATAAGACAAGTTACAAGCACAGCATTCTCAAATAGCTCAATCCCAACATGCATTTCCATCATCTGTATTGTTTTTATAGCTCTGGCAATTGATTGCAGATATTTCAAGTATTGGATCCAACTTTTTGTACAAATGGTGCTGGGATATTAATTATATGAATGGCAATGTTCCAAGTTGTCCATTTCCTGTATTGGTAATATGGAGATACATTTAGTGGGATGTTTTCTATTTTATGCTGTATGGCACAAACTCGTTCTATGGCTGAAACAAGTAAAAGGAGTGTAATGAATTATAATATTCACAATTGCTATATTTGATCAAATTACATTCTTTGAAAAACAGTAGAAATAACAAAAGAAGCCAACAAAGCTTGCCTGCACATATTTGTTTAGATACAAGACAGCCGTATGTGTCACAGCCAAATTATCAATACTAAAGCATCATTAAGAAAAGTCCCATCAAAATAAGATTGGTCACAGTGACTGTGGTGATGAAGTACTCCAGAGAAATGCTCATATCTAATATTATGACTATAAAACCAACAGTGTCCAAGAAGCTCAACTAAATATCATATGGCTTAATACACATTTCATCACAATATTGGTACGTCATAAAAAGTGTCAGCCTGGATATGTAAAGAGACCACTAAATAATATTATGCCATAGTGTGACTTTGACCTTGAAGCAGGGTGCATGAAGTGAACATATGAGGCACTGTTAAGTCAAGACATATAACAAGCTAAAGTTTCATTAAAATATCTTTACTGCTTCAGAAGTTTTACCTATACATGAACAGAAGTCACTGATTTATATTTTCTCTTGCTATGACATTGAACCTGTGTCAGTGTACTTGACTGTGACACTCTAATTGTGATATCTTGATTGGTTCAAAAATCATACTCCAAACAAGAAAGTAATGGTCACAGTTTAGACTTTTCCTTGCTCTGACCTTCTCCTCATAGAAGGCATAGGCATTAAATTTTAAGTTATTATAAATATTTTGCAAAGAATTAATAAAAAAGTTTAGAAAGTCTGCTTTAGAAAAGTAAATAAGTCACAGTACTACATTTTTCCTTGCTGTAATCTTGATCTTTAAGAATGGGTTGTAACTACTATTCACAACATACCAATTAGTAATGACATAAATTGAGCCAAAAGTTGATTCAAATATTTTCAGTTATTCAAATGCTATACTCTAGAAAATGCAGATAGAATTTCCTCCCAAGTAAGGTGCTACCATGGGTCGTATTTCAGTGCCCGATCCTGAGGGAGATGAAATATATCGCCCATGTATTTAACTCCATACCTAGCTGAATAAATTGTTGAGATGGTGCTAGGTGGGATTTTTCAATGTTCATGAGAAGCCCAGATTGGTAACAAGGGTTATTACGTGTAACTCACTAATGCTGCTAGCTGTAGGATGTCGTCCAGGTAACTTGATGTTGTTACAAAAGAAAAGGTCCAGACATGTGCCTTTACTCAATTTCTCAAACGAGAGAAGACCCAGGGGCCGATGTTGAGCCCTTATGGGATGATAACAGAAGTCACACCATTTCATTTTCCCTTACTATGATCTATATTTTAACACAGGAAGCAACACAAAGACAGTACATGATATATAACTGTGTGAAGTTTCATTAAAATATCTTCAGTGGTTCAAAGATTATACTCTAAAACAGGATACCTTGACCCTGAGGCAGAAGACATGTGACACACTGTATGGTCATAGTATATACTTGGGTAAAGTTTCATGAAACTCAGCTATGACAAAGTCAAGAACCAGTAAAATAAACATTAACTGATGAATGGACAATGCTATAACATAATATACCCAACTTAGATGGGAGTATCAAAAGATGTAACTGGTCAGTGGAGTATGAAAAGTAGGATCAGGTTACAGTATACTTATATTATAGCGGCTTAATACTCTTCAAGTAAGGTTTCATGACTGTCCAATAGAAAGGATACAAGAAACTGACCTAAATGTACAAAGTATACATGATCCCTGGGACACAAAAAGTGGGTCACTGTGACTGACTTGTAATACAGTGGTGTAGTACTCTTTATAATATATTCACATACACAGTTTTAAGTCTAGACAATAAGCTAGGTCTATGATACTTATCTAAACATAAAAGTAGGTCATTGTGACCCACCTATGGTAGCCTGGAGGGGCCTCTCCAGAATGTATGCATACACAAAGTTTCATAACTGTGCAATGAAAAGGGTCTAAGAAACTTATCTTAATGTAAAAGATGTATACAATCATTGGAGTATCAAAAGTAGGTAGGGGGCCCCGAGTGGCCGAGTGGTCTAAAGCGCTCTTCGTTACGGATCACTGCCATCTCACCTCTGTCATCGGCGGTTCGAGTCTAGGATTCAGCCAATGTGGGTATGTGAGAAAGCTTGCCAGTAGCTTCTTGTGGGTCGGTGGTTCTTTCCGGCATTTTCCCGGGTTCTTCCTCCACCATTAATACTGGCCGCCATGTATAGCCTATCGCGTACTGAAAAATGGCGTTAAACCCCACAACAACAACATCAAAAGTAGGTCAAAGTTACAAACTTTTGGCATGGTGATATAGTACTCTTTAGGCTGCATAATTTTTTATACATGTAAAGCTTTATGACTGTACAAGCAACCATGCTGAAAAAGCAAAATTAATACAAAGGTATACACCTGTTAATGCCTATACTGAAGATAATGACTATGATGACTATGACACCAGAGGTATAGTATAACCTCACCAGCATCAAAAAGAAAAAGGACTGATTTGCAACATTTGACTTTTTCATTTGCAAACAATCAAATTGCTTATTAAACTATCCTGATTACACTTTGGGGGCATTATTATCTTTACAAAATTTGCTGTCATTTAATGTCTGATTTCCATTCAATTTAGTTAGTATGCTACATTTTAGACAATTAGTGCTTGATTCATCAGAAATAAAAAAAATAGGGTCATGACCAAAATCATAAGATACAACAAAACTCTGAAGTTAAGTTCATAGAGATAAAATGAACTTTATGCTTTTAGAAATGAAACATTTGAAATACAATAAAGTCCTATTTAAACAATGTGCAATAATATTGCCAAGAAAGCAGACCCAGATTGATCATCATGTAATGATCAGGGTCCACAATGTTCACTAGAAATCACAGGTAAAACTAATAACTCACATCTGCCAGTGGATTATGACAGTGGATCTGTTCATGAATTATTATGACAGGTCTGTCCATGAATTATGATGGCAAGTCTATTTGAAGATGATACTGGCAGACTTGTATGTATATTATAATGACAGATCTATGAATTATGACAGTAGATATGTCCATGAATTATACTAGCAGGTCTGGCACCCATCTTCATACATCTTTATTCCATCCTCAACTAAGTCTGCACCACCATATTTTTTAGATTAAAAATGAAAAGTCAGAGCGTCAGTGCTGAACTCTTTTGGAAATTCTGAGGATATGATAAAAAAATAAATGCTTGTTGGGGAGAGGGGCATAACGAACACCTCTAAGAATTTATCATCAAGTGATAAAATAATCACATAGTGCTACCTTGACTATTACTGTACTTGAACAAATGGGTATGACTCAGAATACATGAAACACTGCCAATTTAAGATATATATAAAGGTATCAATGGGTACCTAGGTACTAACCTGTTCATTATTACCTGGGTAATAAAATTAGATATAGGGTACCTATTTAGTCCATGTTGAAAAAAACACCCCAAAAAACAACATTTTTTTATAGTTTAGATCAAAGATTATATCAAGCAATGTCATGAGAGAGCAGGATACAGAATAATGAGTACAGTTCATTGTTTCAAAGACTATGCACTAGAAATGGATACCTTGACCTTGAGGTAGAAGGCATGGTTATGGTATGTGACACACTGTATGATCATAAGGTATAGATGGGCAAAGTTGCATGAAAATATTTCCAGCTAAGACCATGTCATCAACCAGTAAAATGAACATTAACTGATGAATAGACAATGCTATAACACAGTACACCCAACTTAAGATGGGAATATAAAATGGTGTGACTGGTCAATGGAGTATGAAAAGTAGAATCAGGTTACAGTATACATATATTATTATAATGGTATGGTGCTCTTAAAGACATATGTACATGTATTGATGACTCTACAATAAATAGGGTACAAGAAACCCAAACATAAATATACAGAGTGTACATGATCAGTGGAAAACAAAAAGTAGGTCTTCACAATATATGTACAAAGTCTCTGGTGTATACAATGAACAGGGTCTAAGAAGCCCATCTAAACACGAAAAGACAGTGTATATAATTAATGAAGCATATAAAGTAGGTCATGGTGACCTGTGCTCATGGTATATTGATTTAGTACTCTTGAGGATGTGTGTACATACAAAGCTTTATAACCATACAGGGTCTAATGAACATAGTCCTAAATATACAAGATGTACATGATCACCAAAGTACAAGAAGTCGAAGTGACAAAGCTTATGACATGGTGGTATAGTACTCTGAATAGGCTGCATGCACATGTAACATTTTATGAGTGTACAAGCAATCAAACTGGAAAAAGGAAACTTGGCACAAAGGAATACATTTGTTGATGCCCCATTGCTGAAGATGATGACCATAATACTAGGGGTACAATATATCCTCTCCAGCAACAAAAAGACAGAAAGGACTGATTTGCAATACTTAATTTGCAAACAATCACATGCATATTAAACTATCCTGATTAAACTTTGGCGACATTATTGTCTTCACAAAATTTGCAAACATTTAATGTTTGACTTCCATTCAATTTAGTTAATATGTTGCACTTTAAACAAGCAGTGTCCAAGTCAGAAGGAATCAATTAACCTTTCAGTCATGACAAAAATTCTATCAGGTGTCAAAAAACATAGGTCATTTAAAAAAAACCTGATAGATATAATGAAGTAGAAGCTATTAAAAATGAAACTTCATAAAGATAACGTTAACCAATGTGTACTAAAAGTACAAAAAAAGATGACACCACATAATGTGCTGGCAGATCAGGGTCCACCATGTTCACCTAAACTCAAAATTAACAAACAGCTCATATCTGCCAGCAGATTATGACTACAGATTTTTCAGTGAATACTGACATCAGATCTGACAGTGGATTATATATCAGATCTGTCAGTGGGTTATTTATCAGATCTGTCAGTGGATTATAACATAAGATCTTTCCATGTATTGTGATTAAAGGTCCCTTTGTACAGTATGATGGCAGATCGGTCCATGACTGATGATGGCAGATCTTTCTGTGGATCAAGATAGCAGATCTGTCCATGGAATATGATGACAAATTTGTCAGTTGATTACGACTACGAATGTTCATATACCATTCACAACTGTGTGCATGTTAATTAAACCAATGAATTCAGTATTCATTATCAACCTTCAATATTACTTACCATAAATGTCTGTGAAAGTAATGATGTAGCACCCATCTTTGGTTATCTTTATTCCATCCTCAACTAAGTCTGCACCACCATATTGTTTAGATTCAAAATGCAAAGTCAGAGTGTCAACACTGAACTCTTTTGGATCCTTTGTGGACACAATGATGCTTGTGGGTGGGGGCATATCAAACACCTCTAAGAATTTACCATCAAGGATTTTCTTGGATACTTTATTTTGAAGATCTTCATGATCTGTAACAAAACATGATAACAAACAAAATCTGTTTTACATTATTTAATCCAGTATCATCTTCGTATTTTATATCCATATCTTATCTATCCAAATACTATCCAAGGGACATCAAAAGAAAGACTGATGATAGATAAATGGAAAGACATATGGATGGACGGATGAGAGGTAGAAAGAAGGATGGATACAAATATACATACCATATATACCCACTTGTAAGTCAGATCCAACTGGACAAACTGCAGACCAAGATCTGCTGCTGCATAATGCAATCTGTTAGGAGTAATCAGTAGAACAGCATAGACCTTAATCTGCCAGACTGCATTACACGATGGCATACCAGAGACTGTACTGTTTGCAGTTGGATTGGACTTAACAATCAGGTATCTATGGTTATGCACACACATGGACATATTGACGGTAGATGGATGAGATAGAATTGATAGAAAGATAGATACAAATATGTGTACCATATATATTCAATTGTAAGTCATTCCAATGGCAAACTACACAGACCTATATCTGCTGTCACATAATGTTATCTAATATATTAATCTCCTAACATCAACAAAAAGATTGATGACACATAAATGAATAAAGAAATGATGGATGGATGGGAAGTAGATAAGATTAAAAGCAGGATAGATAAAAATGTAGATACTGTATACACTTGCTTATAAGTCTGATCCACCTGCACAAGCTGCAAACTGCACAGACCTAGATACACTATTGCATAATGTGCCAGCAGATTCAGGTCTAAGCAATTTATTAGGAGTAATCTGTAGAACAGTACAGACCTTAATCTGTGTAATGTGATGGCAGACCAGAGTCTATACTATTTAAAGCTGGATCCTATTTATAAGCCTGTGTATATGACAATAAATGCGCACACACATAACTGAAGCAGCCCATGAAACACTGAAATGTTAAACATGAAGGAAACTTTTACTTGTATGATATTATATACTGCAGAAATTTAAAATTACAAATTAATATACAGCTGACCAGAATGCGAAGAAAATGTAATAAATTTTCAAAACGAAAAAGTTGCAGAATTTCTGACTGATAGCCAGATAATTATTTATTTCATTACTTACATTAGCATGTTGAGTAATATTAATGAAAAAGAAACAAAAAGGTAACTATGGAAGTAATTGAAATTATTTTTGTATCTCAGTACCTCATTTATTATTGAAAAGCATACCTGGTTTTCTTTCAAAGATAACAACAGCATTTTCTCTTCTAGGTCCATAAACAATTTCCTTCACATCAACACCAGATTTTCCCTCCATATAGTTCAACAGGTGGTCATAACTTGTGCTTTCACTCAAACCAATTACCATAGTGTAACCTGGTTTTGAGGCAATCTAGAATTTAGAGAACTTTCGGTAATTTATGAGATATTTCTTGTATAAAGATACCAATACTTGATTATGTGTAACATTGATGAACATAGAATTCAGAGGACTTTTTGTAACTCACGAGATATCTTTTGTATAAAGATATCAATACCTGATTATGTGTATCAGTGACAAACATATTCATCTGCTATAAACCCAAGCATCACACCTTTTAAGGTACAATTATACATGGTGTGTGATACTGATATCAAAATCTTCAGAAATGGACTTTTAACTATGGTTTCTATAAAAAAAAGACCAAAAATTTGCAAGACATCTTTTAGCTGTGAAAATAAAAAAAAATCTGCAAGTTTATTTCACTACAGTGTGTATTTCATTTTGAGAACAAAAAATAATTACAGATTTAATACAACAAAGTCATGAAAACAAATGTTTACCTCCTCTGATTTTGCTCCTGAAAATAAATAAAAGAAATTAATTTAAATTTTGCTTGGTGTGTCAAAAAATGTTAATATCATTTAAAACATTTTCATGTTTAAAGAAAAGAATTAACATGTCAAATCTCTACCATCAAAATGCATGTTACAATTTACTAGCACATAAAGCAATATTACCTATTAGAAGGAATATAAAGGAGTGTTTTGCCCTAAACCACTATTATCTACCTTTTTTAAATAGTTAAAACAAAAACAATGTTAATTTCATGAGATACATCTAAAGACAAGAAATTACTTGTAATGACTGCCCATGTCATGATTAGCTAAACCTTCACAGTTAATGTAATTGGCTGGATGATGCTTTTTACACTGAACTTTCACAGCTAATGTAATTGGCTGGATGATGCTTTTTTTTTACACTGAACTTTCACACTAATGTAATTGACTGGATGATGCTTTTTTTTACACTGAACTTTCACACTAATGTAATTGGCTGGATGATGCTTTTTTCACACTGAACTTTCACAGCTAATGTAATTGGCTGGATGATGCTTTTTTTTTACACTGAACTTTCACACTAACGTAATTGGCTGGATGATGTTTTTTTTACACTGAACTTTCACAGCTAATGTAATTGGCTGGATGATGCTTTTTTACACTGAACTTTCACAGCTAATGTAATTGGCTGGATGATGCTTTTTTCACACTGAACTTTCACAGTTAATGTAAATTAACTGGATGATGCTTTTTTACACTGAACTTTCACAGCTAATGTAATTGGCTGGATGATGCTTTTTTTACACTGAACTTTCACAGTTAATGTAATTGGCTGGATGATGCTTTTTTTTACACTGAACTTTCACAGCTAATGTAATTGGCTGGATCATGCTTGTTTTTACACACTGAACATTTCAGAAAAAAATATCAATGCAAGTTATTTGCAAATTATAAGGACAAATTACTTAAATTCAAACTTCCAGGAGATTTTAGTCATTAGGTTACTACACAAATAAAGAAAACATATCAGCACATGTAAAGTTTCATGACTGTACAAGAAACAGTTTGACCTAAATGTACAAGATGTACATGATCAATGGATAAAGATGCCAATTGGTATCCAGGTACTCAGGTATCCACCTGTTGATAATAACTCAGGTACCTGTTCACCATATACATGTTTTCTGCCAGTGCTTGTTAAGGCAGCACTCACTTTGTTTTCAAGTTGACAATCCTTTTGACTGAGCCATGAATATGTGTAGTTTTTTAGTGCCAAGCAGAGTTCTGACTTCCAGTAAATAAACAACCTTTATCCCACAGCTTGTTTTCCCATGTGACAACTCTTAGATTGTGCCATGAATGTGGTACAGTGGAAAGTAACAGAGGGTGGTTGTTTGATCTTGCCACATAACTGCTATGTGTTCATTTGCAACCTTTAATAGATTTCATAAACTGTATCATCAAAATGTTACTTACAAAGCTCAAACTCAGTCTCAAAATAAGCATCTGCATATGACAGTGAATGAAAGGGAGTCAGACACTATTTATGATGACCAGGCCATGATAGTTTATTAGATGCCAATGGAGGATTTCAGAACTTTATCTGACAATGAGTATGAAATCCTGGACTTTGTAGCAGATGACATTAGGTAGTGACATAAACTGGAAACTGTGAATTTTAAAAAAAAACCATGGACTTAACTTCAGGTTTGTACACATTTAATACAATTTCCCTTTGACTGGGTACCTGGGTATCCAATCATTAGGATCGACAGGTACGCAGTAAAAGTTTTCTAAAATTGTGACAACTTTATAAAGGAACACAAAACGTGAGTCATGGTGACCTACTTATAATATACTGGTGTAGTACTCATCAGGATGTATGCACATGCAAAGGTACAATTGACCATACATTGAATAGGGGCAAGAAAATTATCTAAATGTACAATAATACACAATACAATCACTGGAGCAATACAAGTAGGTCAAAGTGACAAACTTATGGTATGGTGGTATTAGTGCTCATTAGGCTGTATGCGCATGTAAAGCTTCAAGTCTGTATACACAGCCATGCTGGAAAAAGCAAACTAAGCACATTTGTTAATATCTATGCTAAAGATGAGGACAATGATATCTGGGGTACAGTAAATTATATCCTGCACCTTAAAAGAGAAAAAGGATTGATTTGCAACATCCAATTTTTAATTGAAAACAATCACATTCATATTAAACTATCATGATTACACTGATTATACATTATTGTCTGCACAAAATTTGCCAACATTTAATATCTGATTTCTGCTGAATTTAGTAAGTATGCAACACTTCAAATAAATTGTGACTATACAAGTCAGAAGAATCAATAAACCTTTCTGTCATGACAAAAATTCTAGTTTATACACTGTAACATCAAAACTCTATGGCAATTTAAAAGCTCTGAGGGATATAATGAAGCAAAGTTTTTTAAATAGAAATTAAACATTTTAAATATAATTAATTTAGAAATTAAACATTTTAAATATAGTGAAGGCATATTTATTGATAAACAATATGCACTAACATATGCTGCAAATGCAAAATATGCACATTATCACTGGTAATTTGAGATCTGAATGAATTCCAGTGATGTTCCAAATAAATTCCAATCCTGAATGTGTTGATATACCAATAGCCATGAATGTGCTGATATGTAAACTGTCTTGCTGTATCATATGATTGAGTTGTTGCTATAATTCAGGTGGGATTGTATTACAAGATATGTCAGTTGGGGTATATTGTGAAATCTGTAGAGTAGAATGTATTGCAACATAATAAAGTCAGATTGTATTGCAACATAGTGTCATAGAGATGCATATAATTATTATTCATGTTACTGTTAACAGGTTCATCATCTAGAAAGATCAAAGTTCATAATCAAGGCTTGGTATGAAACTCAAAGCCAAGTAAACAACCTACAAATTATTATTATCTTAAAATATAACTTACTATAATGGACAAAAAGGAGCTATGTAATATAGTGTTTACAAATGATCAATACAATCTACAATCATGGACAAACATTAAAAACACCATAGAGATATACATAACAATGACAGTAGAGTATGACTGCTGGTCATGTATGTGGATTATGACATCAGATTTGTCAGTAGATTGTGATGGCACAAATGCTACCATTTGGACACTGGTGGATGAAGTTCAACCTTTGGTGACATGCCATTAATCATGTAGATATGTGAAAATTAACATTGTTCATAGAAACAGTGCATTTATCTTTATGCAATAAACAAGGATACCAAGTTTTCTATATACATGAAGTTGTGATATATATATATATATATATATATATATATATATATATTCATTTAACACATCTTTATGCAGAAACCATTGTTCCTTTTCCAGTCAAAGTGATCTTAAACTATGACCTGAAATCATTTTTTTCTTTTCTTACATTCAGAGACCATGACATTTTGAACTCCAAACTAATAATCTTATTCTTTACCCAAACTGTTATCCACAACATCTGATCCCACTATGTGATGTAAACATTGTTATTGTGCATAAAACATTTTAATTTCCAGTTAAAGTTACCTTTGAACCAAGAATCAATTAAAATTAGCCTTTTCCTTACCCCAAGTGTAAGCTGCTTGCAAAGTCTGACCACACTAAGTGATGTAGAAGATCAGTATGATTGCTTTCTGATGAAATTTCTTCTAATACTGTTGGCTGCATTATGTTATGAAAATAATTCTTTTAACTTTCTATAAGTGTTATATTTACATCCATATTTCATTTCACATTCCATCTTCTTTGCAAACCACCATAACATATTACCATGTCTGTAATTCATTTTAGGGTTTTGGAGAAAATGAAGTACTGTTACACCTTTCCTATGCAGCAGTCACAGCATATGTTTTTATAATACATTTGAAAATGATCCTCTCCCTTGCAAAAAGTGGCAACTTGTATGTTAGGATGTATGTTCTTTATTTGAAAAAATGCACTACTTAATTTTTTTGATTTTTTTGTGTAAGTACTTATTATCTATTTATGTTCCTATTAGTTACAGCATCCTTCATGTGATAAATTGGCAATGTTCAGGCACGATAAACTGTCACACAATATAGATTGAATAAAATCTCTTTCTTTCTTCAGACTACAGTCATATTTCTTTACATGTAGTGGTGATTGGCTACAAACAGTACAACAGCAACAAAATGCTATGTAGTCAGTAAAACTCGTAAAGTTTTAGTTCTCAGTTACAAATGCAGTCTTTCTCCACAATGATATTTAGTAGACAACTTTTCTTCTTAGAAATTAATTTGTACTGCAACAATGAATTTATTTCTACTTTGTTGAAATATGGATTTGCTAAACAAGGCATTAATTCTGCAATTCCAAACAGCCATTATTTAAAGGTAATTTTTGTTTGAAATAGACTAAAAACATAATGACTGTGGAAGAACATAATCTGTATCATAAATAACACACTGGGGCCATTTGCTACTAATAATGTACACCTCTCCCTCAATAACTCAGGCACAATGGAGTCCCAAAAACTGGGCATGACTATAAGTGGGGGCACAAGTTACTGAGTTACCTCCCCAAAAAATGCTAGACATTGAGAAAACTGCAGGGGGTGGGTGGGAACTGGGCTGTTTAGTTACTGAATCTTCATTTTATAATCACAATGAGAATAACTGTCAATAAGACTTCTAATTAAGTTGTTCATTATTCTGTATAAATTACATTTATTTTCAAAAAACCAACATCTGAAACATCGTTAACATTATTCCATATGGTTTCAACAATAAACACATGTTACAAAGTATTCATTTTGCTTGGTTGCCTTGCTATCTTTAATCACATTTATGATTGAGAAGGTTAATTTAACATAGCCTAATTATATTTGGTACACAATAATGTTTATAACAATGTTTGTTTAATCAAATGAAATGAGTTCATCCAACAAACAACCAGGGCTGCTAGATCCTAAGCATGTAAGATTTGCATTTCTTTTAACTTTTCTTTTATTCCACCTCCTTCATTTAATTCAAAAGACATAATTAATGTGATAATACAAAAAATAAAATAGGTCTTCTAGTCATATATCAAACAGCAACATGATTTACATCAATCTACCACAATCCACTAGAATCTACCACAATGTATTAAAATCTACCACAATCTACTATGAAAATAATGCAATTGACCCCAATCTTCTACAAATCAACCAGTATATATATATATATATATATATATATATATATATATATATATATATATATTAAAAATAACGTGGCTTTAAAAGTGTTGGTATAAAGCATTTTGATACACAAATACTAATCAAATTGTGATCCACCCATGACACAATAATACACATATAAAAGCATTCTTGCAACTGTGTGCTGTTGGTAACACTTAAATATATGCTGGTCTACTGTGGCATTTTTCATGCTTGATAGTAGTTTATTTGGGAACATTGTTTTGGATCATGGTACACTGTAGTGGATTGTGGTAGACTGCAATTGATTGTGGTATATACTTGTCGGTTGTGTTATTTTCTTGCTTGATTGTAGAAGACTGTGGTTGATTGATGTATTTTCTTAGTCTATTATTAGTGATTGTAGTGGACTGTGGAAGACTGTGATAGATTGTGGCAAGTTGTGGTAAATCATGATGCACTGTATCAAAACATGGTCAGCACTTATTAGGTTCTCAGAGAAATGCTCACAGACATAGTGATTATGGTAGAGTGACAAATTTTACGTTTAAGTACAAGAGAACACATTGCATTTATGATGACTGCACCAAAATGAAGTGAAAGATAGAACTAAAACACAAATTTCACTTGATAAATTATTTAATTGGTATTTATTTATTAAAATACTGCCTCCACTATGTGCAAGTGACATTTTCATTGATAGAAATTTCCTTGAACATTGTTAATTACGGTGTACTAGGAATGTTAATTAGAAAGAAAATGTAACAAATTATATGACTTCTTATTAAACGCTGATAATTTTGTAACGTTGATTAAAATTTCCATGTCCTATCTATCCTTTCTGAAGATAAAACGAGAGATATATCAAAGTTTCATTTACCAATTTTGATTGTGATTTTCCTTAAGTTCAACAAATAGGGATAAATTTTTTGTATTTTCTGATTATAAAAAATGGGATCCAAAACCTGACACCACACAATATGCAGGTTCATGAGTTATCAGGATGCAAGTTATCAAGGGAGTGGCATATATACTGGCTTACACTGTGGCTGGCATGAACTTCAGCACAACAATCTGTCTTTACTAATCAATGTAGCCTGCTTCCCTGTTTTTAATTCTACAGCTTTGGAGAAAATGACGTACCATAAACAACTTCCTTTGCGGCAGACAAATTTATAGTACATTTGAAAAAGATTCTTTACCTTGCAAAAAATCCTGAGCAACTTGTATATTAGAATGTATATGTTTATATTATGCAAAAAATGCATTACTTGAAGTAGAATCTACCATACGCTTTTTAATATCCCCCACATGAGAAGCAGTTTCATAATGTTACTTAAATTTAAAACATTAAATCCATTTCTAATACTTTATTTGTAAGCACTAATTATGTTCCGATTATAGCATCCTGCATGTGATAAAATGGCAATGTTCTGGCATGCTAAACTGCCATATAATATAGACACCTTACAATTTTCATCATCTTTTTCCAAATCTGGCTGATATCTCTCCAAACATTAAGCCATGTGCGCAATGTATGTTAAAATTCAACAAGGATAAAGAATGTAAGAACACAGGGATCAGGTTGATTAAAACCTTTTTTGTTCTTTCTTCTAAATATTTTAAGAGACTGCTGCAGTGGCCTAGTGGTTATAACGTCTGCCTCGGATGCGGGAGGCTGTGGGTTCGAACCCTGGCCAAGTCTTACCAAAGACTTATAAAAATGGTACTAACTAACAGCTGCCTTGCTTGGCACTCAGCATTAAGAGGTTAGTGTTAGGACTGGTCGGCCTGGTGTCAGGATAATGTGACTGGGTGGGACATGATGCTACATGTCTGTGGCATTATGCCCCGGTGCTAGACATCACAATAAGCTGCTATACTGCAGACATTGTAGCGATATGACTGAACAATTGTCAAAGCTACCTTAAAAATCCAAATCACACACACACTAAATATTTTAATTACAAACCTGGTAGGAATAAAATAAAATGTGTTAGAAACTACAGTCCTATTTCTTTATATCTAGTGACATCTGGTTACAAATGAAATTTCTTAGTAGGGCAACACTGTATTTTTTTGTTAAAATAGGGAGTTGCTAAATGCACCATTTAGTCTTCAGTTTCAAACACCATTGTCTAAAGGTCTTTCTTGGTATGAAATAGAACTCTATAAACATAATGATTATGGAAGAACCTGATCTGCATCTTAGATAGCACAATGGGACAATGAATCATGACACTTAGCAATTTTTTTGTCATTTAATAAAACTGGAACAGAACACTTCTTTTTTTAACACAGTCTATTATGTTTGGAGGTTTCTGGGTGAATTGATCATTATTTTTTCTATATTTAGTAACGTATCAGTGCAGTTTTAAAAACCTGAAAGGCCTTTATACCTTGGTGCTTTTGAGAAAAGTTGAAAATAGGAGTTGATCATGGAGGATGGTTTTTCTAGACTTGGTAATGGTGGCAATATATGAGTGCAAATCTGCATTATTTGGATAAACTAGAAAGGTCCAGATGGCTGATCAATTTTGCTTTTAACATTTTCACTTGTCCAAACATTTCATTTTCTTGCCTCGGTTTGATGATATGTATGCATTTTAATTCAAATTACAAACAAGAACCAATGTAAAACATATTTATTCTTCAAAGGGCTTAAATGTTTAGATTCTGCTCTTATCACGGTTATATATATATATATATATATATATATATATAGATACACACTAGTTCTTGCTCTGATTTGGTAGCATGCGCACTTCCATCAGCAAGTCTGGAAAATATTTTTTCTGGAATTCAGACCTTCAAAACTTCTTCTCTCAAGGCTTGACCAATTGACAGAACAATGTCCCTTGTCCCGAGTTTGTGCTTTAAATTAGCCCCAAGTTTAAAACTTTTTCTCTAGGAAAGCATACCGGAATGAGGTGTAGAGTGCATTAAAGAGAGCCTAATTTTATTTGTTATTCATTTCACTCTCATTTAGCTTAAAATCGTCTTCCCTAGTGAAGTGTTAGCAACTTCAACTTCATGGATTTTCTGCACATGCTGGCTAGTGTCATATATACAATGTGCTGCACAGACTTTATGAGATCCAAAACTGTCATAAAGGCTGCTTGATTAAATCCTGAATTTGTCAGTTCCATGGACAAATACACTGGATGAATTTCCAACCTATGCTAGTCTGGGAAATTGTTTACAAAAATTGCACAAGATCTTTCTTTCATAGCCAATAAATCGAAGATATGGATAATTATGAGCCCAATCTGATGAACATTTCTTTATAAGTTTTGCTGTATTTGACAATTTTTGCTGCTGTAGAGTCTGACTCATGTCTCTCTGAAGGATTAGTTACTTCAGACTCAGTGGAAACCTTAAACTGTTTCCTTCCACTTTCATGCGAATTTTCCTTCTTTGCAAGAGATCATAAGATGCGTCCTGTCTTTTAAATGAAAATACAGATAGCTTCTTTAACATAATTGTTTTACTTCAAATCCAGTATTATACACTGAAATCAATCCTTTGTATAATCAATTAAAAACAATTAAAGGCTCATTATTATCATTTAATCAGATTGAAAAGGAAATGGCACTCATGTTGACAAAGTGCCTCATTAATTTCATAGCAATGACTTGGATGGAAATCAAAGGGTGATCCATTTAGGAGCATCTGTGTTAAGAAAAAACAAAATAACAAGGTCATTTAAAGCACTGCTTATCAATGATATTGAAGTTGTTTTGTTTTGAAGTGTTTTGATTGGTTGATAATTTTGTCACTTTGTCCAATATGCAGTCAAACAGTAATCAGTAAGAGAATGTGAACACATGTGACAGTTATCAAGGATCACTTACTATAGTATCAAGCAATCAGTGTACTCAGAAGACATGAATAGCCAGATAAAAGTAGACACAGTGATTAAAGTATCAAAATTAGCACATGCCCAACATGGTTTCAAATAATAAAAAAGCACTTATCCCAGACTAGTGTTTTGGAACATTTTTCTTGTCAGACTCCAGAAATGTATAGTCCAGGACATCAGACTAAAAGATTTGATCAGATTTGTCTTTCTATCAGATTGATTTCTACCAGATTTTACCAAATTATGTTCAGCAGTTTTTTGAAAAGAATATTGAAACAGCATTTGGTGACAGGAATATTGCACATGATGTATAAATACAGATGCACACTAGGTCATACAAATCTGATTAAATGATATCAGAAATAGACAATAAACAAGTCAAGCATAACTGCTTTATCTATGCTGTTGCTTACCTTAACAGTTCTACAGCCTTACTGTACCTAATTTAAAAACAAAATAATTTGTTTGACCCTCTATTTAAGAATGAAAAGGAAATTGGGTACTTCAAAGCATTTAAAAACAAATATAATTATTCCATCAATATTCTGTGCACTTACCTGACTTCTTTCTATCTTCAATTGTGTTAATGCCATCTGAGCATCGTTTCATCGTGATCTCATTTCTCATCATTGCCTCCAGCTGGTGTGTGCCAACACTAGATACACTCTTTAGACCTTTGGGATCTCTTGTGTTCTGCA
Source organism: Sinohyriopsis cumingii (assembly GCA_028554795.2). Lineage (NCBI taxonomy): Eukaryota > Metazoa > Mollusca > Bivalvia > Unionida > Unionidae > Sinohyriopsis > Sinohyriopsis cumingii. Next base: position 79,094,981 of record CM068830.1, on the reverse strand, counting down.
CAGGTGTAGCACCTCTCTTCAACTGAAAGTCTTCTATTTTCTTGTTATTCTCTCGGGCTTGGTTTTTAGATCTGTTGTCTAAATATCCACCTCTTTCACCAGATGTCTCCGGAACATGATCAGGTTTAACTTTGCCTGTTTCTATAGTAATAATCTCCTGCACCACAGTATCAACACTTTCAAATATGTCATCGGCAGTTGTCAAAATTAAGCCTGTATGATACTGATCAAAAACAAGTTTCCCTTTGTGCTTCTTCTTTAGCTCTTCTAAGGACCTGGCTATCTCAGGGCAACAGAATGATTGGTCTTTTGGCAATGGATATAGTCTTTCTTTGATGCAACCTTTGACAAATTTATCCATACCCATTATTTGGTCTGACTTCTTGGAAAAGAGATGTATTTTCATGGTCTGGTGGTTTGGTATCCAGACAAAAGGAAGTTTTATGATACAATTATCAATATAGTCACACATTTCTGGATGAACAAAAATGTCAAACTGGCAACCAGGTGAGAAAATGTCCTCCTGAACCTCATTGTGTGCAGTTTCCAGGAGCTCCATAAGATGTTTTGTAGCAGTGCTGGATTGGTCCCTTGCACATTTCAACATAACGACAGATTTAGTTTCATCAGGTGTGATTCTTAGGTTGGGAAATTTCTCACTCATTCTCTGAAGGTATCCAAGCCTTTTCAACACCTTCTGCCACACAAAGTCAATGGTCACTACAACCTCATGATTTTCAAAACAATCCTGGACAGCAGCTTTTATTGATGATATCGCTTCAAGAATATATACTTTGTCTTTTTCTGTACACACCATACATATAGCATCAGGGTCTTGCTCACCAACCAATTCAATCCAAGCATTGTCCATTTCTTTTGTCTGCTTAACTTTCTCTAATATGTCCCCCAGCATTCTGTGATCAACTAGGAAACTGTCACAGAACAAGTTCTGTTGTGCACTTGCATATACATTGCTCAATGCATCTTTTATGAACCCTGTTACTTCTTATTCTTTCTCAAAATTCTTATCAGAGATTTCAAAAATAAACAAATCATCATCATCACTTGACACTGTCACTGAACAGCCACATTTCTTTAGAATGTCATCCAAAAGATATTTTCCTTGTTTGGTTTTAGTAAAAAAGTTCCAAAAAACACGAAAATTCCAACTGCATGGTACTTTTTTCGTGTCTTTGATAATCGTTCTTTCAGACACCCTCTTATACTTGATCCAGAGTGGAAGTACACAGTTCTTACCTGTAATTATATCAAATGCCACTATGATTAATGATAATATACATGTTAGATAAATAGTCATTGTACAAAACTCAAATTGGTAACAGACATGCAGACAAATATCATAACATAATATGATCCTTATGGAGTCAATATCAAAGCAACTAGTCATAGCACAAGATTTTAAGTGATCTTTCCAATTTGCTCTCTAAAAACCATTCATACTCTTTACATAAGAATATTCCAATAATAAGCCCTGCCTAATCTCCTTGATAAAGCATATCTAAGTCATGGAGCCCTGCCTAATCTAGATAAAGCTGATTAAATCAAGAAGCCCTGCCTAATCTCCTTGATGAATATCTAAATCATGGAGCCCTGCCTAATCTCCTAGATAAAGCTTATCTAAATCAAGAAGGCCTGACTAATCTACTAGATAAAATTTACATGAATGATGTAGTTCTGAATAATCTCCCAGATAATGGCAAAAACATCAAATAACCCAAACAGTCAAAAGAAAGATGAGGATGAAAATTTGCTAATGATTAATTCAGTAGTTACCATCATCTTCTTGCCATTTCGGTGTGTCAACAAAGTCAGAGCCTTCACCAGGGTTACTGGAAACATTGCTAGAAGTCTCAGCTTTCAACAGGCTTTCAACAAAGTCACATCCTTTATCAGGGTTACTAGAAATAGTGCTAGAGGTCTCCGCTTTTAACAGGTTTTCTGAAATTTATACATAATTAGAGCCTTATAATTTCATGTTCAGAATTGAAACAATCTAAAGATATCTAACAGACTGGCAGATATTGTTGTGTCCATTCTTCACTGTGGAATATCAAGATAAACGAAATAGTCTCCATGTAAACAGTTTGACATGTAATGTCATACAAAGAGGATCCCAAATGGGTAATTATTTAATACTGAATTTATGAAACTAAATGAATATCGTCCAGCTATTGCTAGCCTTGTTAAGCAAAAGCTGGAAATTATTCAACAAGTTTCATAAATTTAATATTAAATCATTGCTCATTTGAGATTCCTTTTATCACATAGCTTTTATTTCAGTGGAAATTATTTAGATAGAAAGAAGAATGAATAATTTCTTTCATTCTGACAGATGTTGCACCTTTCATTTATTGTGCGTAAAAATAGTTCCAAAGAAAGTTAAACCAGCATTAACATTTAAAAGTAGATTATACTTTTCTAACAAACTATAAGTCGAAGAACAAGCATTCTTCTGAATAAAAGAACATTTTACACAGACAAAATCATTTTTCAACACAGAATGTCGAATGCGCATGATGTCGCTTTGTTTGATGCAGTACCCATTAAAGTGCAGTAGACTATCCATCTTTACATAACCTAAAGTGTCACCTTCACAAAATTACAATGTTGCAATATTCATGTGAAAGAAGGTTTATTGGATGCAGAAATTCCTATATTTAATGTAATGTATTTGTGAATAGATATTTGCAGTACTTGATTTGGAACAGTAGACTACAGAATATGTAAACAAATTTTATTTTGAGTCAGAATTGTATCACATATTATTGCATAAATATGCATTGGTTGGATAAACTTCTGTCCATTTGGAGACCAGTTTATGTCTGCATTCTTCTGTGAAAAGAAATGAGTGTATTTATTTCTGTACTTCTGTTAACATTTAAACCATATTTGTGTATAGGGTGGATTCCATGCTCCAGGTATACCGCTCTCCTCCACTCCCACACATCCACTATCAACTGAGCAATACCCTTAGATATTTCACTTGTTCTTGTTGTTCTTAACTTGATTTTTTGTACCTTCTTTCATGTTTTTAATGTTATACATGACATAACAAGCTCCTGTGGTGGTAAATTGGCCATATTCAGATAAGACCATTTTCCCCCAATTCCTTTTGTGCCTCAAATAGAACAATAGCTGCCAAAATGTTCATTGAAAACAAAATATTTCAGATGATGAGGTTAAAAGAGTTTTCAAATGATTGCAGCCAATCAGTGAAGAGAATAATGCACAATAATTGCATGGCCTTATTCAGACCTACTAGAATTAAATAGAGTGACATGTTCACATATTAAAATATCAAAAATATTAAACTGCACAGACTACAGGCAAAATGTACCGACTATGTGATAATATCGATTTATTTGCATGCAAGGTAAATTATTCTTAGTAAATTATAGTAAGCACTGGATCTGAAAAGCATTCATTAGATTTTCAAGAACATGGCCATGATGTTCAAGCTATTGTAGAACTGATATACTGGCATGTTCAGTCAGAAATTAGGTAAATGAAAATTGATGCAATGTTGAAAACAATAAATTTCATACAAGTATTTTGTGTACATTTAATAGATAAGAAATTCTAGAAAAAAAATTTGATAGAGATTATCCATTTTCAAAAAGAAACAATTCAGAACTGCCATAAATTATGGAATTTGTTATACCTTTCGAGACATTTTAAAAGAGAGGACTAAATACCTTTCGTTTCTGATTTTGATATTCCAATGAATGGATCGAATCTACTTCTTGACGATTTTCTCCCCAAACACTCATGGTGAAGATGAACTTTGATGTCAACACCATCAATCCTGTGTTGCTGACATAGCACACTGTCAATAACTGAAAATAGTATAAAATCCCATAAACCATCAGGAGAAAAGACTACCAATGTATTTTTATTCATGGAATTGTATTTAGCATTAAGTCACTGTTCACCTTATTTTTTTGGCCATACGGAACAAAAAAATAGTCCTTACTAATAAATATAGTAACTCTGATACAAACATTCCAATGGTGCATGCTCTTTAGCTTGTTATACTCAACAGCACACCATGGTAACTGACTTGGGTTTATTTAAATGTAGGATTCAAACCCACACCCTTTTGATGAAGAGTCCAACACACTAACCACTGAGTCACTATGGTTCCTAATCTTTGTACAAATATGTATCTTATGTGTATTTTCTGTATAAAAGCTTATATGTTCTGCAAAATAAATATTCTAAAATGCTTCTATAACTTAAACTGTTGTAAATATGGCTTTCGACTTTTCTCTGGGCCCTTGTGAGGTACTGAATATAAACTTCTTGCACAGTTATTGTAAAGATAACTTTAAAATATCAAGATGAAAGTAAATCCTCTAAATGGAGAGGTAACAAATATTAAAAACATACAGTCTGAGAAGCAGATGGGAAACAGAAAATGCTACACTTAATGACAATCCAAGAAAAGATGGGACAAAAGATTTAACATGTATCAAAACTAACTATATTCTCTCAACCAAACTATACCTATACATAAATGTACCATCATGATCCTCAAAATAAACCAGACAGTAACTATCTGCCGTGTTGATTTCCACCCTCTCTATGTCTCCCCCACCACTTCTACGCTTGTTCTCAAAGTAAAACAAGATGATATCACGTGACACAAATGGTTGTAGGTTCTTCACAAAGATGCAGTTGGAAATGGCAACCTTTGCGACCTGAAGGAATATGCCTTGTATTCCTCTCTCTTTGCATGTTTTTCTGAGTACAGCAAAATCTGGAAGAAAATTAAATGAACTAAATCTTAGATTTCCTGAGTGGACTTTACCTTAAATTTACCATGCATTCACTGGAAATAAACACACTGCCATGCATTGTTACAGTTCTGTAGTCTTAAACTAAGTAATATAAAAGAGCAAAAAGCAACAAGTTATGTAAAATTCAACAAATAATTTATTTCCCAGGAATACAAAGTAAAAAAAATTAATAGAACTTACAGTATTGTGAATTAAATTCCAAATAGTCCAAAAAGTTCTATCACACATCTAAATGTATTGTGTTCCAAATGATGTCCAGTGTTGATACAAAATGAATTCCAATTTTGAATGTGTTCATGTACCAATAGCCTGGAATATGGCATTGTGTTAATTGTCATGATAATCACAATTATATAATCCAAAATTTCTTGAATGGATTCACAATAATCCGAAAATAGTGATCCTCAAAATAAACCAGACAGTAACTATCTGCCATGTTCATTTCCACCCTCTCTATGTCTCCCCCACCACTTCTACACTTGTTCTCACAATAATCCCAAAATAGTGATTAAGTCTGAAAATACTGAGCGCTTTGTAATTCCAGTGAATAATTTAAATAAATAAATCCTCTCAACAACGCAATTAAAATGAATCCTCTAAAGACTGTCAAAATGGGAATGAGCAATTTTGAAGTAAACAACATTCGTATAAAAAGCTTAGACACAATAACTGAGCCAGGATGATGGTCAACTTCACATAAAAATTTGTAAACAACTTGCTTCCAGAACATTAAAACCTTGAAATCAAGATCTGTGAACATGTTTACTTCCAATAAATAAAAATCTTAATATATAATCTAAAATCAGAGAAGTATTACTATGTAATATGTTATTTACAAAATAACAAGACACAATCAAGCTAAAAATCCATTTCTGACAAAGGTCAATAACACTGTATAGATATACATAACACATAATCATGGAGAAATTCCAACACATGATACAAAATAAATATACATCAAAGCATTCACTAGAAATAAATACACTGTCATGCATTCACTGGAAATATAAACATTCATACACTGACTGAAAATAAACACATGTCCAACCATTCACTACAAATAAACACTATCTGAATGCACTCACTGGAAAACAACACACTGCCAAACACTCACCAGAAATAAACATACTGCTAAGCATTCACTGGAAATAAACACACTGCCAAGCATTCACTGGAAATAAACATAATGCAATGCTTTCACTGGAAATAAATAAACTGTCAAGCATCATTGAAACTAAACACAATCCCATGCATTCTGTGGAAATAAACATATTGCTAAGCATTCACTGGAAATAAACACAATCCCATGTAGTCATTGGAAATAAACACACTGCCAAGCATTCACTGGAAACAAACACTGCCAAACACTCTCTAGAAATAAACACACTGCTAATCATTTACTGGAAATAAACACACTGCTAAGAATACACTAGAAATAAACACTCTGCTAAGCATTCACTAGAAATAAACACACTGCCAAGCATTTACTGGAAATAACCACACTGGTAGGCATTCACTAGAAATAAACACACTGCTAAGCATTCACTGGAATTAAACACTGCTGGGCATTCACTGGAAATAAACATACTGCCAAGCATTCACTGGAAATAAACACACTGCTAAGCATTCACTTGAAATAAACATACTGCTAAGCATTCACTGGAATTAAACACACTACTGAACATTCACTAGAAATAAGCACACCGCTAAGAATTCATTGGAATTAAACACACTGCTAAGCATTCACTGGAAATAAACACTGCTAAACATTCACTGGAAATAAACAAAGTGCTAAGTATTCACTTGAAATAAACCCAGTCCCATACATTCTGTGGAAATAATAACAATGGTTGATTTTGATAAGAATAAATTACTAAACTACTTCCACAGGAAACTGATCATCCTATCAAACAATTAGTGTTATTTTCCTTGTAAACAGAACATTTTCTGTTTATTACATTTCTTAAAACCTACATTCAATAAATTTAGATTGTAGAAATATAAGATCAAATGTGAATGTTCAGTTGATATGAAATCTTTAAAACTAGTGGGAGTAATATTTTTCTGGGCTATAGCAGGCACAAACCTCAAACTTAAAGTCTAAATTTTGTAGATTTACATAAAACTGTTCACAATTCTAAGATTTTATTTATCTAAATTACATTCAGATGCAGGTATGCTTCTACCTTATGTGATGTCATCAAAAATATTTCTATTTTTTGTTATTAAATGTGTAATATAAAACATTCAGTGGAATTATGGTACATCTCATCAGTGTATACCTATACTTCAACATTATTGTATACTTCAATGGTTATACTATTAATATAGAACCACTGACACATGACTCATTTAAGGCAGAACAGAAAAATGTGTACTGGAATCCAAATAACTGTTAGAATAAGAAAAAACTCATATACATGAAACAAATTCAGTATTTGGTGTGTTTCTATTTGCTTCATGTACCTAAGTATTCAATAATTATCAAAATCTGTAATGATTTGTACTTTTAAGACAATGATAAATGTTGTTCTACAGACAACCAGTACCTTTGAAGTCAGATGGTTTACTTATTTAAGCCTGCCTACAATATAAATGATTAGAAGAAGAAAACCAGCTTTTAAAGAAAATGTCAAATCCCATTTTATGCAACATCATGGTACATAAATCAAAAGAATACTTACTAAATCTGAATTATGAAACATAAATCTTGATCTGTTTGTTTTTGTAAACATTTCAATTTAAAATAAAGAGGCCTGCATTACCGATTATATAGGATTTATTAAGATACTTTTGGACAAACATAAGTATATTTAGTCATTTTTTATGGCAAAACTGTTGTGTCCTGGCTACCTACTTAAACTCATGTAAATATGGCACTTAAACATAAATCCATAGGTAACAGGAAGTAGATGCTGTTCTCAGAAGTATATATATATATATATATATATATATATATATATAGAGAGAGAGAGAGAGAGAGAGAGAGTGTGTGTTTGTATACAGTACATAAATACAAGTTTTATGTTCTGTAATCAATTTTAAATCCATATTTTGTACCTTTCCTATTGCTACATTAACACTGCTTCATATCTGCACATGGTCAATGATAAAACTTTTAAAATCCCCTGACATCTTCAAAAGCTACCTGGCTTGAAGAGTGTGGGGTAAAGTAAACTTTAGTCATTTTGTCTATGCTATAACTATTGTATAAAAGCAACATTAACATGGGCTCCACCTACTTTAGCTTTTTAGTTATAAAGCCAAATGATCTAATAAAATATGCAACCACAAAACACCAAAATAGATCAGTGGAAATGATTTCATTTTAGCACACATTTCCCTAACAACAAAATGACTCTGACAAGGTAGGCATGGATACACTTTTCCCTAACAACCAAATGACTCTGACAAGGTAGGCATGGATACACTTTTCCAAAACAACCAAATGACTCTGACAAGCCACGTATGGATACATTTTTCCCAAACAACAAAATGATTCTGACATGGTAGGCATGGATACACTTTTCCCTTACAACCAATTGACTATGACAAGGTAATCAAGGATAAACTTTTCCCAAACAAGCAAATGACTCTGACAAGGTAGGCATGGATACACTTTTCCCAAACAACAAAATGACTCTGACAAGGTAGGCATGGATACAATTTTCCCTAACAACCAAATGACTCTGACAAGCTAGGCATGGATAAACTTTTCCCAAACAACCAAATGACTCTGACAAGCTAGGCATGACAATACATTGTAACATTGCTGGACTTACAAATTTATCAAGTGCATGAAAAAAGGGATGTATATTTATAATTTATCAATACTCCAAAAAAAGTTTTGAAAACATTTAACAATTTCTTCATCAAGTCATATAAATCTGTGGTTTATTTTTCCAACTTTTCAATTTATTTATTCAACAGCATGCCATCAGGTAAGATACATATTTCTTTTTTTTCCCCAGTGAAGCATATGGACTTTCTATATATACTGCATAATTTTAAATCGTTTTTTATAAATCATAATATGTTTTGGTGACTATTTGTGATGTTTAACATATATGTAGCAATAAACATTTTACATTACATTGTATAATGCTCTTTTTTTATCTCTGTTTATTCAAGGATGGATTTGAGAAAAAAAACATCAATGTAATTAACATGTGTATCTCTATTGTGTGCTTAATTTTTGTTCATGATTGAGGGTTGTCAAGTTTGTGCCCATTTGACTTTTGTCATGAATATAAGTAGTAAACAAGATGTTTACTAAAAGTTTAGTTTTAAGGTCAGTCTTGTTTCATTGGAAATCTGTTATATTGTAGGTCAAGTGAAAGTTGCATATAAATGAGACTTGGCAGATGAATCATTAATTCCTGATTTATATCTCTTTAGGAATCTATGATCAGAGTTTGAAGTTGTGTTTAGATACATGATGGATTATTTTATTTCAATTATTCATTGGAATTATAAAGCGCTCAGTGAGTGGAATAACTTAATATTTTGGGATCTTTGTAGATTCACTCAAGGACATTCTGGATTGCATCACTGTTATGCATCAGAACAGTCAAGACTATTGGTACATCAGGATATTCAAGACTACTGGAATTCATTCAGAACAGTCGAAATTTTGGACTTGTGGTGGAACATTAAGCATTATTTGTGAGTTAATTTTCAATACTGTAAAAGTCTCTTAAATTTTCACTTTGTAACTTAGACAAATATATTATTTGTGGATTTTTTTTTACCTAAATTGTTGGCTTCACTTCTTTCTGTTACATAGTTTAAAACCTCGAGTCATGACACTCATCAAGTAGATCATCCAGACCCAAACCAGTCAGTGCACATGTGCAATATGTTATACTTAACAAAATACACTGAATGTTGAAAATTCTAAGTAACAAAAGGCAGAATGATGGAAGGACAGATAAAAGACAAAATATTAGAAATACTGAAACTGAAAGATTGTGAATAGAAAAAAGGCACAACTACATAACTAAAGCATTTACCTTCCCCTCAGTTTCGTACCACTGTACAAAGTTTAAAACAAAAATCATCAAGGATATAAATAAAAACCAAAAAACTTGGTGATTTCATTCACCAATTTATAATTTCTAACCTGACTGTTATGAGGTGGCCCCTAACATTGTTATGTTCAAGTTTCAAACCAGATGAAAGTTGCTGACATAAACATTCAGACCCACTTTCCACAGAGTATCTAGAACAGGCCATTTTCAGAAATAAATATGTGCTGTCTGCATTCATATATGCAATGTCTAGTTTTAATATCAACAGGATGGATAGTTGAACATAAAAATGGAATAAAAAACTAAAAATATTGAATGAAAGAACACATCAAAATAACTGAATGGAAGAAAACATCAAAACTGTTGAAACTGAAGAAATGTGGATAACAAAAGGTACTTGCACATTACCAGTCCTATATGAATATAGAAATATCTTAAATGGATGTGGAGTTCTGTCCTGGAAATACATATCTGGACCACTAGTTGAATGAGGGTACTGAATTTCATATGCATATCTTGAATGGTTTTGGTTTAGGAGTTATGATCTAGAAAACTAATGCTGAAAGATGGATGGTTAAAAAACATTAAAACTATTTAAACTCAAAAACTGTCACAAGCAAAAGGCACAGATTGAACATGAGTCCAATATGTGTACAAAATTTTATAAAGATAGCTTCAACAGTTTGACAGTTATACTTGGAAATAAATATATTTTTGGACAGATGGATATATCTAGCTATAGTCATTCCACCCAGTATAATGAATGCTAGTTTTGAATAATTCCTTCTTTGATCTTGGTTGAATGTAAGTTTTATTTCGAACAGACCTTAACTTTCAAGTGCCATTGGTACCTCTTTCGTGAAAGATGTTGCTTATGTAGTCAGGAATGGCTTTTCTCAACATTTTATATATAAATTTAGTACTTAAGCCACTGTGTTAACACCATGGTGATGGTGACACTGACATTGAGATTACATGATAAAATGTACCAGAGGCTAATATTAGTTCACACCCTGATCTAGTAATTAGTCTTCTACATTTCCTAAATAAACTAATCTGTCTAACAGATACATGCCATAATGCCACATTAGGAAGTGTATACTGTGTATACTGTGATAAACTTGTTTCCAGTGTTTCGCAGCCTTCAAATTTATCACTATGTTATTTCTTATTAAATTCTAAATGAGTGTAAACAAATTTAAAGTTAGGTATTATGAAATAATAAAGACATAGCTCAAATTGAAATACCACTGGGACAAGTCATGTTGGCTCTATCCAGGTATGTCAAGACAAATGAAATAACTCCATCTCTTCTAATGATGTCACATTAGTACATATTACCAGTGACAGAATTGTTGGGATGCACACATTTTTATTTGTGTCTACTTTCCTCATAATGCTTCTATATTTTTGTATTTACCCTATTTATTAACATCGACATTGCATGAAACAAATATGCATGCTCAAGAATTCTAAGCTTCTATCACCAGTAAATCAGTCATTCTTCACAGGTACTTCATATAAATTAAAAAAATACAGACTTTTCTAAATCAAAATATTGTAAATATGCTCAAACGACTGATCTACCACAGCACCCTGGCAATAATAGGAAGTTCCAGTTACCAATCATAAATGCAACACCTTCTAGGATAAAATGGGAAACCTCCTGTATTGCACAAATTTTCAAATGAAAGGCTGATTTCTCCAAAATGAGTTAGCTAAATGCAATCAATCTGTAGAAATGTAGTAATAAAAGTGAACAAAGGCATATGAGTATATATTATATATTAGCCAAGATATTCCTTCAAATTATTTTGATGCAAGTTTCCTCAGATAATGCTACTAATCTACAGTATTTAACCTTTAGTCAATAAAGCAAATGTATGTGAACCATCTGATGCACCAGCAGAGAAATGCAAATATAGAGGTCAATCTGATCGACCTAAGGAATATTCATAAAAGACTTTGTCAACTTAATTCAGGTAATACATTGAATTCATCATAGTATGGCAGAATGTTCATGTTCACATGAACAACAGAGTATGCACATCGCTGTACCTATTTATATGCTGGAACAGGAACCGTGTATGCATGTTACTGTACCTATTCAAATGTTGAACTAGGAAATATGAATGCACATTGCTATACTTATTTATATGCTGAACCAGGAACTGCTATACCGGTACTTATTTATATGCCAGAACAGGAACAATGAATGCACACTATTATACCTATTCAAATGCTGAACCAGGAACAATGAACTCACACTGCTATACTTATTTATAGCTGGACCAGGAATAGTGTATGCACACTGCTGTATCTATTTATATGCTGGACCTGGAACAATGAATGCACACTGTTATACCTATTCAAATTCTGAACCAGGAACAATGAATGCACAATGCTACATATATGTATCTACTGAACCAGGAACAGTGTATGCACACCATTATACCTATTTATATGCTGGACCAGGAACAGTGGTTGCACACTGCCATACCTATTTATATGCTGGATCAGGAACAGTGGTTGCACACTGCTGTACCTATTTATATGCTGGACCAGGACCTAATCTAACACCAAGAGAGCAGTGGAAATAATTCATCAGTAGAAATCATATTACTGAATCAATGTGCATTTTGACCAAATTAATCACTGACATTTTATAATCTTTATTATTGTTATCATTTTAATCATTTAAAACTGATGTGCAAAAAAAAGTAGATGCAGTGTGAGCCAAATCAGCCATATTAAATATCTGGATGCAGAAAAGTGTCATCTGGAGAAGAGCACCAATTTTCATTTGTTTTCTAAAAGCATTACAAGTAATACAAATCTCAAACTTTGAATACAAGTTTAATAACAAACGTTTCACAGCAAATTATTAAAAATAATGTTACAAAATATTCTCTTCTGTTAATCTCACCTTCTATTTTGGTATCAAGTAAAATCTTTAACCTAATTTGAATAACTTTAACATTGACCTTGAACTAGAGTGTGGACAGACACTGATGCCACAGTAATCACTAATATGAGAATCTGCCAAGGTAAGCTAGGTTGAGTTCAATAAATATTTTATAAAATAATGAACAATGTTGTTTGATCGACAGCAGAGACATTTAAATGTGTAACTGCATTATATGAACAAAGAAGATACTGTTAAAACTCCATGCTTTTAAATTAACAGAAAGAAGCAAAATCAACAAGTTTTGTAAATATTGTAAAGAACTCCTTTGAATGAATTCACAATAATCCCAAAATAATACTTAGTACAGTCATATGAACAATCTGTAATTCCAATAAATAATTTAAATAAATGATTCCTCTCAAATTAAATCTAAACACAACATTAAATACGAGTACAAACTAAAATTAAACAAGAACAATATTAGAAAATAGGAATTAGGAATGAATTAATTGTTCTCTTCTTCCTCCATATATACATCTCCATGACTCTATTACAACTCTAAGTCACAATACCTGCTATGTGACTTGTGTCGCAACACAACCCATCTGACTTTATCATCCAACTGGAAATTACCCCAAACTGTAAACAGGTTCAACATATACAACATGAACTCAAACAATCTGTTCTTAGTTCATTAACTTAAAATAGAATCTTTAGTCATGTACCAAATGTTTAAACACACAATACAGATATACATAACAATCCTTAACACAAACTTTAACCTGCTATCTACATCTGCCATGTCAGATATGAAAGGTTCATGGCATTAGCTCTCCAATATTTTGTTCATGTGAGTTACAAAAGCACAGCAATATTTGTCTCAATTAATGAAAACTTTTTCTTATTTCACTGAGTCAGCATTTTTTTAAATTTTCTTACTCAATGCATTTAATCTATCTACTTCCTAGAACGTTTCAAGTTCTGAATTACTAAACATAATTACCAATAAAATCTGAAAAAGTTACAACAACTTTTCCTTCCTCTTCTCCATATAGGAATTCTGTGACCTTTGTTCCTGTCTCTGTCTCCAGGAAGTTGGTCAGTAGTTGCTCTGTTACAGCACTATTCAGATTCTGGACTAGGACTCTGTTTTCATAGCAGGGTTTCTGTAGTGGAGGACAAAACATGGTTGCAGTCAATGTCTGGCTTGCCACTCTGTGAGGACTGCGGGAAACCACTCTCTGGACAACTAAAAGGGAAAAGGTCCACATCATTCATTACCAAACAAAAACAAGAAAATCAAGAGTTTCATGATCAGCACATTATATGTCCACCACCATCTTTGCTGGCCAAGGTTCCAATATGTTAACCAATCTACACCTTGGTGGATCATTTTGATAGATCAGTGTCTCTGATCGGTGAATTTCATTGGATACAAGTCACTGCATCCAATTAAATTTGCTCTTACATTTGGATGTTGACATTACGTACTAATGGAGGCAACTCATGAAATCAAAATAGATGTTGCTAGTGCAAAAGCACTCAGATATTTGACTGATTCACCAAAGTGTAGATAGGTTAACATATCAGAACCTTGGCAAGCGAAGAAGGTCCACCACATATCTAATATTCCTCTATGTTGGCATTAGCCTCAGAGGTTCTCAGTGACACTAACCTTCACCTTCATCAAAGTATGCTGCTTGAACAAATCATACTACAGAAATAATCATTTTATTTTTAGACTTAAAATGGCAAGTTTCTGTGACCTTCTGACCTCAAAATCTATAGCTTTTTGTGCCCCAAAGCAAAAGTTTTCCACAATTTTAGTTTGATCAAGGAACTTTTCCAGAAAAAAAATTGTTTACAAAGTTTATATTTTCTTTAAGTCACTATCATCATGACCTTTCACCATTTGACCATAAAATCAATAAGCCTTTTATCATTTGACCATAAAATCAATAAGCCCTTTTTCATACCTTAATAACAAGTCCTCAACAAACCTTGGTCAAGCTATATGGTCCACAATCAAAGCCATTAATGCCAAACAAATGATCTTTCACTCGCATATCCATGACGTGAACTTTTGACCCCCAAATTAATTTGCTTCTGCATTATCTAAAGTGCAAACCACTCACAAACCTTTGTCAAACTACATCATGAGAAATTAATTTTTGTGGAGATTTTTATCAGCTATAGTAACTTGACATCTGACCTTTTGAATCCAAACTCAACAGGATTCTGAATCCTTACACTTAGTGGAAGCCATCTACAATGTTTGATGCAGGTCTGTTATATACAACTAATGACAATGTGTTTAAACCATTTTTCTTCTTTCACTCACAGTTTCCATAAATTTTTACCTCTAAATTGATAGCTTTCCTTTTTTAGCTCCAAAAGCAAACTATTTACTAAATGTGCTAAAGGTGGATAATGGAAAACTCTAGTCATCTGGAAATGAACTAGGGATTAGAGAGAATAAAAGGCCAGCATCATAAAACAATATTCTCTACCTTATTGCTAGCATAAAAAACAAAGCTAATCCTTGAAATAATCAATGGACAATTTTCACTGGAAGTAACACTCTGGATGAATCATAAATATAAACAAAGAAACAATTCCAGGATGTTTTCATTTGTTTCTGTTAATTGTCTACATGAGTACTCAAGAGAAATCAACAAAATAATCATTTCTCTTTTGAACTAATTGAGATGGTCTGATTAAAAACTTCACCAGTCATCTAGCTGATAATCTGGCAAGTTTGTAGAAGGTGACAGACAATAAGTTATATACAGGATAATCTTTGCATCTGCAAATTTTCTCCAATACTGAACTCAATTTTATGCTTGTGAATATGACCCGACTTAAAATATTAAAACATAAATGCAGTCATGTGGTCTCCTTCTCAATAATTAGAATACCTGCAGTAAAAACTGCCTTTACAAACCAATCCCTCTGCCAATAAAAAAACAGATCTGCACAGAAGTGAGTTTTCATGGTTGAAGTTCAAGTGGTTTTAAGAAGGAACAATATGAATACTTACAAATAATATATTTTGTTTATAGTACTAAAAATATAGTGACTATAGACATTTGAATTTGTATTTGAACTTCACATGGAATCTCTTGGTGTTATAGCATATGCATTGTGTGTGTATGTTGCAAGTCAGATATGTCCAAATGGATGACTTGTTGTCTGGGAGTCAGAGTTGCAATCTGGAAAAATTAACAAGTCAAACTGCATAGATCAGATCTGATTAGGTCAGATATAAAGAGTGATAGACAGATCAGACAGACAGATCAATAGATAGATAAAAATAATTTAAATTACAATTACATTATTGATTGGAATATGTCACAACTAAACTGTCAACTTATAATTTGTTTTAATCCATTAAAATTCATAATGCTTAACATTTTAAATCATTTTATATGATAAATCCATGAATTTAATTATAGGTCACATATCAGTATAAAAATGGTTCAAAATGATCAGATTTACATTATCACAAATGCTTTAATTCCATGCATCTTATAAACAAACAACGCAAGTCCCAATTTTTGTGATTCAGGGTGTCCTATAAATGTCACTATGTCACTATCTGATATCACTTGATACAAGACCAACAACAATTAGGCAGGAATATATTTATTCAAATTATTTAATTCAAGTAATTCTTCTCTGGAAAATTAAAGTGCTCTAAAAATAACATTCTTGAAAATTGAGGTTTGGATTTATAGTGAAATTTCAAATAAGGATATATTCTTGGATTGTATTATTGTCATTCAACAAAAGACTTGGCCACCACAAACACATCAACACTTCCAGCATTGTATTTATTTTAGAGTACTGCTAAAGTTTGTTCAGAATTTTAATCATTAGGACAATTGTTTGAAATTCTAGGATTATCTGGGATTTATTTCACAATACAGTCAGTTATTTTTATACATTTTCAATTTGTATTATAGGGATATAAATTATTTGCTGAATTTTACAAAATGTATTGGTTTTCTTCGCTCTTTGATTTTAGTAAAAGATCATAGAATCATAATACAATATGCTAAAGTACTAATTCTTATAGAATCTAAAATATTAAAGCATACCTGGGACCCAGGGAAGGCATTTTTAATGTGGGGTACTCGACATTTCTATCATTTTAATGTGAACTTAGTGAACTCAAATTACCCTGGCATATATTTTAAAAAAGCTGCCTTCCCTGGGTACCATGTATGTTTAAATGGAACAGCCCTAAGAAAAAAAAACAATTCAAAAAAATGGCTGCCAAGGTTTCAATTGTCATTTTCATTGTATGAGTGTTGGAGTAGCAGTAGGAAAGATGGGATTATTTGATACTACATTTAAAGACTTCACCTTTCACCACAACAAAAACCAAGAGTTCCTTGATGGAACTGACACTCAACTGGATAAAAAGAATTTACAGGCATTCAGGATAAGATCATTTCTTCCTTTTAACTGCTTAGTGCTGAAACATCTTTGATATTCTGCATTGATAACAAGACTTCCAAATTAGCTTCTGTGATGGACAATAGTCAATGCCAGCTTGGCGCCATTTTCTTTTAGGACCAAGTAGACATTATTAGAAGTATTTTGGTGAAAATCCCTTGCTGATCTAAACATCCATTTGAGAGGAGTAGAGAGAACAATATTTTCAAGATGACCATCATGGTTTACTTCCATAGTGGGTGGGTGGGTGATTTGGATTTTTAATGTAGCTTTAACAATTTTTTCAGTCATATCGCTACATGTCTGCAGTGTGGCAGTTTACAGTGATGCCTAGCACTGGGGCATCATGCTGCAGACATGAAGCATGAAGTCCCACCCAGTCACATTATCCTGACACCAGGCCAACCAGTCCTAACACTAACCTCTAAATGCTGAGCGCCAAGCGAGGCAGCTGTTAGTACCATTTTTGTAAGTGTTTGTTATGACTCGGCTGGGGATCGAACCCACGACCTCCCACATCTGAGGCGGACATTCTAACCACTAGGCCACCATAGTGAAGTGAAATACTAATTACCTAATATCACAACAGATCTGTGTAAATTATATGTACCAGTTGTTGCACAAATCAGGTACATGGGTTTGTGCATTCATTTTATTTTTACTTAGCATAATAAAGGGTTTCATGGGAGATTAGTTACTACAGAGATACACTCTTTAAATAAATAAATAAATAAATAAATAAATAAATAAATAAATACTAATAACTGGAAATGTCATATAGGCAGCTTATATCAGCATGGCTGTTTTCAAATACCAGAGCTGCATTAAATTAAACTCAACTTACTTTTCTGTTTCTTCATGTACACTATATCTGAGCTTATCTAGAGTATCCAAATATTTGGGTAAATAATAAAACTACAGAAAACTGTCAGCAAATGTGTGGTGCTTCAAACAAAGGTGTGTATCTAAAACCTAGGGTAAATGATGAATGTTGACCATTTTTTGTTTGCAATTCTCCTGAAATTGCTGGGCCAATGAAACACCAGATGTTCAACAAGTTATTCCCACAAAAAAAAATGACCATTCACACACTTCTCCCATGTTCCCAATCATTTTTCCATATTTTGACAGGAGATAGAACCCACTTTACCATAATATTTAGTTTGGTTTGACCCCTGGCAACACTTATTCTGAACTTTATGTGAAAATTTAACAGTACAAATTATACATTGTTGAAGACAAAAGCAACATATTCCTATCAATATTGACTAGAAAAGCATGATTTATAGCAAGAATTCTTTTATAATACAAGTAAATTTTGATACATAGAAGATATTCTTTTCATTGTCTAAAATTATGTTTACTTTAAAATAAACATACTTTAACAGAAAACCATCTTAATAAAAGGTAAACACAAATTAGCATAGATAATACATTCTACACTTGACTTTTGGAGTTTCAAGCTATTCAGCTAAAATGTTAGCATAATATTTCTAACTTCTAACAAACATTTACTTCAAACAGCAGCTATTATGACTACCTTCAGCATCTTCAAATGTGATGTAAGCCACATCATCTTTGATTTCAAACTCCTCTATATCTCCTCCTCCAGATTGCTGGGAATTCTCAAAGTACATCTCCAGAACATCATGACTTGTGTCCAAAGAAAATCCTCTGACCTCCACAGTTTTTGAGCTGGTTCCACCTTCAACTGTCCTGGCCTCATTTTCCAACATGTTTAACCCCTGTGGTGCTGAAAGTGAATACACTACTCATCTATATAAAGTTTTGTGTTGTTATTACTTATTTATTACCTTCAGGTTAAAACATTTTACACTAAACCTTTATATATATATATATATATATATATATATATATATATATATATATATATATATATATATATATATATATATATATATATATATATATATATATATATATATAAGTTGCTTGTGAAGAAATTGTTACAACTCCGGTGATAAAGAGTGAAAACCGACAAGTTCAGTAAATTCACCATATTCCCAAGATAGTGATTTAGTCCAAAAAGTAGTAATGAGCACTTTGCAATTCCAATGAATAATTTAAATATATACAACCTCTCAAAATAAAACTTAACACACCTAAAAGACAGTTTTTTTAAAATAGGAATAAAGAGTTACTGTTTACTTATCCCTTAAATAAAAGTTTCAGTCACAATATAATAAGGACAAGGATAAAGGTCAAAAGATCACTTATAGAACATTCTAAGTTGTCAACAATATCAGGTCTATTACTAAAACTTTAGTAAAGACCATGGCAAACAGGAGATATACCAGGAACTCCAAAGTGAAAAAGAAATGTTCTGAACTTAAATCCAAGTAAACATATTTTCATGTTTACCTACAAACAATCGTAATATATTATCTACAATTATATACAGTAGAACTTTGATTGTACATCACCCTATTAACCATCAACCTCTGTTAACTGTCAGGGCATTGCACGTCAAAATATTAAAAACAGGTACATGTAGATATTATGATTTTTTTGATGACCCGGTCTATTGTATAATACTTTTAATGTACATATTCTATTATCAGTCTATTCTCATATATATCATGGTCTCGGTCCCACACCCTGATGGACAACTGAAGTTTGTAAAAGAACATACAATTTTAACATGTTACTTTTTTTTATAAATATATTAGCCAGGTAGGTCCAAACTCATGCCCTAAAATATGGACAAAAGTCATCACACAATGCCAATAAAATATACATAAAAAACAAAAGATGAAATTCCTTAAAAACAATAATGGGACTGATACTGGTGAAAACATTTGGAGCTCATTCTAAATTGTAAAAATATAAAAGCACCACACCTGTAACATAGTATCCAGTTTTACATAGGATATGAAAAATGAGACAACATGTGATAGGGAATATTTCATTGACAACCTTGATTTTTATATCCATGTCAAATATAACACCCACCTGAAGAAAACTGGAAACATTTTAATTTAACAAGGATTTGACTGCACTGCAGCTGTTCTAGGAAACAAACCCCTTGAGGAGCTACCAAAACCTTCACTGCATCAGTTTTATTTTAATGAATGACCATAATAGATGACTCATTAAAAATATAAAAAAAGTTGTTCAATTGACTAAAGCTGCAGACATTTTTGTTCTGATCAGGGCACTTCAGAGGTTATATCTTTAATTAATTTTGAAATGTGAAATTTTAACATTTAACTTCACTGCAATCAGTTTAAATCTGGAAATGTGAAATTTTATCAAAATGTCCTAATTTTTTAAACAAACCATTCACAGTACAAAAACTCTATTTTATTTTCATTTTATTTATTAATGACCTACCACTTTTACTAAGAGACTCAATATCATCTACAGATCTCTATGCAGATGACACAACATTGTCAGACATCCAAAACACAAAGCACGAACTCAAAATTTCTTTACAGAATGCCCTAAACAAACAGGACAACTGGTGCACATGTAATGGCATGATGGTAAATACTGGTAAAACTAAAATATTACTTATCTCAACACAGCAAAGAAGGACCTATTTCTGACATGGAAGGATACAAATTTGCAAATGGTCTGTCATGATAGACTATTTGGTGTTCTGGTAGATAATAACCTATCATGGACTGAACATATCAAACATATAAGTAAAAAAGTCAACTCAAGTTTATGGCTTCTCAGTAGGATAAGACATTTTATCCCTGAAAGGCACAGAAAACTATTTTATAACAGTTACATACACCCCTATTTGGACTACTGTAGTACAGTATGTGGTAATTCAAATGATAAAAACATAGCAAAGCTGGCACATCTTCAAAAAAGAGCATTTGGGCTAATTTCAATCAAGAAAGAAAGCAAGGAAAGTTTAGCTGGTAGGTTTAAAATATTACCTATTAAAGACTGAATCTTTTTGAGAAAAACCAAATTAATGCATAGGATATCTCATAATAGTGCTCCGGAATATTTACAATCACTATTCCAGTATCGGCTACCTGGTAATACTCCCCACCTGTGATCCATGTCTACCAAACAGTATAAAATTCCCAAACCAAATAAGGAGTTATTTTAAAAAAGTTTCCAATACTCTGGAACTCTGCTCTGGAATAGTATTCCAGTTGAGATTAGAAATGTCCACTCTATTTCCTTCTTCCAAAGCCAATATATCCAGTGGCTTCAGAGACGCAGCTTAAACAAATAAATTCCTTTGTATGAGGGCCTCAAGGTAGATTAGGTTTTAGCTAATTGTGTTACCCTCTTTAAATAAGGTCATTATTATGATTATTATTATTATTATTACATGATTGTACAGTACATCTTTCTTGTGAATATTAAATAATGTTATTTTTATATCAAATAACCCTCTCTGTGTAAGGGATGTTCAGTGCAGTTTATAGCTAAGAGATACACAAGCACATCATCTTGAGTAAATCTGAGTATTTTTAATTAAATTTATTTTATCTACCATTTTTTATTTCTGGAAGCACTGACATATATGTAAGACAAGCTTTCCTTGGGAAATGTGATACAAATATTTACAATATTGAAATGTGAAAAGCCTTGTTATCTTATCTTCCTCATCCAAGAAATATTGTTAACTGATAATTTTATTCTATTATTTATTTGCTAAATTTTCCCTAAATATGAAAACAATGCATGACTGTGACTGTTTAAGAAATTATGGTAATATGAAGATCTTGCAGCAAAAACAAGTTATATCAGATACTGATGAGAACGTAAGTGTACACAAAATGGTACACATAATGCAAATGAACAAACTTTTATCTTGAATAAAAAGAAAAAACTTATTTCAATAGAACCTATTCCTCCTTCTGCCGTAGTTAGGTCTTCATCATGTTTTTCTACATCTGGTATCTGGAAAGAGATGGATTTAAAATATTAGACAACTAACCATGGATGATAATGCAAATGTAGAAATTCTTACTGTAAATGTAACTGTATTAAGATAAGAAGGAACTTGGAATGCCCTGATAGATTCATATGGGAAGAAATATTAGACAATGAACCAATGATAATAATGCATGTGTAAAAAAAAGTCTTATTTTGAAGGTACCAGTATCATGATAAATTCATAATACACTAAATACTTGGGAAATTACATCCATTCTACTTTTATCTAAACTGACCACAATCATATCCAAAGAATTTATTTAATTTTTTGTGTCACATTGGAGTAACAGCACATTAGTTTTGACTTCACTGTTTTGCATATTTTGGTGGCAACATTCATGTTTTGTCACTTCAATTGTATCAATCCACTAAATTAATGGCAAATATACAAACTACTGATTCATATTGTTTAAATTACTTTGTTTAATTCATGTCTTGTACATTATAAGAAGTTCCCAGCCATACAGCATCAAGTTCTTTCCAGTTTTCTGGGAGCTATTACTATTTTTATTGATATCATTAAATACAAATATGTAATGGGTTAGAAAATGTAATGTTCAGTGCAATGCTATCTTACAACCTAGGGGATAGTATCAAGCAAGCTCATAAATACGTCCAATTACTTCAAGAACCAATTTTATCACCCTCAGAAGAAAAAAAAAATTATATCAAATAAATTAATGACAAGGATACTTAATATAATAACATACTACTACAAAACATGAGATGTACACTACCATGCTCACTGGCACATACTATAAATAACAAATTGCTATGTGATGTGATTTTTATTTTTAACGTAGCTTTAACAATTTTTCAGTCATATCGCTATGATGTCTGCAATGTGGCAGTTTATAGTGATGTCTAGCACTGGGGCATCATGCCGCAGACATGTAGCATGATGTCCCACCCAGTCACATTATCCTGAAACCAGGCCAACCAGTCCTAACACTAACCTCTTAATGCTGAACGCCAAGCAAGGCGACTGTTAGTACCATTTTTGTAAGTCTCTGGTATGACTCGGCCGGGGATCGAACCCACGACCTCCTGCATCTGAGGTGGATGCTCTAACCACTAGGCCACCGGAACAGTATCACAAATTGCTACAAAACATGCTATAAATATAATACTATACTTAATGGCATGGATAATTAATATCATATTATTACAAAACATTACATATACATTACCATACTCACTAGCATGGATACATAATACCAAATTGCTACAAAACATGAAGATACACTTTACCATAATTAATGCCATAGAGTTAATAACGATAACACAAAATCTACATTACCATACTAACTGGCATAAACACTTGCACTGTAATACCAGACTGTTAATGACCTTGACAAAAGGTCTACATTACCATGATATATGGTATAGACACATAATACCATACTGTTAATAATGTTGACACAAGATCAAGATTATCATACTAATTGGTTTCGATGTTAAATACCATACTGTTAATGACTTTTTGACACAAGATCTAGATTATCATACTAATTGGCACTGATCCTTAATACCATACTCTTAATGACTTTTGACACAAGATCTAGATTATCATACTAATTGGCACTGATCCTTAATACCATACTGTCAATGCCTTTTGACACAAGATCTAGACTATCATACTAATTGGCACTGATACTCAACACCATACTGTTAATGACTTTTTGACACAAGATCTAGATTATCATACTAACTGGCACTGATACTTAACACCATACTGTCAATTCTTTTTGACACAAGATCTAGACATCATACTAATTGGCACTGATACTTAATACTATACTGTTAATGACTTTTTGACACAAGATCTAGATTATCATATTAATTGGCACTGATCCTTAACACCATACTGTCAATGCCTTTTGACACAAGATCTAGACTATCATACTAATTGGCACTGATACTCAACACCATACTGTTAATGACTTTTTGACACAAGATCTAGATTATCATACTAATTGGCACTGATCCTTAACACCATACTGTCAATGCCTTTTGACACAAGATCTAGACTATCATACTAATTGGCACTGATACTCAACACCATACTGTTAATGACTTTTTGACACAAGATCTAGACATCATACTAATTGACACTGATACTTAACACCATACTGTTAATGACTTTTTGACACAAGATCTAGATTATCATACTAATTGGCACTGATCCTTAATACCATACTCTTAATGACTTTTGACACAAGATCTAGATTATCATACTAATTGGCACTGATCCTTAATACCATACTGTCAATGACTTTTGACACAAAGTCTAGATTATCATACTAATTGGCACTGATACTTAACACCATACTGTTAATGACTTTTGACACAAGATCTAGATTATCATACTAATTGGCACTGATACTTAATACCATATTGTTAATGCCTTTTGACACCAGATCTAGATTATCATACTAATTGGCACTGATACTTAATGTTGGCTTGACTTCACTTGTGAAGATTTGCAAGGATTTAGGAAGGGGATGTCCATGACTATTTCACATGTTCTCGTGGCTTAAGAGCCCAATATGTGACAGACATGTCCATCCAAAGAAGCTGCAGGGAAATGTCTGGCTTGTGGTGGGTGCTGTCAATGGTTCCCAGTTTTGTCTTCACCATCATTTTTCCTCCAAGCTTGTCCACTTATTTTGTTCAAAAGTGGTAGTGGTTCAGTGAACTGTACATCGCCAGCTTTCATGGTCAATAGCTTGAGATGCTCCTTGGTGGTGAGGGTCTTTTTCAAGGTGTCGTTATATCTCTTTTGAGGTGCCCCTCTATCATGGTGGCCAGTGGACATCTCACCATACAGTGCAGTCTTTGGCAGGCTATGATCCTCCATCCTGGAGATGTGCCCTGCCCATCATAGCTGTATATTCATGAGCATGGCCTCAACGCTGGTGATCCCTGCTTGTTTGAGGACTTCATTATTGGTGATGAAGTCACTCCAGTGGATGTTGAGGATGCTGCAGAGGCATCGATGCTGATGGAAGCGTTCAAGGAGGTGGAGGTGGTGGCTGTAAGTGATTCAAGATTTGGCGCCATATAGGAGGGTAGTCAGTACAACAGCTTTGTAGACACTGATCTTTGTATATCTCTTGGCACTGATACTTAATACCATGCTATTAATGACTTTTGACACAAGATCTAGATTATCATACTAATTGGCACTGATTCGAAATACCATACTGTTAATGACTTTTGAAACAGGATCTAGATTATCATACTAATTGGCACTGATCCTTAATACCATACTGTCGATGACTTTTGACACCAGATCTAGATTATCATACTAATGGGACTGATCCTTAATACAATACCGTTAAACATTGTTTTTGTTTTTCCCTTTAATTTATAAGTAAGACCTTGCTATTCTGAACTGCATCTGCAGTATGTTAAAACAGCACAATACAGACTGGTGCAGATCATATTAAACAACATCCCAAAAACATAGAGCTGGAAAGAAATTGCATTTCACACTTGCAAATTTCAAATCCAAAGTTATTTGCTTCCCAAAGTGATTTTTCTTTATCCACACACATTATAAATAAGAGTGAGAATATTTATGCCACCTTTGTTCATCCAGCTGTTTGTGTGCCCATAAGCCTTACTATTCATTGTGTATGTCTGTATCACTGTGATTATGTGTGTGTATGTGGTAATGATATATGACACTGCTAAGCCTAAAAACTACTTTTTGTTTGAAATTTCTGAAGAAAACAAAAAATTTCTTTACTTCTATTCACATTTGAATTTTCTGGTCACTTTTCTCAAGGTTTGTATTACAAAATACCCTATTCTCAATTGTTAGATGTCATTTTATGGCGTCATCTGCACCAATCACACTTGGGATAACAAAGCACATAACTGAAGTCTCAGCTCCCCAACCCAAAATGGTGTCAATACACTATCGACATGGGCCATAATTAGGTATGTTGCAATTATACTTTTGTGTCTCATACTTTCAATTCATAACCAATTCCTTTTAGTGTACAACTGAGTGAAAGACCATCTTAAACCTGGCCTAATACCAACATTATTTCTTCCCTGTCAGCATATTTGTTATCAATAATATATATTCTGATGCTTCTAGAAAGCTCCTGATGGTCAAAACTTTTTAGCCACAACACTGCTGGCAATACAAATATGTTTAAAACAACTAGAAATACCATATCCAAGGCAGTGAAAAGGTGTGACTTTTTTATTATGACTCACAAAACTGTCCAGCCAGAAGAAAAGTTAATGTAGTCAACATAACTCTGCATTGTCTTTGAATTTTTTATGAAAATGGTCTCAGCAGTACTCTCAAACATTAATACATTTAGATCTTTAATTCTATTCTGGAATCGTAAAAACTGTAATTATTATATCTGTAAATAATAGCCACCCCCACCCTCGCTGTGATGAAAACTAACGCTTGTGTCAGTATTTGTTGTTTATCCTTTCTTGACTTATGCACTAATCAAGTGCCCTATTGTTAGCTCCTTTCTTTTTATGAAAGGTGTAAGCTGTATGCATCATGTTTGTTAGTCAATTTGGTGCTTCTGCATTTAAGTTTCAATTTTGACTAAAGTTTTTATTTTTTCATTTAATCCAAAATTGCATTTTTTTTTATTTATCCAGATACTAAATTCATTTTCACTAACTTTTAAATGTTTTTCAGCTACTGTCTCAAGCCATGTGTTGTGAGGTTTGTCCAATTCGTATGTATGCATTATGATGTGTTTCTATGTCTTACCTACCATGCTTATTGTAATGTCTCATTTGTTTTATGTAATGTTGGTAAAAAGCTCATTAGAATTATGTTGAATTGTTTTAAATCATGCCTACATTATATAAATCTTAACTTATGAAATGAGATTTTACCAACGTGAGAAACGGATGATATGGAATTGCAAATTCATGTCCTGAACTCGATGAATATTTTAAGAACAGCGATTTTTCACTTCGCACGAAAATTCACCTGAGAAAAGAATACCCAGATGAAAAGAATACATTAATGTTCATACATGAAACTAAAATAACTTCCAATAAATTTATAAACTCAGCACGTTTTATCAAGTGTTGCGTTGCTTGTATATAAAGTAAATGAAAGTAACTGCCTAGTTAGTCCTAATCCGAGTTTCCTCTGACGCTTGTCACCCCTTTTTTGATATTTGGACACTTATGTTGGGGTGTAAGTCCGAGTTTTCTCTGACCTTGTCCATCACATTTTCTACTAGAGTACAAGGTTAAAGAAAAACTCACACTACCAATGCCTGTGATCATGTATTTGTTGTTGCTGTAGATCTAACGTCATTTTCAACACACAATAGGCTATACATGGCGGTCAGGTCAGTATAACTAATGGTGGAAGAACCCAAGAAAACCCTGGGAGAAGAAAGAGAGAAAGGAAAAAACAGTGACCCACGTGAAGCTACCGGAAAGATTTCTCACAGCACACTGACGACCACCTGCTATCTTCTAAAATGGCATTATCTTCAAGCGTAAAGCAATATGTTAATTCAAAATTACATAAACTATATCCTAATGGTGTGAATGCCTACATGAATTTTAATAATATTTCATCCCTTACCGTTAGCCAACCATTGTTTCCAAATCGAAAGTAGTGTCCGTGTCGTTAGGTCTCACTGGATAGTTTCGTATTTTGACACCCCCCTAATTTTTAAGGAAGAAGGCATGAACCTAATTATCACAAGCCTAGCATTTATAAATTCACACATAAGCTAAATCTATAATGTGGTTCAGATTTACTTTGAGTTAGGCTTGGAAATAGGTTGGCTTGTTGGTGACTGCCTGTCACAGTTAGATTTGCATTGGAGATCAAATGCGTAACTTGGGCTGCAAATGAGCTGTCGACTTGGCTTACGTATTTATGTGTGTCTGCTACAGAGGTAAATATCTAAAAATCTAGATGGTTGAGGGGTGATGAAAAGTATGCTAATTTGTTACAGTACTAGTGAACTTTATTCATGCATAAGGCACATACTGATTCTTTTAGCTGCCTTGTCACAGAAAAATATTCAAAATAGCTATTTCTTGTCAAAAATGAATGTAAAATTTATGGGTTGGTGGCAGTGTTGGTTCAGTATAAAAACCACCAGTTGCATCAGGAATTAACCTGATTACTGCAGTCAAAATCTCACATGTATGCTTTCTACAAAAATCATTAGTTTGTTTTTATTTGTATCTTCAGTGTAAAATTATTCTCATTTTTCTGTAATTGGTCATCGTCGGATGAAAATTCACCAGATAAACTGTCCAGTGAGACCTTATTGCTGTGTCATTATTACTGTCTCCATACGGAAGAGTCGTCGCCTGAGGCATGCCAATTATTATGGGCGTGGCATTTCGTGTTGCTCGATCGGGATTTTCAGACTGTGCTAATTCCCAGAGGAGCATGCCAACACAAATATTTCTCCATACCTGGCAACACAATGTGCTATAACCAATTTATAAATGCCACTGAATCCAATTATTACGGTGTTTACATAAATGTTTCTTTAACGTCTTGGTGTAACTGAATAATGTACTGCACGGTGTGTTGGCACAGCCTGGTTCCGATCCCAGCTATATTAGCTGGGTAGGACACAGATGTGGCACCCTTCTAATCCAAAATGTTACTATATGTAAATGTTGGTTTCAATGTTCGCCCAGTGTTTTGTGCTATTGTTGTATTTATTTCCTATTATTTTTATTAGAGTTTTTGTAAGGGTCGTTCTTTGTTCTGTTCATCAAATTTTTTACTGGTTGTGGGTAGGCTGGCCCTCCCTGATTTCCACAACTTAAAGGACTTTTATTGTGGAGCATTGGTGGGCCACCCGTACCCAGAACTTGGGTCGGTATTCCCCCACCCCACATTAGAACACTAGGGTCCATGGGTTGGTTTTCCCTCCCTTTTTTATTCTTGTTTGATCGCGAAGTGACTTGCTATTGTCAGTTTTTGTCATTTTGTGGTGCTGTGTATGGTGCTATACATGTTGCAATGTTGATTAGTTTGTAAAGGTGGCTTTTTCTAGGGTCAAGATTTTTCTAGTTGTCTTTTCCGGTTTGCTTAGTGTGTAATTTTGAGTTTTATTTTCCAAAGCTTGGTATTTCTTGTTTGTCACTATGGTTTGGTTTGCTGCTTGTTTTGGGTGCGTGTTTGGAGTCTCTGGGGTATTACGTTTATTGGTGGTTTGGGTTTGGGTTTATGTTTTTCTTTGATCCCGCCTCAGCGGGTAATTTATCGCTCTTTTGTTTCACAGCTCCGTGGCGCTGTTTAAATCGAGCGATACAATTTGGTATTGTTTCATTCTGTTGTTATTGCTTGCTTGGTCAGGATGTTGCTTCTTGTATGTGGACATAGAATTATTGCTCGGATTCAGCAGATCCCTGCTTTGTGTCACATCCCTGCAGATACGACTGTTATACTGGAGGGTAGACCCGGAGCCACTGTTCAAAGTTTCTCGTGCTTGGAGAGAATGAAATTGGTTCCGTGGAGCTTTTAGAAATTGTGATTCGTATTATTCAGTTATGCAATGCTATGATTTCTGCTGGTGTTTCCTGCGTTTTGGTTGGGTCTCTGCTGCCCCGTTTTAGCCCTCGTGGGTTGAGTAGAGGCCGATATTTCTGACTTGTGAGGCAAGTGAATGCGGAACTGGCCCGGGTGTTTGACGGTGCACTCTGTGTGAAGTTCTGCAACATTCGTGGCTTCCGCTCTCTTTACATGGAGTCTGATGGTGTTCACTTGAATTCCCAGGGGTGCAGGTGGCAGTTGACCCGTACTGCACATACTGTGCCTGTAAATTTTTCACACGATTCTCTCTAAATAGCATCCTTGTCCGACACACTTTTCACTGAGCCAGGACCGAATCTTGTTTTGTTTAAATAGAATTCTACATATTTCTAGTTGGCAAACTCTCTGTAAGATCATGCCCCTGAATATACAACTGGAACATCGCTCGGCCATAGCAATACACAACATCTGATTGGTTTGGTGAGTCGCCTCGAGCCAGGCTCGACCCTAGGACGTGCGGGCCCCAAAGGCAGCAAGAGATGAGTACGGGGCCTCAAGCATAAACGTCTGCATTGCTGAGTTGATTTCTTGAAAGCGTGGGGCCTAAGGCGGTTGCCCGTTCGCCTTGCCATAGGGCCGGGTCTGCCTCTGGCAGAATCCACTACATATGCTGCGACAGAAAAGACCGACAATAATTACGATCTATGTACAATGCCAGCATGTCGGAATTTCATTTTTGGTTCCACTCCGTATTTCTGCACAGTCGGCCCGAAATTGACAGAAAAGGCATTGTTTTGATTTTCGCAGTCGTAGTCTGTGTTATTAAAAAAGATGTTTATATCCTAGGGAAGGTTTAAAGAGTTTAAAATTTTCCGTTTTTTTTTTTTTATATCTAAATGACTTTGGCGTGGGTATATAGCCACTATGCACCATTGCTTCGAAGTAAGAGCCTCTGATAGCTTGTAATTCATATCCAGTTTTATTCATCGACAAACCCTTTTGGCCTACACGTATGTATGTTAAGATTTCCAAACTATTGGCCCAAAAAAATCTCACAGCTGGACCTTTTGAATCACATCTATTACTGTTATTCTACCTTTAAAAGTGAAGAGAAATCATATGCAAGTAAATATTTCTTGCGAAAACAGTTCTATTTAAAATTCCATTTGATATATTTCGAATTAGACACAAGAAGAATCATTCAATAATTCTCACAAATTACAGAGATGTTACTTTTGGGTGTTGTGCAATGTATTCGCATTCATTCAATAATAAATGTATCTAATTAGCTTTTCACAAAATTTAGTTTAATTAAATGTGTTCAGGAAAAATATAGATAAAATTAATGCCAAATGTGGCAGAAAAAATAAAACGTCAGATATTTTAAATTAAATACAATGAAGATGTTGTTCATTGCATGAAGCCCTCGAATTTGATATAGACAAATGGCTTGTGAATTATATATCAAGTTTATTGCCACCAACCTAGAGCGACAAACCTTATATATATATATATATATATATATATATATATATATATATATATATATATATATATATATATATATATATAAAACTAGGCTATTGGTGGTTAAACATTTTACTTTTTCTTTGCTTCTGTTCTGCTTTTGACATTTTCTAGCAATATTCTCGCTTTATCCTGGTGATGTCTTTTTTATATTGCCTCTGTTAGCAGTAGCATCCTCAGTTTTCCTTTTGTCAGGTGCAGCCCTTAGTATCCCCAACTTACTGATTCCCATGCTTGGTTATGTAGTTGTTTTATCTAGTTGATTCTTTGCTTTTTTATTTCTTTTTTTTTTTGTTTCAGTTGCTCTTGTGGCTGATGGGTTCTTCTTGTTTTACTGGCCTAAATCTTCACTTTCTGGAACAGCTGCTTCTGCTGACTTTGATATAGTTGCAGTTGTAACTGATTTTGTTGCTAGCATGATGTTGATTTTTATTTTCAGTGGTCTTAAACATATCGCCATCTGCATTTGTTTTCTATCTGCAAAGTATGGTGGTCTTTCGAAAGATGAAGCAGTATATATCCTTAAAACGTCTACCTGTTGCATGCCTAGTAGAAACTGGTGACCATATCCTGGATATCCAGGATTGTCAATTCTGCACATGTGACCAGTGTAAACTCATTGCCATTTGTGGTTAATCTTATGACTGAAGACCCCTTGGTGGTTGTACATAGTGGCCTGAAAGACTCGATGGTTGCCCATCTACTCCCGCAGTCCAGTTTAGATGTCCATATGCACCTTGAAATAAGTTCTGTTGACCATCTAATGCATGTGCCATCTGTACATCACCTCCTGATTCTGATCCATGTGGTGTCCTATGTTTGGTAGTAACCTAGGTACAGGCTATATGTTTGTGTCTATGCCATGTCGGTAACGATGTTCCCTCGTGTTGAATTTGTATATCTGGTCCTTCGTAGTCAGGTAGAGGAACAGATAGTGGACTATGCTTGTTCCGGGAAAGTTTATTTATTGATTGATTTAAAGACCTCTTTGGTGGTGTGGCGGTGGTGTTGATTGAGCAGCAGATGGCACAGAAGTTACATGTGGTTGTGTTTATGGCACGTATTTCTTCATTAGTGTGGCACTCTTTGGTGGGGTGAACGAGTGGGTTCCACTGAATCCATAATGTCTATCTTATGTCTGACATGTTTTGAAAGACTTCATTACAGCAATGTCTGTTGATGGTGGTGTGGGTTGTCTGGAATCTTTAAGAGTTTTATCGTCTAGCCATTATTGTTTCCATTATACCTGTACTCTTTGGTGGTTATGGAAAGATAATTTGTGCAATTTCATTTAAAAATGCACACTTCTTATGATCATACTTTGGAGTTTCACGTTGTGGGCGTTGTGTTTGATCTCTAAATATTTTCTCGAGGTTAGTGCTGAACTCGTACGCAAGGTTACCATGACCAGCCAGAGACATGAGTTGGAAAGGCGACCGATCGCATCACTTAACAAGGACTTGCTGTTATTACACCTATATATTAAAAATTTGTTCAAGAATCAAATTAAAGTCCACGAGGTGAACGAGGCATGTTCTTATCGTTCCCACGTTGACAGAAACCATGAGGTATATCGTCCGCTAAGTTTGATTGGACCAGTCCACAACGATATCCAATCAAAAAGTCAGATAGATGGCGTGACACTATTCAGACACGAATGATACCTTCCAACTTGTAAGAGAAAATTTAGTATTCGCCAAGACTGAATGCTGATCAATAGGATTTACTCCGAGAAGAAGCCACTCGTAATTTGGGGGCAAAACTCGGAGATAGATTCTAAAAAGCTTCTAAGGTCAGTAGGTTATTTGCACGATTCTGCAGAATATTACGGCATCATAATTGTAATTATTTGTAGTATGCACACTTAATTACTAGGATCATTTAATATGTTGAATTACCTTTGCGTGTTGGAAAAAAGGTCTTGAGCCTTACGTAGAGAATTATTAGATGCAAGGCGGAATTATGTAGATTGTTAGCTTGTAGTCAAAATTTTGTAATTCGCTATTAGGTTACTTAGTGTTGTAAGGGGTTCTAATGGAGGGGTAATACCTCTGTTGGGGGTAGCAGTCGTACTCCTTCGGGGGTAGCTAGTCCGCCTTTGGTCTCCACTTGGCGCTCAGCTCTCACCTGTGGCTCCAAGTAGCTGTTGCATGCGCAGCGGCCACACCATGGGCAACGGCTTCGACTGGCCGGCCTAACAAGGTTGACGGTAACAGACGGGTCTCGAAACCCCGGTAAGTCAGGGATTGTCACCCATTGGATGTGAAGTCTGGAACAGGCGTACTGCGCGGATTAACCATTAGCTGGTCAACGGGCAGGAAGGCGGACCCAGCAAATCGATGCGGAGCGCTAAGGGCACAGCAAGACACGTAGGACGCCTTGGTCATCCACTGCACCCAGTCTCTATTCCAGCCGTCTTGACAAATTCTTGCAACTGGAGAAAGTGGAGCCTGGACGAGAGTGAGGCTGACGCAGCGCAACTCTGCCTCACTTTAATCCAACTCACGTGCAAGTCATTTATGTCATCACCAGTGCCCAAGTCCTGCGGAGATGGGCAAGCTGTGATGTGGCAGGTATGAATGCAATGGCAGCCGTAGTGGCGGACCTGCTCAGGCCATATGGTCCACTTCCATTTATCTGAAGCAGTAATGGGTGTCGGCAGACTTCAGAGCGACTAAGGCTCGTCAGGATAGCGCTGCTTACCTCCATAGCCTGAGGAAGGGGCTAGAAGACGTGTCCTAACAAGAAGCCTGCTTCATCTACCCCGACCAGCTTACCGCGGCTGGAGGGAATCCCATTCTCGCGGCCGAAACACAAAGAAAACCCAAAAGGTTCCACTCAATCTTGGTGCGTGGAACATACGCACTCTGTTGGATCGTGCAGAGGCTGACAGACCAGAGAGAAGAACTGCCCTGATTGCAAGAGAACTTGCTCGCTACAAGATAGAGATAGCAGCCCTAAGTGAAACTCGCTTAGCCAACAAGGGCTAAGTGACTGAAGTTGAAGCTGATTACACCTTTTTCTGGAGTGGACGTGGCATCGATGAACGTCGTGAGTCAGGAGTTGGATTCGCTGTCAAGTCGAGTTTGGTAAATAAGCTCTCCGTCTTGTCAAAGGGAATTAATGACCGGCTTATAATGCCGAAGCTACCCTTACATGGAAAAAAGCAAGTCACACTCATTAGTGCTTATGCACCAACCATGGCGTACTCGGTGGAAGCCAAAGACAAGTTCTACCAGGATCTGGAAACTCTGATTGATTCGGTACCAAAGTCAGACGAGCTGATCATTCTTTGTGATTTTAATGCCAGAGTTGGCGCGGACCACATCTCGTGGAAGGGAGTTATTGGCAGACTTGGAATTGGCAGCTGCATCAGTAATGGACATCTGCTCTTGAGAATGTGCGCAACATATGATCTCATGATCACAAACACCATCTTCCGTCTGCCTAACCGTAATAAAACAACTTGGATACACCCACGGTCTAAGCATTGTCATCAGATAGACTACTTCTTAGTTCGTAGGAATAACAGGCAGAATGTCCCTGTGACCAAGGCCATGTGTGGTGCTGACTGCTGGACAAACCACAGGTTACTGATTTCCAAGATGAATCTTAGAATTCAGCCTCCCAGACGTCCACGGGGAATTAAAGTCCCAAAACGACGTCTACAGGCTGAAAGTCTGCAACAATGAGCAAGCTCTGTCTGAAGCTCTGACAAGCCAGCTAGAAACCACAGACTCTATTACCAACGATGTAGAGAAATGCTGAAAGGTCTTCAAACATCTGGTGTGCTAAACTGCATCTGAAACCCTTGGCGTCACTGCGCGAAAGCACCAATACTGGTTTGACGAGACCTGTGAAGAAATACAGTCCCTGCTAGAGGAGAAGCATTGTCTTCATCGTGCATACAACAACGACCCCAAGTCCGCTGATAAGAAAGATTCCTTCAGCAGAGTCCGCCAAGCTGTGCAGAAGAAACTACGCGAGATGTGGGACACATGGCTGAGACGAAAGGCTGATGATATTTATGGCCCAGTAACATCAGGCTCAGCCCCACTCTTGAGCTCTTTTGCTTCAGAAAGGAGAGAGGTATCATCGACATGATCTTTGCTACCAGGCAGTTGCAAGAAAAAATGTCTTCAACAAAATGTTCAGCTATACACAACCTTCCTGGACCTGACTAAGGTATTCGACACTGTCATCCGGGAAGGCCTTTGGAAGATTATGGCCAAATTTGGATGTCCCGAAGACTTCATTGAAATGGTGAGACAGTTTCATGATGGCATGCCTGCAAGATTCCAGGACTATGGTAACTATTCCAAACCCTTTGCAGTTACGAATGGTGCGAAACAAGGATGCGTATTAGCCCCCAATCTCTTGAGCCTCATGTTCTCCGCAATGTTGATGGATGATTTCAAGGACAGCGATGTTGAAATAGGTATCCGATACCGTCTGGATGGGAAGTTGTTCAACCTGAGGAGGCTCCAAGCCAAAACCAAAGTCCAAGTTGAGAACATTAGCGACCTGCTGTTTGCAGATGAATGTACCCTCAACTGCAGCACGGAGACAGGCATACAACAGAGCATTGACCTTTTTTACACAGCGTGCTCCAACTTCGGACTCACCATCTCTTCCAGCAAGACCGAGGTTTTGCATCATCTAGCTCCGGGAGAAGATTACCTGGAACCATCCATCACTGTTAACGGTCATAAGCTCAAAAATATAGACAGGTTCACATACCTCGGCAGCACCCTCTCACAACACTCCTCATAGACGATGAGGTCAACACTAGGATTGCCAAAGCCAGCATAGCATTTGGCAGACTCCGCTCAAATGTTTGGGATAGGAGAGGCATCAAGCTTACCACCAAACTCAAAGTCTACACAGCGGTTGTTCTCCCCACCCTCCTCTATGCTTGCGAGGCATGGGCTGTGTATAGCCGCCATGTTAAAAAACTGACCACTTCCATATGAGCTCCCTGAGGAAACTACTGAAAATC
Source organism: Sinohyriopsis cumingii (assembly GCA_028554795.2). Taxonomy (NCBI): domain Eukaryota; kingdom Metazoa; phylum Mollusca; class Bivalvia; order Unionida; family Unionidae; genus Sinohyriopsis; species Sinohyriopsis cumingii. Next base: position 79,058,791 of record CM068830.1, on the reverse strand, counting down.
AGATGTCAGGATAAGGTACCAAACACAGAGGTACTCACTAAAGCCGACATGACAGGCATCCACACCATGCTGTGTAAGGCACAATCTTGAAAGGATTCCCAAGTTGTCCGCATGCCGGTAGAACGCCTACCTAAGAAGGTCTTCTATGGAGAGATTCAGCACTGCAAATGATTTCACGATGGTCAAAAAAGGAAGCGATACAACGTCACCCTCAAGGCTTCGCTGAAGAACCTAGGCATTGATCCTGACAGCTGGGAGAGTATCGCTGCCAACCGATCTGCTTGGCGCAGTCAAGTCAACGCTGGTACGGAAACCTTTGAGCAGAAAAAACTGGTGGACGCAGCTGAAAAACGTGATCTGCGCAAATCCAGGAAAAGCAGTTCTGCAACTCCCGGTCAGCAACCTGCAAATCCATGTCCCCACTGCGGCAGACTCTTCCGGGCCCGGATCGGACTGATCAGCCATCTCCGGACCCACCCCCAGTGAATCGATAACATTAAATGGTCCTCGTCGACACCGATGGACGAACATCATCATCACTTCGTAATAAACCAGTGCATTTATTAATGCGTTATGTTAGAATTTACACATGCTTGAATTGTGAATTTGGAAAATGTTTTAATTATGTAAGATTAGTTACTATGGATTTATTCAATATCAGAGCATGGATATTTTGCAGGCCAGGCCCTAGGATGTTCGAGGCCCAAGGCAGCAAGCAATGAGCGCGGAACCCCAAGGGAAAAAATGCATTGCTGATTTCCTGAAAGCGCGGGGCCTAAGGCGGTCGACTCGTTCGCGTTTCCCTAGGGCCAGGCTATTTGAATATTTGCATACTTTGTGTGAGTTGTAAGGTAAAGAAATGCGTGTGATTATTGTGCCATTGTTTAGTATAACGGGATTAGGAATATTTAATGATGTGACGCAATTTATTGATATATGTTTTAAAGTAATTGATACCGTTTTGTATTATGGCGTTTATTTTACCATTCAAGAATGTATGGGTATCTCGATGTGAATGAATGTGTGACCGAAGATATTTAATAGCCGTTATGTAATAATAGGCTGTGTGTACTGTTAGATGAGAGAGCAAAGGAAAAGGAATCAACAGTCCTTGTGTTTTCACATGAAGCTTTTTAGGGGACAGAGAACGTCAGGTTCCATTGAGTCCCAAGTTTTCAAGAGTTGGAGACGGAGGTGAGACTAGCCGGAACAGTAGAATTCGACAGAAGTGTAGCCGTGGAGGGAAAAGTGGAGTCTAAAGAAAGTTGAGGAGGAGGAGGAGAAGGAATTGGAAGAAATAGGAGAGAGAAATAATGAGTACAAGGACAGGTCGACATCAATCTCACACTGCTAATCAAAGTGATGCAATAGGCTTATTAAAAGGAAATTTGAATCATTTATAATTGAATTGTTATTAAATTGTTTTTCATTGAATTTCAACCTTTTTGTATATTCAACCATCTAACTGTCGGCATTGCTGACTGGGGGCTCGGAGCTTTACATGTCTTTCATAAAATTTAACTTCCAGAAGTCCCTTTCATAATAATTTAAAATAAAATATTAAGAGCACCCCATCCCAACCATAACAATCGTCACACTTTACTTTCTGGTTATCTGTCTTCTCTGTTTATTATGTTCCTCTTGTATTCTGTTGGTCTCTACATATGTGGCTTGTCATGAAGCCTTTCCTGCCGGAATCTTAGTTGTTGTTTTTGTTGCTGCTGCTGCTCTTCCTTCTGGTGTTTTTCTTGCTTTTGACCAGATAATGAAATATGAATGCTTTCGTAACTTTCATTTGTAGTAATTTTATTTCTAGTAAGATTGATGCTGGCTTTATACTTACTAATACTAATATTACCAGTACAACTAATGCCCCTGCTGCTGCAACTACTACTACTACTACTACTACACATTACATGAACTCAATAGGATGGAACATATATCTGTGTATAAAATATTCATAACTGGAAGCAACTTTTCCCTCCGATAGTCGCCAATTCTGTTTGTGTTCTGAAGGAAGCAGTACGGACGTGCAGCGTTTCCTGTTGATAATTGCCTATTTCTTTTCTTGTTTTTGGAAGAAACTCCATATAAAATACGAAACAGAGTGGATACAACATTACTCTTATAAACCAAGTCATTTTCTTTGTATACATTTTCTGCATAAACCTGTACACATTTGGAAGGCCACAATTTTATTTTTTTAACATGCAATTTGTAAAGATCAAATTGTATTTTCCCAAGGTGGTAGTTGTAGCATTGGTAAAAGTAATACTAATAGTGGAAGTAGCAGTACCTGCAGTAGTAATAGTAGTACTAATGCTAATACTAATAGTAGTAACAAGGAGACTCGTGGCATACTAGTACTAACAAGGATGATACAACTGGCAGTAATAACAGGGAGGCTTTTGCAATGCTAATACTGGTATTAGAAACGGGGGTGGGCGCATTTGGAATACTAATACTGGTAGTAGAAACGGAGTTTTTGGAATATTAATACTGACAGTAGTAATAGTCAGGCTTTTGTAATACTAATACGGGTAGTAGTAACAGTTAGGTTGTTGGATATCTAATACTGATAATTGTAGCAGGGAGACCTTGGGAATACTAATACTGGTAGTAGTAACAGTGAGGCTTTTTGAATAAAAATACTGGTAGTAGTTGCAGTGGTTCTTTTCGAATACTAATACTGATAGTAGTTGCAGGAAGGCTTTTGTAATACTAATACTGGTAGTAGTGGCAGAGAGGTTGTTGGAATACTAATTATGGTAGCATAGCAGGGAGGCTTTTGTAACACTAATACTGGTAGTAGTGGCAGGGAGGCTTTTGGAATAATAATACTGGTAGAAGTAAACAGGAAGGCTTCCGAAATACTAATACTAATAGTAGTAGCAGGGAGGCCTATGGAATGCTAGCACCAATAAGGCTACTAAAACAACTACTACTGCTTTTACACATTATATGAACTCAACAGAGCTGTGTATTATAATATTTATAGCAGATTATTGAGACAGTTTATCACTCAAATAACTGCTAGTTCTGGATATGTATAAAGGAGCCATTTATTGTATATAGCTTGTACATAACTATGTTTGACACTTTGGGCTTTCCTACAAAGAAATGTTTAACATGGTAGTTTGTGCAACGGATATCATTCTTATAAACTGTGCCATTTTATTATATATTTTTTTCTTTTCAAGGAAGTAGTAAAAGTAGTAGAATTGGAAGTAGTAGTAGCAGTAGCAGCAGCAGCAATAGTAACTGTAAAAATTAAAGTTTAATTTGATTTTGCCAAGGCAGTAGCAGCAGTACTCCTACTGTTGCTACTACTACAAACGTCACCTGTCTGTAGCAGCAATTTGCATTACATCAACTCAGTAGGCCTGAATATTGCAATAATAAGAGAACTACTAGGAATACTAGAAGTAGTAGTAGTAGCAAGGAGGTTTTACATATTAAAAATAATAATGATGCTACTACTTATATTACTACCACTTGTACTACTAGTACTACTACGATGTTTCAACTACTACTACTACTACAAATATATCGCTATGAATTTATAGCTGTGTATAATAATAATATTAATATACATAAATGGAAACGGTGTCTAAGAAAACTTCCATTTTGGACTATTTTTGAAAGAACCATTAAAAAATATGTAGCTTTACATATCGATAATTGCTAATTTTAGCTTTTTTTTTTGAGGAATCCCGTACTGAGTCTTTTGGAAATAAACACGTTTGTAGTTCTTTGACAAAAAAAAAAGCCGCTTAATATGATACTAAATTGTGATAACAATTATTCTTCTGAAAATGTACTGGTGATAGAAATAACAACCATAAAAATTTCCCCAAGTCCACATTTTAGCCGGCTTTCATTTTTCAGCAGGTACGTGTAGAAATTATAATAAATTATTCTGCTTGTTGCTTTCTTCATCCTAAATTTAGAGGCTGTACTTAATAAACATATTATTTTCTGTTTAGACCTTAATGCTGCTAAGTATTTAATGAAAGTTATTTTCTTCAATGACTGGCACTTCTGAAGAAACAAAATCAGAAAAATATAAATTATTTTCTTAGGGACAAGAATATGATGCAACAATAGTTGAGTTGTCCCTTTAGTGTTGTGATACCGATACCATAGATGTGATTATATATCCACTCATCCCCTACCGAAAGCAGTTGTTTCCACGAGGTCCACCTTCTGTCATATATTTGTCCCTGCAACGTGTCTAATTTATATGTCACTGGAGGTGGCACATACACTCTTACTATTAACAGGTACACTTGCCATTTCTTTGTCATTCGCCATTATTTGTTTGCTGGGCACTTTGACCATGGAGATATTGCCGCTTTAGGAATTCTGTCAAGATGAACTACCAGTTCAACATTCATAACTGTGATTCTGTCTCAGTTAACAGCAGTCATTCTAACCTTTACTCAGTCAGTTGTTGCAGAGAAAAATATGGCTACTCCGATCATTTTGACCTCTCATTTACTGCACATTAAATGTTCTCATAAGCAAATCAAAATGATGTTTCCAACCCAGTTAGTGGCACTTCTGAGATTAATATGCTGTCTTGCAATCGTGTTGGCGATTCCACCTGTTAAAATGGGATGGCGATTCGGTCTAAATGCTGCATAATTCTTTGAAAACACTACGATGTGGTGGTTTTGATGATCCCATCATATGACATCTGCTGTACGATGCAATGGATGAGGTCCAAATAGAATGCAGATAAGATAAGAGATGTTTTAAGCTTAATTTACAACTCATTTTACGCTCTGTTTATGTTGTACATAACCTTTGTTCTTCCCCAACAAAATATTTAAAACTGTGCATTATATATATATATATATATATATATATATATATATATATATATATATATATATATATATATATATATTGGAAGCCAGATTTTTATTTGCGCTGTAAATACCACCCACATGTTTCAACGATTACAGATTACAGTATACTTTCTTGAACGTAGATAATTTCATGTCAGAAATCGTACAACCAGATAGTAAATTATTATTTATTCTGTAAATATGGAGATAATAAAATTAATTAATTCCATTAATTCAATTTCTAGAAATCCTTGAAAGAATCTTTGTCCTTTTATTTCTAAACATATCATTCTGCATACATATGACTAATATGAAGACAAGTATATATATTAAGTTTTAAAAAATGCCCATTGGATTGGGCTACTTTCGCTATTGACATAAAATTTACTCCTGGTATATATTAGCATCACCACATCATGACCAATTAGATGATTTAGAGGTACTGAGGTCATCGTTTGTATCCATCAAAAATATCAATTTTATGAAGCTTAATGAGTGATGTTATTGCCTATTTCATTACATTTTGCAATAATACTGTTTTAATATTTGACCTCCTTGCCTTAATAATGTATTGCTATCTTCAAAAACTATTTTAAAAACTGTTTACGTTATCAACACTAACAACATTCTCAATTAAACCAAAACATTTCAATAAATTGGATCTAGCGCGCACATGTTTGTGTGATATGGCTTTTTAAAGTAGTTTTAACAATTGTTCAGACATATCGCTACAATGTCTGCAGTGAGGCATTTTGTAGTGATGTCTAGCACTGTGGCAACGTGCCGCAGACATATAACATCATGTCCCATCCAGTCACATTATCCTGATACCACACACAAGAGGTTCATGCAATCTGTATTCATCCACTTCAAATAGTGTTTAGCCAGAGCCAGCAGAGGAACTCCCGCGATTGAAGAGTAATGTGTATGAGTGTGCATTTTCGTACCGAGAGCCGGAAGAACATCTTGTTCAAGTATGAATAATAACTGCATAAAGAACGCAAACTTATTGGCTATTCAGTTATAATTTTGTGGGTGAATTATGTCAAAACAAAACATTAAATAAAAAGAAAGATACACGGTTGAGCAAAGATGAACATATGAATGTATAGAACTCGAAACACAAATAGCATATGATGAGGACCCTTGTTTGCATCCAAATACATATTGTTGTATAATTTGCTCTGTGAAAATTGATATTCAAATATATTGAATCACTCAGAAATAATATATATTAGCTAATAAAAATGTATGCAGTGCTCTCTGGAATGAAAATTAAGGTGGTTTTTTTTTTGTCTCCATGGCAGTCAAATTTTAATTTAAATAGCTTAAAGCCGGATAGTTCATGTTTATTCAGTTAGCTTAAATACCTTTCAGAAGGTAATATACTGTTTAACCAGTGGTGAATTGTTTTCAGTGTCAACGACAGGCGATATAAGCTTGGCAGTTTTTGCTCTATATTAGGGCATTAAGGGTTATATTTTACAGTTTAAATTTATCACATGAAGTTAAGATCTAAACTTTTCACCATAGTGCTAAAAGACAAAAATATGAAAACGTTGCCACCTAAATGTGTCTTTAGAATCCTTATTTTCTTTCCGATAGCTGCTGTTCCTTTGGAATGCTTTATATCAGAAGAACACAGTCTTGTATCAGATGACTCACTGTCTCTTCAACATCTTGAATACAGCGTAAGATCTCCATATACTCATCCCATGCATCTGCGATAGACTGTCATAATAGAGAGATGTATGAAATTTGGGCTAGCAGTTCAGTCTTACACGAAATATACAACTCGCACTGAATCAGCATTTTCTCCTCTGGCTCTATAGTGAAACTTTTAAATTTGTCTACTTCCTTCAGGACACTGGCCTCAAATTGGGATATACAGTAAGCCGCTAGTCTATCAAGGACTTTAAATTTTTGACCATCAGGTATTAAATGTTTCATCTGTATTGATGGCAATAAAATGGCATATTGCTCAGCGCGCATATGTTTGGAAAGCTCTCACCTAGGTTAAACAATTAACAACTGATAATCTTCCTAACGAACTTTTGTCAGCTTTGGTTCTTTTAGAGTAGATTACACAGATTTGGATAAGACAGTTTTTAACCTGTAATTTCAAATAGAAGGGATGGTGATTAAGATGTTGGTACCGTTTTTTGGACCAACGTCTAATTGTCGTGTGCGGAGCCAGCAAATTCCTGCATCTATCTCTGCCTCTTCGATAAAACAGTCTCCAGTTCATGGTGCCACCATTACATGTTATGTTGTATTCTGCTGACACAATTTTGGTAAAGGCATGAGAGCTTCTTTTGAAATTTATTAAAAAATCCCTGAAAAAGATGGCCACAATAGACTTTCCTGTAATTATGGTTGGTAATAATGAGACAAATTGCTTATCTCTTGCTCAAATTCTTTCAATAACTTGAAGATGTTAGAGTCCACCTTTCAAGCATGCATTGAGTATTACTTGTGCCATAGGACAAAACAAAGTTACAAGTGCACTCGTTCAGACGACAGATATTAATATTCTCCAAAATACACAGTTAAAGTCTCTGAGGTATTATGATAATGGATCTACATTCCTCGTTTCTTTCTGTATTAGAGCTGACCAAGATTTAAGCTGGTAACCAATGTTGAGTAAATTTAACTTACAAGTCAACATGAAACTAAATTCCATTGCAAAGATAAGAAAATGACTAACAAAATAGAAAATTGTGCTTTGGAAATAATATATTATTAAGCCTTTCTAGAGGCTTCCGAGTTATTTCATTCATCAAAAAATAGTCTTTGTCTACTTTATCTTGGAAATTAATGATTTTTGTTTACAATATATCCTGGCAGCACAAATATAGACCCACACTAATATATGACCTAAGCCTTTAAACAATTTAAAACTGGGTTGAGCCATGCAGATTTCTATATCCATCTAATTTTTAAAGCGGGTATCATGCGAATACATATTTAATGATTTCATAATTGCGTTTATTTGTTCTCAAAGCAATGTCATCTCGTTCTGGAGATCTATATGCACCACAAATAATTTCTGCCCTTATAAAGGTGTTTGCACAAGAAAATAGGAAAAGAAACAGATTTTCAATAATTTATTATGTTATAAATTGTATTACAAAAGCTTTGTAGAAGAGTCAAACAGGATTCACATAACAATCTGCAGAACTAGAAAAGGAAATAGCACATGTTATGTAGCTCAGCCCTGAGATTAGATAATAGTTTCAGATATAGTATCAAAATTCATTCTTTTGCTTGTACTTGTACTTAAAAACGCAAATATGGTGTGACTGGAGGAGCATATTAAATGCAGTTAAAGGATATGTATTGGCATGATATGATGAAACTGAACAACAGAATGTAATTCATTTTCATAGCCCTATTAACTACAAAGATTAGAAATTACTCTTGCAAAAAGATGACTGGAAGTATGAAACACTTAAATTCCTGGCCCCATATTCTTGAAACAATTTAAGCAAAACTCAAGTTCAAGCCCAAAACCGGAATACTTTGATGTATTATAACTTTCACTAAAATGAAGCTAGAATCATAAAACCTTCAGGATTTGCTAGCATTGGTTCCTCTATCAGCCTGCACAATTTTGATTATGATGATATTCCCCACATATAATATCTGAGCCTTTGATTTGAGTTTATTCTTGAATTTCATGCTTAAAAATTTTCAAATATACAGGACATGGTTTTTTCAATGCTTTGTAGTCAATATCTTATTGAGAAAAAAAACAAGCAATTCTAATTTAGGTTTAATAGGGAACATTACAAGGACTCTATGTCCTATCAGTAAAATCAAACAGATTAAGTACTAGTATGCCAATTCATGCAGTTTTATCAACCCCAGGTTGAGATACTGGACATGTGACAAAGTAAGTCGACTGTTAAAAAAATCTGAATCAAAATTTATTTTTACATGAAAACTGAAATCTAGATCACTTGAGAGGGATAAATACCATACACTCAAGATCTCTTAGCAATATTTACCATGCTAGTAGTGTTTGTTTCCAGAAGTAATGTCCACTTGAGGTTTGACCAAATCTAAACAGATCTAAGCTTCCATTCTACTGTGCAGAGGTCATAACAATGCTGATATCCAACCCCACATACATTTCGTTGTGTCAAAACTGCTTAAAAAAATCACACTTGTGTGGACAGAGCTTCAGAATGTGTCCAGTAAAAATTTTCAGTCTTCATTTTCAACAGCATGATTACATTTTAACACCATCGCAAAATGAGGTGATAATAGCACAGATTACCTTTGTTAATTTATACTGTATGTCTATGTGTGTGTCTGTGTGGTCAGTCGTTGGACATACAATATTATGCTTCTCTACTTTAACGTAAAATTCACTAATGATTATATACTGTAACAAATATGTTAGTCTTTTTCTATCCAAACACAGGCATATGCATTTTATTCTTGCATCTACACAGTCTACAGGTTTTGCTGTGGTTTAATTTAGCATTTGTTGAAGATGAACATAATTAAATACAGGGGTTATATGCCAGGTAAAGGATTTTCATTCTAATAAAGATAGAGTTTTTGTTGTTGTTGTCTTAGCTTTTAATGTTACATTAGACACATTATTAGCTATGGGACACACTAAGGCAACCGACCAGGCTCAATATAGCCAGCAATGTTCTAAAAGTGCCCTTAAAGGATACCCAAGCATATTTATTACGATCATCTAGTACTGGTCATATTCAAAAGGTTAGTAAACACAACACGATAAACATTAAAATTTAAATCTGGTGCTACTGTGAGGCTGAAGGACACTACAAAGTTTATGTTCAAAGAATTTATTGGCTTACAGTATACTGTTTAGCTTGAAGTTCATGTGTACACTGTTCAACAATCCCTTCTTTTAAACTATAATTGCAATACAGTATTTTCTCCTACATCTTTAGTTTTGTTTTCATAGTTTTTGGAAAATGAAGTTCTGTACACTCATTTCCTATATTGCAGACAAAGTGTATATTTTATAGTACATTTGAAAATTCCCTTTCTTGTGCACTCCATGAAGGTATGGTACAGTACAGGCCCATTTTTAAAAAAATTAACGCTGTTGAAACTGAAGAAAAACTGAATTAAATGTTACTAGGTTTATATTGGATATGACTTTACTCTGTAGATAATAGTAAACTTTCATGTAGGATGTATTATGTGTCCATGTAAAAAATGCACTGCAGTTGAGTCAACCATAGGTAATTTAATTTCCTCACATGATTGTGTTATCTCATAACATAAATTAATATAAAACATGAAATCCTTTTGTTTTGGCTCCCCTAGGTCAATGGTTGTTCTGGGGTTTTGCAGGATTCTTCTCTGTCAAATATACTGGCTGCCATGTATAGCCTATCATGTGTTGACAAATGGTGCTAAACCGAAAACAAGAACAATCATTAGTAAGCTACTTGTGTTGCTACATGTACTAGTATAATGGCATCCATTATGTGACAAATTTGCAATGTTCAGTCTTTTTAGACAATACAAGATTACCTATTATAAATGTCTTTGTTTCTGTTTACATTTTCCTGAATCCCTGCTGATGCCTCTTCTAAAAACTGACACATGCACGCAAAGTAAGTTAAAACTTTGAAAGGATAAAGACTGTGAGAAAGAAATAAATAAGATCGTAAAATTCTTCCTTTTGAAGTTTCGTCTAAATATTTTGAGTACATTATGCTGGTGGAAGAGGATAAAATGCAGTAGACATTGCAGTTTTATTTATTTATGCATAGTGGTGACTGACGTAAGAACAGTAAGACATCAAGAAAATGCTAACACAAAGTAGACTGTAAAACTCGTGAAATAATTGTTTAATTGTTTTTAAATATCAGTGCTTCAAGATAATATTTTGAAAAAGTTTGCCCATGAGAAATATGTGAACTAGTGTGCAGAAATTAAAGTCGATGGGTCTTTAATCAGGGGCAGAAACTCTGCTAAATTGCTAAATGGTGATGTATAATACTGACAAGCAATCTGAGTCAAGGTATCATCAATATATCGCTCCTTATACAATCTGGTTGAAATCCATTTATAATAACTTAAAAATTTGGTAATTATTTATTCCTTGCTATCACTGTGAGGTCACAAAAACTTGTAAAAATGAAGTCTTACTGTGATCCTTACCACTGAGCGTTGAAACTAATGGTTGTTTGTTGAGAGTAATCAAGTTTCATGGCACTGTCTCAAAACTCCTAAGAGTAAAAATACAAAAAATGGGCTTCAAAATATTGTTAATCACCTTAACCTTGAAAATAAATCTGTCAATGTCATACAGAAGATGCCAACAATTTGAGAAACAGAAGTGTACCATGGTTCAACCTTGTACATCAAACAGCTTTTATGATATCAAGAAGGAACTAAATAAACCTTACATTGTTTGCATGTGACCTTGACCTTGAGATTTGGACCCCAAATGTGAAATTCAGCACATCTTCTAGTGACAATATAAAGGTATGCATGATTTCATCTATTTATATAACAACTCTTAAATTACAAAGCAGATAGGACAATGGGAATGAAACCTTGTATATTATACCATAACACCGACCCTCAATATAGGATGTCCAATGTGCTATGTGAAATATAGGTATTCATAAAAAGCTAAAAAAATGTGTTCGACAATAAAAATATTGAAATGTTACACACTGACCTTAAAGATAATCGTCCACAATACTGGCACACAACACACTATCTAATAATGATGATGATACATGTGCAAAGTGTCATCACTTAATTTCTCAAACAGTTGTTAAGATAGAGAGTAGATGCATGATGGGAAAGCTTACATTTTGAGCTGTGACCTTGACCTTGAAAATAGAATACAAAACTCATTTACAATGAACCTGTCACGATAAGTATACCCTGTTTCATCACTTCATCTCAAATGGATCAAAAGTTGAAAGAGTGAATTGGAAAGCATTACTGAAAACCTAAAGCAGGGAGCCATGACTTGAAGATAGAACAGTATGAAATGCACTTTCTAGTGATGATAAATATGTATACCATGTTTCAGTCCTTAATCTCAAATGCTTAAATGGCTACAGAGCAGAAGGGAAAGTGTCGCGGATTTTTTTTATTTAGCTATTACCTTGAAGATAGTAAACCCACCCACTCCATCCAACTGTGGTATGCAGCACCTTCTATTGATGAGGTTTAAGTATTCCTAGTTTCTTGAAGATACAAGTCGGAAGTAAATGCAAATTCTATTTCTCCTGCTTTTGCAAAGAGATTGGAGCGGGAAGCAACTAAGGGAATTTGATTCCAAATTGAAAGTGAGTGAGTCTGACAACTAGGGACAAAAAGTCTCCTCAACAATGATGCCAAACAATAACAACCAAATTCAACCATGGTCTCATCAGGCCACAAACTAAACTGGATGAAATTTAATAATTAGTAATAGAGTTACTATGCAGATAACAGAGTGGGTCCCACAACCAGGGGATAAGATCAGCTAAATAATGACACAGAATACTGATGATGAAATTATGCCAAGATCTTGTCAGTATCAAGCAATATCAATATTAACTGGTCAGAATAATTAAGGGAGGTACTATGAATAATTAAAAGTGGATGGGTCGTACAATAACGGGCTATAAATCCACTTAATGATGAGGCAGAATCTTGGCTGAGGTCACCTCAATATCAAGCCACATGTAATATTCCCCTCCCCCCCCCCCAGATTTATCAAGAAATAAATTGAAATATTCTACTATTATAACATTTGGGAAATTTAAAGAAAGTACAACAACAAAGTATTGTAAAGAAGACTGGTTTTCATGTTTAAATCCTAGATAAAACTACAAATGATGAAATCGACATATCTCAGATAGGAATGCATTGTGGAGTTCATGAGATACAATAAATATTCCACTTTGTAAAATGACTTTCATGATTTATTTCAGAAAAGCTAAATTAAAAACAGAAAAACTCATGCTGGAAATTATTACATTTACTTCATTCTTTCCTTGTCCATCAACATATGTCCCTTTTTCATAAAAATGGTCCTTATAAGATATTTCAATTACCATATTTCACAAACTATTCAATACACATTCTGCATGGACAAGTGAAACTTCATTTAGCATTTAAATTTAAAAGGTCTCATCACAAGAATGTCCCTTGAAAAATATGAAATAAATATTTTTTTTTAAAGATCAAGCCATAACACTGTACTATTTAAGCCACAAAAAAAGCTAAAACAAAGCATAATGGTAAATATATGACAACTACAAAAAAATGCACATTGAAAATAACAGTAAATATCCAATGAGATCAAGATATAATCTTTAATCTCAATGATTTTAGACTTTCATATTAGCCAACTAGCCCCACCTTGTCAGTTCATAGCCCCATTGTAATTTCTAACCTGACTGTTGCCAGGAAGTCCCTAACACTGTCATTAAACCAAATGGAAGATTTCACTATGAACACACATAAACACACTAACGGATACTAATGTACAGTAATGGAACTGAAATACGGTAATCTAACAACAAATGTAAGTAGTGGAGGAAGAAATTAAGCTTTTTTATGTCCAGTATTGACATTAGTGAATAAAACAAATTGTATCATTTTAGAGTTTTTTTAAAATGTTGATTTGTATCCACTGATATGATACCTGATGGCACTGGCTTACAGTATGATTCCAATTATTTTCAATCTAAGACATGGAAATATCCACTTTGTTCTTGATTAATAGTAAAGTTTTCAAAAACAAAAATCAGGCATATAATTCCCATTGGAAATTGATAAAGATGGGACAAATAAAGCAGGGTCCACATTTCCCAGTTCAATGTGCACTTAGTGTAGTCAATGCTTTTGCCATTTATCCTCACCTATCATCATTAAATATCATCATCTTCATCATCTTTATCATTCTGAATGAAGAATTATAAAACATTACAAAAATGTTTATTTTATTATTTAACAAAATCGATAACCAGCACTTGATGTGCATTACGGTATGCTCAGTTATTTTAATTTCTTTGACATTACTATATTTCATCCATTTATTCAGGCCCTAAACAGTGAGCTTGCTGTATGTCCTTTTCCAGTTGCTGGAAAAGTACATTTTAAGTGACTGACTGAGATTATAGGACAATACATAGGCTGAAGGTTAAAACTGTGTTGTATGCATATAATATTTGCAATTTCTTACTTTAATATTTAAAAAAAACACAGATAAATTCAAAAGGGAAAGCAGTCTAACTCTTAAATCAAGTGATGTAACTACCAAGGTCATGGAAATTTAATCGATGATAAACTAAATCAATCCTGTTGCCGGAAAACAGTGACTTGACCATGAAAATATTGCACTGTGTTAGGAAACTCTCATCTGGACTGAAATATTAACAAGAGTAGTATGTTAGATATCCTCAAGTAACAAATCAGGCTTGAAATTACAGACAGATGAATTAAATGGTTAGATTTTTGTGTATTTTGTGTATCCTTGATTTACAGTATTAAAATTGGTTAGGAGCTACAAACTGCTGATGGGTGGGGATACTATAGTGTGATGTTATACAAGTTAAAGCGATGACATTATGCAATCTAAAAGGTCAAGTTAGTCTGGTATGCCATGGTAATAAATTGAGAAACAAAAGAGTAGGCATACATGTGATGCCTCCTGATCACCAGGGTCAACGGGAAGACTATCTAATTCAGATAATATTTAAAGAGCTGCAGAATGTTCACATGTATATGTAGGTAGTACCTCTCTTTGCATAGTGTCTCAAGCCTAAAAATAAACAAGAGGTCCAATTAGGCTTCATATCGCTAATTTGACGTACACTTTCACTAATATTGTAATATTACAACCTATGTAAACTAGCTATCAACTAAACATTATCTTCTATTGATTTTACATCTTTTACAATATCCTGATGAAAATTTTAAAGATAATGGCACAATCAATAAGCATAGTTTCTTGCTCCTAAGTAAGTCATCCATGATCCTGATGACATGTACCCATTCACCATGAAACTGAATGAGAAATAAATCTCACCTAAAATACAGATTAAAGAGTCAACATCTCCATCAATCAGATGCAAAATTACATCACGAATAGGTCCCACTTATAAAAAAAAACTAATCCCATCATTGTGATGATGTTAACCTATTTATCAAGTGTGATAAAAAGATGAGCAGAAATAGTCCGGTTAAAATGCACAGAAAATCAGATGCAAATCACCTAATTACTATACATGGATTTCATTATAATGGTACTCAAAAAAGATCTTAATTAGTTAAGTACATTTACCAAACACAATCGAAACCGAATAAGACATACAGTTTTTAGAGTGGCAACCAGCCAATCACATGCAAATTCATTATATTAAATGCAACTGAATTTTTGTGAGATCTTGATCATATAGCCTATACATTGACCAAAATTAGAAAAAATGTTTGGCTTCCAGAGTGGTAACAAACTTCTTAACCAATCACATACAAGATCACCCAATTAATATGTGTGGATCAAATTTTTCCAAACTCCTGATGGCATAAGTAAGACTGATCATAACTGGGTCAACAATGTGGCTTCCAGAGTGGTAACATGCTCAGCCATTCTGATGCAAAATTACCTCAGTAATGTGCACACATCTCACTCATTATCAAACTTGTCCAAGATTTTAATATTGATTCCAGAGTGGCAACAAACAATTGCTGACAGACGGATAACTGATGACTACTGAAAGTTGACTTGTGCAGGGCTGTATCCTTAAGTTCACTGTTCCCTAGGGTTCTGGTGCTCCAAAAACCATGCACTTCTCTTTAAAAATGCAATCAAGTTCTCATTTATATCACGTTCTAACATTATGATTCTGTTTAATGGAAATCATCTCACTAACAGTGTTGTCTAGTAGAAAAATCAGACATCCTTTTACAAACATTACAACCTAATTTTTAGCTTATATGTAATATAAATTTTGATGACTGGTTTGCTGAATTTCTGTTTTATTCATTCATTCAGTTTAGTTGATCTTAACAGCCACAGGTAATGGGCAATAAAGAAAGGCTGGATGTTTAGACTGGTTTCAAAGATGTAAGTCAGACATAAATTTTGCATATGCCACAAATGGAATTCATCAAATAACTGGAGATAAAAAATATTGTTTATTTTATGTTTAGCTTCATCTGACTGAAACAACATCTCTACTGCAAACATTTTATATGAAAAATCTGAAAGATTTCCCTTGACTTAATACTCAAAGGTTCATTAAGGGCCTACTGTTCTTCCAAAGTTGTTGATATTTTTGGGTATTGAATTCTCTTTCCTTTATTAAATTATATATTTATGATGCACAGTTGTATGGACATAAGCTTTAATCTAACCTGAAAAGAAATCCGATGTCAAAATTAAACTAATTAAATATTTCAGTTCTTTAGAAAATGCAAACTATATTCAAACAATACTGCATATGATTAGTCCCATATATATAGTATAAGACAATTTGTGATTACAAGTCAAAAACAGTTCATTAAAGTTAGAAAAGTTAGAAAATTTGGATGCTTGGAATCAAATTTCATTAAAAGGTTGTTTACAAGCATTAGTAAATGAAATCAAACATTTAAATCAATGAAATACAAAGGAAATTGATATAACATTTACTTAATGTCTGAATAACTACAAAAATTTCCATTATCTACAAGGATAATCCCCAATCAAATCTGTATTTGATTATTTCTCGACATAATGGGAATATGAGCAAACCAAGTGACAATTGTATGGTAATGAATACAGTGATAATATGTTTTTAGATAACACAGAAATATACAAATCAGTATTAGTGTAATGTCATCATAATTATACATATTTCTCAAGAACTTTGTAAATACTTCATCCATTTACATTTTATTGCAAAAGTCTGAAATATTGGGACTTCAATATTAGTCATCACAATAATAAGTAATGGATATGTTGACATATTGTTGAGAGCAATTGAAATGTGTTCTTTTACAAGCGAGGTTTCACTTGTCAACTTAAACACAATTTTACTGAAGTAATCATAAAAAAATACAATATAAACAGTATAGTCGAATTGTTGCATACAAGTAATTACATCAATAATATTCAAAAATTATTATCAATTCAGAGTGATCATAGCTTTTATCTGCCATACTATGAAGGAATTATTCGTCTTTGCAGCAGTGACAAAACATTTTGTATACCTATACTCTGTTTCCAAAATTAATAATTAGAAATTCAGTGTGTGCAATTTGTACACCAGAGTAATGTTCCTGCTCAAAGAAGTTAAAATGGCATTATGAAAAAACCAGTATGCTTCCATCTAGTTCAGTAATAAACACACATGCAAAAGGTATTTTAAGCACAGACATGTATAGCATTCCAGACTTGTGACTTTAAGTAATCTTTTGTATGTCCTTGAAACTGTTTCAGTCACCAGGTGAGAAAATAGTTGTTGAAATTTGCAGTTTTACATTTGATACAATTAACGTTATTAGATATATAATATATGAGATATCTCAAGAACCTTTAAAAAATAGCTTTAAACTTTATTTTACAGTTAATATATAATTAATCAAATACAGAAATATAATAAAATATAAAAGAAAAGAAAACATATATGTCTGACAATTTATCTTTTAAATCATACTGTACAGACCCACAAGATATCCTACCTTAATTGTACTGTAATTAGACCCCACAAACTATCCTACATTAAGTATATTTGTAACATCAGCAGTCTAAAACTCCTGATAAAGAAAAAGTTCTTTGAATGACGCATACACATTAAATCAGAAAATCCATAAATGCATATTAATGTACCGTCGATCTTTTCATTCATCTAGCTTCAGCAGCCTTTGCATAGTATTGTTCCTTAGGAGTTAACGACTATAACTCTAACAGCTTGAAAAAAAATGTTCAAGTTACTTGAATGACCTGAAAATCTGACCAAGTCATGCACATGTAGAAATATACTGGCTAAATTTCATTAGTTAACTGTGCCAATGAGCAATCCAAAGCAGGACAGATGGATGGATGTAATTAACAATCTTGTTATCTACTTCTCATAGACCCCTAATTATCTGAATAGGGTATTATATTAATTGAATGATTTACAAAGCTTTCTGAATTGACACTGACTTAGAGTGATGTCTCTTCAAGCCATGAAAGTGAGAAAAGAAATGATGATGAAGAGAAACAAACATATGATATCATCCTACCATTTCTACACTTTAAATAATTACAATACATCCATCTTTTTATATATTTATCAATATCTTATCAATATTATAGAATTCAAAGATTTTTAAGCAAATTAAAATCAAGGCTACATATTGTAACTAAGTTTTGCAATAATATATAACAATATATGACTAACAGAAAAAACTTGAAAATATTCTACAGCAATTAATTTACCACAATTATTATAAACTATGCATAAATCTTTAAAAATAAAACCGAATTCTCTTCAAATTATATAATGTCAT
This sequence comes from Sinohyriopsis cumingii, assembly GCA_028554795.2. Lineage (NCBI taxonomy): Eukaryota > Metazoa > Mollusca > Bivalvia > Unionida > Unionidae > Sinohyriopsis > Sinohyriopsis cumingii. The sequence goes on along the minus strand of CM068830.1, from coordinate 79,040,450 downwards.
CATATGACATGATCTTCTGATATGACACAAGTTATATATAAAAAGATTAAGGTTTAATGGACCCACAAAAATCCATTATTGGCATATGGAGTATACCTCCTCCTTGATAATTCATGCCCAGATAATTTGCAAACCCAGTAATAATGTGGGGTCAGGTGTGGGTCCCATTTTTGTATCTAGAAGATACTTACAGGATTGACTCCTATTTGTTCAACAATAAAAAAATCACAATGAAAACCAGTAAGTGAAACATTGATTTATCACTTATTTTATCAACAGAATGGTGGTTAGTGCCTAGTGATCTGAATCAACATCATGAACTTTGCAACTTTTAATAAGAAGTCATATTTTGTTTAATTATCTATAAAAAAAACTGTAAATAATATTTGACAAAATTTCGAGCCATGAAAATGTGAGTAATTCCTAGTGGAGGCAGCACAGTAGGAAATACAGTGTGACCTCGCTATAACATGGTAGCTGGGAACCATGGAACCAGACGGTGTTATAGACAACCATGTTATAAGCAACCAGGTCAGTTAGCTGAAGAAAATGATGCAAGTACCCCACACAATTTGCGGGGGGGAGGGGGGAGACTGGTTAGGTAATAAATGCAGGTGCAAAAATACGTGCTTCATTGGCACAATTACCATCTTAAATTGTTGCAAATTAAATCATTGCATTTATGCATATATGTTTATATTGTTGATATATACATGTCTAATATACAGCAGAAATAGAATATCAACACCATGAACTCCTGCAAATCGCATTACATATATTCAATCCACAATACAAGTAATTCCATCGAAAATATGCACACAGAGAGATTTCAAATATTCAATAACTTTGTCACAGGTCATATTGGTTTGAATTCAGTGGAAAAAATAGCACAATCACGTAATGAATGATGAAGCACATTTACTTTTCAGTATATTCAAAGTTTGAGTTTAAAGCTGCCATTGGTAGCGTTCATAAGCATAAACTTTATTCCTGCAAAAACGAAACTTTCATGGCACAGTAAATGTGTTCCAGTCACGTTTGGAAAATGAAACAATCTATCAGATTCCATTGCTTTTATTTAAGCTTGGTACTGACTTCCTTTGAAGAAAGGGTCTTTTTACCTATTGTAGATTGTAGTTGGCTTTCATTGATAAAGAGTGTATGCATTACTGAAGTCACTGCTAAAGGAAAGCTTTGGAGAACCAAAAAATGCCCATTTCTTATTGTGGCGGCAACACCAAATAATTGTACTGCATGATTGAGACTGACTTTTTTTCCATTTGCTAAGTACATTTTCATAACAACTGGTGCTTCAAAGGTAATCTGTACTTTTTTTTAAATTTCAGCAATCTATTTTATCTGGGTATATTTTTAAAAAAGGAATTGGCCATCTTTTGGTTGATGTAGGTACTGTTCTTCCCTGCCTATTGACTAGACCATCAAGTCAGATTTGGTCTTTTTCTTTTTCTTTTTTACATTTAATTGGTAGTGGAGTGATGTTGCCTTCCACAAATTTAACAAATGGTCAACAGACGATAGAGACACTGGTGTTCTGGTCTGATGACAGAGATAGCTACAGAAAATGTGTGTTCTGGAGGATTTAATTCAGAGAAAAAAGATGAGGAATTTTACTTACCATCCACATATAAATGTCAGTCTGTGTAAATATATTAATTACTAGTAAGTGGCCAAATATCCAACAAAAGACAGATTGAGATAATACTAAGTCCGGTTGATCTCTGCTACCAAAAATATCAACCCCCCCCAAAAAAAGCGGATATCTCACAACATACAAAACTCATGCTAGGTGTCACCATAAGCAAATTATGATATAACAATGCACTGTTAAGATGGTTTGACAATATGGAAAAATAATTTGGTTATGTAACAACAGATAAATTTCAGTGCATTTTATATTAAGTTTGTGGTTTCCTTTCATGGGGCCTCTGAATTTCTCTACTCCTAACCAGTGGTTGTATATACAAGTTTAAATGGCCAACAATGTTGCCAGTAAGTAAAAAAATGCCAGACAGTATATTTTGCTGCCAATAAGGGGGAGAAAAAAATCACAATTTGCAACAATGGCAAAGCCCTGTGCAATCCCTGAATAAACTTTTTGCACATTATTTTTTGTTCTTTTAAGAAGAAAAACTAGCTCTCATGTACAAGAAAAATTCATGTAAAATTTCAGAAGCCATGCCATGATCATCTTATATTATTCATACATGATTTCTTCCCCAAAATACTAATAAACTTTTTACATTTTGTTTGTACTTTTAAGAAAGATTTTTTAATTTTCTTTATGTGTATGAGAAAAATACATGTACAGGAAATTTCGGGAGCCACAACATGACCATGTTATATCCAAATTCGTGTTATAATGGAGCGTGCTAAACTGGGGTCACACTGTAAATACCAATTAAATAAGTTTTGTCAAATGAAATCCTGTTTTAGTACTAATTGTTAATTCAGTTTCTGTGTAATCATTATAAATGCAATATGCCCTCTTGTATTCAAAATGAAAAGTGTCAACTGACCACCACAGCTATATGTGAGAACCTAATTAAGGAGCAACTGTATTTCGATTTCTGATTTGTGGCAGTGTTTGAATCAATCAAAAGTATACCTGCTTTGTATTATCTTGGTAATTACATCATTTGTATCAAATCAAATGGTTGGAATAAAACAATATTTATGCCTTCAAATCTTACCTGAATATGAGCCAGTGGACACAGGTCAACTCATTTCATTGACTAAATGAAAACTTCTATAAATATTTGTATGTCAACAGCATAATTACAGAATCTAACATTAATTACTGGTTTATCCGAGTAATTCACAACCAACCAACCAAACTGGTAAAATTTAAACTTTAGATTACAAAGAAACTATTAGGTGGAAACTAAAATAGTTATTGTTGTTAGTATTCTCCAGTTTTGAAAATAATTAAATCAGTATTTATCCAGTAATAAACTAATAACTATGGTTGGTAATATGTGAAATATATATTGATAATATCTGTTAAATCATATCTTTAAAAGGATATTAATTTTCATCTATTTTAGTTTCATAACATGATTAACACGTTAAGACAATCTCTGTGTAGATAACTCACCTAGAGATGAAAGTGACTACAGACATGTGAATTTGTCTTCAAACCAGTCCAGACTGACTCAATATTTCTTCCTAATTATAACTGTTTTTCACAAATAAAAGCCATAATAAAATTCTTCCAGATCCATAAGTAAAGCAAACAGTTTCAGGGGCACTGAATCAGGTCCCCATGGATTTATCATTAGATAAATACACTACATAACTAGGTTGTAAATGTGATGAGATAATCTGGGTAGGCTTGTGTGTCATTGAAGATCACAATTTCTCCCACATTATTGACATCATCCACTGCACTGTCATATACATCTGTTGGTTTATTTGGATCTTTGGCTGGAAGGTATCGCATTTTGGGATCCCCTTTTATGTATTCTCCAACACAGACAGACACATAGAAAACAAAATGCTTGGTTCCTGGTGCTGGCGTTTGATTCCCAGCAGCCAGCCAGCCACGAGCTGAGTAAGATGCATTTGTTGCAAAATACACGCCTTGTCCAAACCACACACCTGAAAGAGGAAAACAAACAATTCCAAGGTATCTCATTACATGTTTACAAAGTCTGCTATGACAACTCTGGAAATGTAAAACATCCTTTCTTGCTGTTCAGAAATTTATGTTTGCTGATTGTTTTCTTTAGTAATACTAGCTTCATAGCTGTTTCCTTTCCATTTCTTTGGGGGTTTACCCAGATATATAAGGCCATCTGTTTTGTAGTTCAAGAATTACTAGTCTGGAGCCCGAAATTAGAACCAAGTCCAAATCCATTTGATTTACTGCATTCTTAAAATCTTTAATAAAAAAGACTTATTTATATGCCTCTAATGAGAATGATAACAACTCTTAACCAGTCAGGTTGTTATGTCAGGGACTTTTCCAAGAGTGTATAGGGTATCTTAAATATTATACTCCAATAAATTCATCTTATTTGTTCTTCTACAATTTTTTAACTTTCTCTATCATTTTCAACAGATGCTGTTTCATCTGATAACTAACCATGTCATGTACCATATAATCAAACCAAATTTAAAACATTTTATAAAATTTTAAGATAACCTTTGGTGAGTACATGCATAACATGCATAACAAAATTCTGAATTTAAAAGTTACATATTTTATTTCCTTCTCACTGCTTGTTTTGATTTCCCTCAATAAACTCAGCAAGTTTGGGGAAATATTTAATGAGTTTTCAATTAATTCAAGGACTTTTCATGAATAAAATCAACTTCAAAATTTTAAAGCCTGGTGAACCCCTCAAAATTTAAGGATTTGTCATGACAATGAACCTTGGTATCTTATGGAAATGCAAATATGCTGCTTATTAGCTGGTATTAAGCATACCAAAATATAGGATTGTTATGCAAATACAGAATTTTGTAACTTGAAAGGTCCATATATTCACTAAAATACTCCATCAGACATGATTCTAATGAGACATTCATCAACAGGTATTTATTCACAAAATATGATAACTGAAACTCAACAAGTCTGATCCTGAGGATTGCCATGATAATAAATATTAGCTGATTTGACAAGAGCCCCCCAGAACTGAGCTGGAACAACATGCTATACAAGAAATGTCCCAAATAAACAACATGGTGGAAGGAGGGGAGGTGGGTGGGTCTTTCCACAAATAATGTTAAAAATTAAATGCAGCATCTACACTGAAAGGAACACATCTCTACAGGCATCCCAGATGTTATATGAATGCCTCCCTACCTGACACAATGTTTGATCACATGCTCCAACTCAGTCATCTTATTTGTTCAACATAACAATGTATCTGAATTTAGTTACTAGCTTATTAACATATATTGGCTGCAATGACATCATGTCTGGTCAGAGAAACCAGAGTAGACAATGAGGGGCCCAGCAAGGGGCCAGAGAAGGATGCATTGTGTATTGCTTAAACTACATTTAATCAATTAAATTATAATTAAATAACACACAATAAGTAGGTCCAGTTTAAACTGTATTGTAAATATAAATAATCTTTTGGTATAATGGGGACTAATCTGATCACAGCACATGGCACCAGCCAAGCTCTTAATTTTTCTATAGGAATACCTCAAGAAGAGAGACTTGGGGAGTTTGTATGGTTGTGAAGAGTGTCTGACACCTGTATGTGGAAAAGCAAGGGCTGATACAAGGTATATGGGGTCATTGATAACTGAAATTCAATAAGTCTGATCCTGAGAATTGCTATGTTAACAAACATCAATCAAAACTCCATACATGCACCGTAGGAAGTGGGTATGAAGTATATGGGCATAATAGTTGAATACGTTTAAATACTGACACAAACTGGGGATCAAAAACAAAGTTGTGAAATGCATGAAACTTGGCAATGGCCCAAATAAAGTGAAGGGAGCCCTGTGACTATGGAACAGTGACTGTAATGAAGGCCACAAATTTAAGGAAATATAAAGATAAATACAGATAATAATGACTAATAATGCAATAACATGGAAAACACATGAACTAGGTTTCAAACCACATGATAATCCTGATGTGCCTAAAGGTATAAATATTGGATATCTGGATTAGATTACCAGTTAGGAATACACATGTCCACTAACAGAATATACAGCTGAGATGACAATGTAGCATTGGATATGAAAATGAATGACTAGCATGTACAGCTATACAACATCTCTGAAGTGTTCCAATTTGTATGATGGTATCTCAAAGTAAAGAAGCATAATAGTGCATTGATCGACACAAGTGTGCACTGATTTGTGAGGCACATGCTATGATATATGCCTCAACACAAAGCAAACTCTATTCTATCAGAGTGCACCTGGATATATCTAAAATATACATTAGAGGACCATTGACCCAAGGTTGGATCAGATGGTCTGGAATTCCAGCCTTAGCAGCACTGGTAGCTGCCCCCATGTGGAAGGTGTGTCCATTATAGCGATGTGAATCACAACCTAACCTGAGCAAAACAGCCTTAATATTAGTGATTAATAAAGTTCTACTTAAGGCGAGACCATTGGTCATGAGGAACAGGGGATCATGATGGCGAGCTCCAGCTAATACCCGAATGCAATGGAATTTCCTCATCACATGGAAAGGACATCCAAGGATATCATAGTTCATATCATTAATACGATATCCACACCTTGACAGAAAATGTCAGTCTTAGATAATCTACGATGCAGAATGAATAGGCATTTATCTATATGAAATATTATATCTGACATACACAAATTGTTTGGTTTGGAAAAAATTGGTTCCATGAATAGCAAATTCTCCATACCACAAAAACTGCATAAGAAGCCAGCACCCAAGTAGTTTATAGTCAGAGTTTAGTTACTCAATTACAGATCAGGAAACTATTACTGATTTTGATAGTTTTAAAGTTGTATATTGTCTCAACATGATTTACCTTATTTTTCAGTGTATAGTTCAATGTGTAAAATTCTAATGTAAAATGTTAGATGTAACAACACTGGTCAGACCATTTAAACTTTTCAATTTGGAAATGGTAAGACCTTTACAAATCACTTCTGAAAACAGATGTGAAACCATCTAGCAAACAGAAATGGAATCAAACTTTCAATCTGAATATAGATGTGTGGACTATGTTATCGATGTCTATATGATATATTATTTTATAATATAGTTTTTATTTGAGTAATTTGGGTTAATGACATTTATATTTAAATTTTTTACTTCAGTAGCTGTATTATACTATAGTAAGAGTACATGTATCTACTTTTCCCATCTATAAATCATGGTTATTGCCAAGTTCATTTCAACAACTAATTTGGTCAAAGTAAGCCAACAAAAAGTTGAATGTAGGTTACATGAACATATTTTACATTATATTTTTGTTTACTTCTAGCCAAATACTACATCTATATAGGTAAAATGAAAAGGTTTATATCTTAATTAGAGGGGCTGAAAGACTTTATTAAAGATTACTTTAATTTGGAAAAATATTTTACAATCAAAATGTGTTATAATTTAAATGCATATTTTAAAGCATGATGTACATAATATTGTACAATGTGTTTTTAACATATAATGTCACCTCATGCGTGATCAAATGGTATGATATGAGAGGTGTTTTCTTTTCTTTCATCTTACATCAATGAAAATTTAATTACTAGAGCTATATATAGTACAAATACATATTAAGCGTATGTGTCATCTATCTGATGTCAATAAAACTTTGAAATAAAACCTTTTAATAAAATATATTAAATTAATCAAATCTGAACCTTAAAACAAATTACAACAAAAAAGTCTGGATCTTCCTTCACTGGGACAAAAATTACAACAAAGTTTGGATCTTATCTACTTCCTTCATTGCAACAAAATGTATTACTCAGTGGAGTCTCCTAGTAAAAAAAATGAGTGTCATCAAAAGCAGAATTTCAGTTATTTCATTTCCAGATTTTCAACATGCAATGTAAATGTGTCTTGCATTCAAACTATTTGGAATGGTCGATTTTCCCTTCTGACAGGAGATAGATGAAGTCTGTTGGATGGGATATTTCTAAGACATTCCACGCTAGGCAATGTATTACGTTTATTAAAAATGTATAGTGAATTAGGTCTGCTGTAATTATAATAAATGCTTAATATGAAGAAAAAATAAATTTAAAAATTCATTCAACATCTTGTGATACGTCTTACTGACTTCTAAATGATAAGTTTTCAGCAATTTTCTAAAGCTATGGAAAGTATTTATTAACTTCTTTTTCTTGAAAAGGGGGTACTAACTTAATATTTCTGGTAACATCAAAACCCTTCCAAGGTAGGATTTAAAACAAACTGATCCACGTTAGACAACATTGTGAATGTTTGTTTGTTTCATGAAGGATTTCTCAAATGCATGAAATTAAATCTTTACCAGAGGCAATGAAAATTATTTTAAAAAATAAATTAAAATTTTAAAGAATTTTAAGTGTCTCTAAAATGTTTCAAATGAATTCAGATCCTGGGTAAGCCCCCAATTTCTGTTATGACTCTAGGTCTTAAAATATATAACAGAAAGGAAGTGAATCAAACAATTTAAGCAAAGTTCAACATACATATTATTTCCCTAGAAGACAAAGTGAAAATTCAAAACACACTTAACAGTATTGTGAATTAAATCCAAAATAATCCTAAATGTCCTCTCTCAAGTCCAAAAGTACAGAATGTTTCAAAATGAATTCAAATAGACTTGAATGTCTTAATTTAACACAAAGATGTAATCCAGAATGTCTTTGAATGAGTTCTTAATAATCTCAAAGTAGTGTTTCAGTCCAAAAGATTAATGAACACTTTGTAATTCCAATGAAGAATATCAGCAAATAATTCTTCCAAAATTATATCTGAGCACAAATGCAAACTCTGATCATAGGTTCCCAAAAAATAATATGAAATGGGAATGAAAGTTTGTTTATAATGTCTATATTTGCACAGATTTCACATGATCGTACATAGAACAGAAACAAAAATTTCTGATCAAATTCCAAACTGTAAACAAATTTGCTTTCAGAGCATTCCAAGGTCATAAACAAGGCTAGGTCTTGAACTAAAAGTTTAGTAAATATCTTAAAAAACATGACAAAAGTCAGATAGGCAAAAGCTATATGCTCAAATATGGACAAAGAATATACATTATATATAGATAACAGTAGTTCAGTAAGTTCAATCAGAAAGGATTGTAAGTAAATTCGAAAGTAATCCCTTTTTTAATTTAATGATATTAAAATCATGTTTAGGGCTGTTCCAGTAAAACATATACCCCCCGGGGGGAAGGCACTTTTTTGAATGTAATAATATTAAAATCATGTTTAAATCTTTCATGACAAAAGAATTCCAAAAATAATACATTTTTCATTATAAAATAGTTGTTCTTGTCAGAAATTTAGTTAGAGTTATACACCTTTAAACACATATATGACATGTGTCAACTATTCATGGTGTCTAAATGGGATGTTGTGAAAAAATGTCATGGTGTCTAAATGGGATGCTGTGAAAAATATTCAGACCAAATCCAGTTTTAGCAAAACTTTTGTATTGACAGGAAGAAAATAATTTCATTTTTTGTGTTATTTGCTAGCATATGTTAATATGTTAAATACATGTATTCCTTTGTAAGATACTTTTTTATTGTTTGCAGAGTCAGTGTGTTTTATGTTTACTGGCCCTCTCTGATAAACATCTTGTCCTGGTTGTTAGCATTCCACTCAAAGTTTCCCTATTATATCAGTAGTGTAGCTAGTAAAGTGTAGGCTTTATTGTCAATAAATCCTAATTTTATCAACAAGCTGTCTAATGTCAGAACAATGTCATTTGCTGTGTGTCTGGTATAGTGAAGGCTTGAACATCACAATTTGGGTATTTTGTTGATGACAACTTATTCAAAGATTAACATATACATAGTAAATCCATCGACTATAAGGGTTACCTTTTAATTTTCAGAGGTGGGGCTGCATGTTTCATTTGAGCCAAGATAGCTTTTCTTCTTAAATCTCAAAATTAAATCTGTTCAAATAATATATTGGATATAATGTTAATTTACTTTAAAACAGAAGAAGAAAGTTTATTCCACCAATCTGAGAGCCAGATATATTTTTATCTGCCTCAGAAAGTTAAATTGTTGGTTCCAAATATGAATGCAGTATACCATGGTACATTGCAGGGTATGTTAAAGAAAATATAGTGGTATACCACAGTACAAAACATTTTGTGTCACCCAGTTATAGTATCTGTCTACAGAATTTGGGTAACATGACCAAATGCTAAGGTGTTTATAAAGAGAGCTCTTTCCACACTGTCATACGGCTTTAACTTACCAGTAATATTCCTCTATACCTTGTTTCATTTAACAAAGGAATGCACATTTTAAAAGTGAATTATTTGCCTTATACCAAGCAAATACATGTGCCTTGAAAAGAATTTCTGTCCAAGTTCAATCCTTTCTTGGTGATGCATGCTTCAAAGAGAAGTTAAATGGGTACAAGACTTGATATACATAGGTAAGGCAATGGGCAGCCATAACCTGGGGTTGTGGGTTCATTTCCCAGCTGGGAATTATTTTAACTCTCTATCCAGTTTGATAATACATCCATGTGATTAAACTTTACATTATCAATTATCCTTCCCACACAAATTCTACTTAAACACTGCTTCAAAATTTTTCCATTTTTAGTTATTATTAATAAATTTTTATCTGCATCAGCAGATAACAGTCTGAATCTGCTTTTGTGTTACATTTATACGTCACTAGAAAACAAAAGATGGCTAGTTAAATCTTTTTAAACAGTTCAAATACTGTCCTGTCTGCATATGCAAAACATATGCACCACTTTAATTCATTAAAAGTGTAAATATTGACATCATTGTTACATTATACTGGAAAGTTTTGAAAAAGAATTCCTGGTACCATAGATATGTGAGATGAGTTGTTTAAGTGAAATCCTGTTTTGTGATTGCACAATTATTTCAGTTATTATGAAGAATCATTTACCATGTGTGCCACAATAGCTGCGGTTGAAACCATGAGTGTAGATACTTTCTACATTTTTCTCTGCTGTCCCATGCCAGGCTTTCCATTCCACCTTGATGTTCTGCTTGTCTTTGTAGCGTTGCATCATTAGCTGCCTTTTGGCTGCATACTGTTGGTACAAAGTTCGGTTTTGTATTCGCTGAATCTAAAATTTGAAAATGAGAGACCAGTAAAATAATTCATTAAATAACATCTCTCAGATATCTATCAAAAGCTCCACTCTCTCTCTCTCTCTCTCTCTGATGCTATTAAGCAACACTTCTAATCAAGTAAAGAATGTAATCATACCTTTAATACTTTCATATTTGCCAAATTAGGTATTCTGTTGGCATAAGATCCAGTCTTGCATTCTGTTATGAAAGTAGTCTCCAGATTTGTGTACTCTGGGTCTTGGTTCTGAATATTTACAAGTCTTATGTTCTCGTCAGGTTTCATTTCCATCCAAATATCAGGAAGAGAACTGGCCTTATCTGAAATGATGCATAAAATTTTATCATCACTGTATTTATGGCCAAGTGTAATGGAATGTTCAGTACTTATTTGAGGGGAGAAAAATCTTATGGTTTTGGAGCAAGATTACACCATAAAATCAACTCTGAACAAAAGAAATGATTTCTCTGAAATAAGTCATTTTCAATTTCAATTCTGAAGCATTCCTAAATTTATATATTATTTTAAATATACTGCTGTAGACAGTAAATGAAATTAATGCAAGTCACGTCAAAGAGATAAACAAAACGTATCAATCAGAGAATAAAACCTCTACAAGTGGGTGAAACTTGGAAATAACTGATTATTTTTTTAATGCGGATTTGAACATAAATGATGATCACATTTTAACACCACTTTTAAAATGACTATGTGAATGTGTGCATGCTATAATGAACATGAATAAGCTAGATAACAAAATCCAATCATTTCTTCCAAAATAAGATTGAAAATCAGAACTTTTTGATCCATTACTTCCTTTTTATAAATTATCTGCATTTTTGCTGCATGCATAGGAATTGCTTATAATGAATAACAGTTTCAATATATATAAAATACATGCCATACTATGACTCATCTTTGTTACATATCAAAACCAATCTGACATGCCACAGATGTGAAACATTTTCTGACAGAAACACATCTTATCACATCGCCAAAACAACAAGAGCTCTTAGCAATGGTATACTGCAAAGGGTCCAGCACACTAAAGTCAGGGCTGGATTAAGTTTATAAGTAACCTAAGGTTAATAGGAGGGAGGGGTGTTACAATTGGCTGTTACTCCAATATGGAATGGAAGACATAGAGGAGAGCTATAGCCCTATTAGCCTATGGGTTCATCTGGCCCTGATCATAATTAATATATCACTACATGTCACACAAACCCTAAATCATGCCAATACCTTTGGACTGTCGATCGGTATTATTGCTAGCAAAAGTATGAGCATTACACAAATTACAGACATGCTAGTCACATGTAGGACTGTCAGGCCTAAAGTCTGTCAGCTACAGTATGTAGGATTTTCAGGCCTAAAGTCTGTCAGCTACAGCATGTTGGACTGTCATGGATCTTGTTCATTTCTGAACATATTTAAGATCTTGTTCATATGAGCCTATATTCCAAGTTTCATCAAAACTGATTCAGAAATATGGCATTCAAAGTGGTAACAAGCTCAGCCAATCAGATATAAGATCACCAAACTAATATTATTATGAGTGGATCTTGCTTATTTTCAAACATGTCCAAGATCTTAATGACAAAAACATATTTTCTAATTCTGATCAAAATTGATTTAGAAATATTGCCATCAAAGTGCAAACAAATTCAGCCAGTCAAGACAAACATATCTGTGAAACAATGTTTATACCAAACAGAATCAGAATATATTGACTGGTTCTTGATCTGTATAAGTTACAATCAACACCCCACATGAAGACCTGAACTTAATTATCACAAACTGTAACTATCCAAAATGGAGTTGACAAGACAAAACCAACAAATGACACATCTTGGTGAAACTGCATTCAAATCTGTTTCATACATACATGTGATTCTACCTACAGTAGGATATCAATACAATTTTAAAGGCCATCTACAGTGCATACTACTATATTGCTGAAATCTACCATGTTTTAAGAAAGTTTTTTCCTTTATTTTACAAAACCAATGGAGAATTTATTTACATGCTTTATCAACACATTATACAAACTGGCCAGAACCAGCCTAATAGATACCAGAACTGTTATTGCAGTGCAACAACTGGTGCAATGATGCATGGCTGAGTAATTAGATTAAATCCAACGTGTACACAACAAGTTGTAAATTGATTGTCTTACTGTTGTAATCTGGAGAGACTAAGGCCAAATGTGGGATGTTTTTTTGTGGATTTATATGTAATAAAAGGATCAAAGGTGGTCCATGATGGCTTTTGAGTCTTTGGTATAATAAAAATAACTGGCTGACCTAGGATGAAGATGAAATAAAAAGGAAAGAAAGACAAATCTGATTTCATCAGAAACACTTGAGCAAGTAATTTGATTTTTTTTTACTTGCTTACTTGTTATTGCATTGTTCAAGATGGTTTAAGAGAAATACTAAAATACTAAAGGCTTTATTTGAGACTGGATCAAAGGTGGATAAAGTGTCAGTTGCAGTGATTTTGTTTGCAAATTTTGTTGCAAAGCATAATTTACCATTCCTCAATTTTCTAAACTTGTTCAAGTTGTTTTCTGATTCAGACATAGTACAGAAATTCAAGGCATTGGATAACAACAACACACATTGTTGCTCAGGCCCTATCCCCCAAAACCCTATTTGGGACAGAAAAGTTTAAATATGTGTAGGAGTCAGAAGTTTAATGCCTCATGGATGAATTACCATATTTCATGTCATTTTTCGTAGCCTTTAATTTTTTGTACACCATCAAGCCATAAAATAATAATAATTAATTCTATCATATTTTTTTGAACACAAAATTTAATATTTTTTTGATCATCCTATTACATGTACTTTTCATACATAAAACAATCTACTGTGAAGATTCACTTTTGCCAAAGTGATAAAAAAGTATGGCCCTTTAAATTTTACAGTTAAGAATAAGAGATAACATCATTGTTTTAGTTGCATTTTTATTTCTCAATTATTTTTATTTCATTTTATTAAAATTGAAGACAGGTTCCCATTTCAAACGGGTTAAAAAATATACCAAAATTTGATTTAGGAATTTGATTTAGGTACATCAAATGACCAGTGTATTGTTTTGCTAAGCAAGTTATGAGTAGTGACTAACTTTAGGCATGTTCTTATCTGAGGCATCAAATAGTGAAACTAGAGATTTACGCAATATAACAATCGTTGTTTATAATCATGCATGTTGGTCATTGACAATTTCTTTCTTTTATTATTGCATTTCACTACATATTTTTATTTTTATTTGCATCACGTTTCAAATGGAGTCAGAAAAAAATGCTGATGTATCACTTAGATATGCAAAACAACCAATTTATTCTTTGCCAAGTATATTTGATATAATCCCATATGAGAAATATAAATATTTGTTTCCTCAGTGAAAACAAACCTAAATTATCTGTTATCTTCGTGTAAATGTGTATCCGAGGCATCTAATAATGAAAAGTAACAAAAAACTAAAGACATATTCACCAATTATAAGTGTGTAGAAAGCCCTTTGCTCAGCTTACTCAGAGAGGGCAACTGTTTTGTTAACTGAGAATCTATTCACATTCATTTTATTGCCCTACTTCGTCTTTTGTATCAGCGAGAAAATATAATGACTGACATATTTGTTCTGTTATTGTCATTATACAATATATACCGCAATTCATTAACAGCTGGTCAACATCGTTAATGAGCGCTCTTGATTACGTCAGTCAGTGTAACAAAGAAACGTGTGCATTTAAAAATGAGTTCAGAAGCCATTTGAGTTTATTTATCCAGTAAAAATAATATCTCAGTACAGGAAGACGCGAAGACCACAGGGCAATTAATCTTAATGTCTCAATATAGTATTGCAATAAAAACTATAAAACCCCAGTTAGTTTTAATCATAAATGCAAAAGTCACTGACTCCGTGACTTTCATATATATATATATATATATATATATATATATATATATATATATATATATATATATATATATATATATATCTTCAAAGAGCTTGGTCTGTTTGTGCCTGGTCATGTCTTCATTATTAAGTTTTCCTTTTATCCCACCACCACCTAAATGCACTGAACCACCAAACAAAAGGCAGAAAATTGGACCTGGAAGGCCCAGAAAAGACAACGGTGAAGCCCATTACCTGTCTGTTACTTCAGTTACCAAGATCGCCAATGTAAAGATGACGCTGAACTGCACAAATCAAATACTGATGCAGCAGATAATGCCATCATACCAAAAGATACTATTGAAAAGGTGCCCATTGTTGCTGAAAAATTTCCTGAGCCTGCATTAGACAAGCTGGACTACAGCAAAGATATGAGGGATATAAGCCAGTTTCCTGGTACTGCAAAGTCACCAGTAAGAGGACTACAGCAAAGATATGAGGGATATAAGCCAGTTTCCTGGTACTGCAAAGTCACCAGTAAGAGGACAGTATAAGAAATGGGACATTAACGATAAAACAAGAATTATTGAGGAGGCAAAACTATGGGAATAAGGCCCATAGCTGCAGAGTACCACCTTAAACCATGTACTTCATCAAGCTGGATGAAAATGGATTTTTTGAAAAATATTCAAAGGACAAAGAAAGGATCTATCCCAGGTGCTGGCCGACCCTTGACGTATTCGCATGAGAAGGAGCAGGAAATTTTATCATGGTTACTCTGTATGCGGGACCATCACGTGCCTGTAACAATTGAGATGTTATAAAATTATGCTACTGCAGTTATTCAGGAGGAAAATCTAAAGTTTCAGGGCTCAAGAGGATGGGTTGATACATTTTTCAAGCAAAATGGACTTGCACTGAGATGTAGAACTTCAATATCTCAAAAACTACCTCGAGACCTAGAGGAAAAAATAGACTGCTTTACCAGATATATAAGAAGGCTGTGGGAGGATGAGGAATTTGATGAACATTTAATTGAAAATATGGACAAAACGCCATTGTACTTAGACTTGGTTCCAGGGAAGATAATTTATAAAGTCAGAACGAGAGAGGTGCGTATTAGAGGTACCGGTAGTGACAAGCGCCATTTAACTTGTGTATTGACATGCCTGGCATCCGGTGACTTGTTGCCACCCATGATAATCTTTCGAGGAAAAAGAAACTTAAAAATCTAAAAATCCAAAAGGATGTTGTAGTGAAAGTTCAACAAAAAGCATGGATGGATGAACACCTAATGTTGGATTATATTGATGAAGTTTGGAAAGTACACATGAAGCACGTACATTCTCTCCTAGTGTTGGATTTATTCCGTGGCCATTTGATTGATGAAGCAAAAAAACTCCATGAAAAAATCCAGAACAACAATGGCAGTAATCCCCGGTGGATGCACAAGTAAACTACAGCCACTGGATGTATATCTAAATAAGCCTTTCAAGGGACTGCTGTGGAAAAAATGGTCAACATACATGAAGGACCAGGCTTCCAAAAATATTGCAACCAGAGAAGCTGGTAAGGAGGCATCCCAAAAAATTCCAGCCCCTTCAAAGCAGCAGATGATTGACTAGATTTTTGAAGCCAGTGAAGAATTAAAGAAGAAAAAGGACATGATAATCAGTAGCTTCAAAGCTAATGGCCTTTCAAATGTAATAAATGGTAGAGAGGACCACTACATTAGGAGTGACAATTCAGCTCTATTGTCTTTCTAGTGACGAAAAATGTGAATGGATTGAGGGATTTGAGCTGGAAGACTTGTAAAACTCTTGAAAATTATAAATGTTTCATTGCATCATGTTTTTGCATTTACTTTGTGCATTCGTCCAACGTTGGATCACAAATTATATCCTTGAAAATAATGTGTTTATAATACAAAAATATATTTTATACACGTTGCTTTGTTATTCTCTCTCTCTTAAATTCATTTGCCTTTTTTTCAACTGGCTTCAGAACAAGTATCAGTAGATTAACATTGTTCTTGAGCTTATGGGCTTGTCGTACATATTTTCAATACCCCATGGGTAGCCTCATTTCCCTACATAGAGCTTCCTTAATTTGATCTGTAGAAGTGAATCTGGTCTTCAATCCAGTATTTACTGGAAAAGACCAAGCTAAAGGTCAAGCATATTTAATTGTCATGTATATTACATTTGCATGTGGCACAGTGACATTGGATCTCATAATTATAAACAAAATGATTTATTTATTCAGGTTTTAATTGCCAATGGAATATAATAGTGCCATTGTAGTGTTCATATAAGAAATAACACAAATGACAGAAAACAGAACAATAAAGAGTACTCTCTCTCTCTCTCTCTCTCTTGACTCTCTCTCTCATAACAACAATTAGATTCTTGAATTGAGAGCAGAATGAGACCGGATTTGTATATAAGTTTTGTACGTTAGCTTGTCGAGTGTCGTGTGTTCCACAGGCCGTGTCTGGGCATGATCCTTTACTTTTCATACACGGTCATTACCACAAAATGATAATTATATTTTTTTACATATAATTTTTCATACACTAAAATTAATTATTTTTTGGTGTATGAAAAATAACATGAAATATGGTAAATTATCAATGGTATGATAAAATGCTGAATGTTTTAGTCCATCTTTGATTTATTTAAACCAGACTTCTTGGTATTCAAAAATGGTGAAATCATCTTCACCATGTATTTTTTTATTGTTTATTTTAGGTCAAAATCTCATTATTTTTTTTAATCTACAGTGGTGAAATTAGCCAATAAATTTTTGGATCTAAGCCAAGAAGAGAAATAAACCCTTGATCTTAAATCCAGCTCAGGAACTTCATCCTCAGGGAACTTAGCTTAATGGAGTACTGGAGAGCAGAAAGCATCTTTAAAAAGCCAGGCACAGGAATAATGAAGTTTTAACTTCTTGCAGACTTAGCATAGTTGTTTACTCATTGCTGATACAAAGAGGATATACTCCATTCTTTACAAAATATAAATTGATTCATGACCAGAAAAAGTGTAATCAGCAGCCACCTGTCTGTAATCTTGTGATGAAAACTAAAAGTACCTGTGAATTTTAAATGAAACATCTTCTCAGTGAACTATGAAATATGCAATGCTTCCTTCTTCAATTAGCTGACAATACACTGACTTGTATTAATTATTAAATTATATTATTTTCCATCAGAATCAGATTCATATTCAAAACTTGCTGTTTATTGTAAAATGAAATAGCATGTATAATGGAAAATTGCATCTATTTTGTTTTCAACACCATTAAAATACAAAATTTATGTCGATTAAAAATCTACTGGAGTGATATCTTTGTTCTGTCACATGTATTCTTATGCTGCTTGCTGGGATATGCCACAGGAGAGATTAAAAATTGATGGAAAAGGGAAATAACTCTGCCTTAAGTGCATTTGAAAAGATAAACCTTTAAAAGGCACACATACAAATGATAGGCAATTCATCATCGATATCGTCTCCAGTTCTATGTAAGGGTTACTGACCTTTGTTTGTTACAAGAGAAGTGAAGAGATAGACTAACAGACAGATGGATAGAAAAGATGATCCAAAACGTATTATCATCACTGATGTTCTTCCCATTAGTGATGTCGATGTCATTATCATTATTGTGGTCATTATCATCATTTGCTTGTCATCATGGTCATCATCATCAATGTTATTATCATTATCATCATTTTAAAATGTTTTAATATACACCTAGAGGATTTACCTTTCAATATATCCTTTCGAACAATCTTGACTGTGTCTTCATCATCTTCTTTGTCATACTCAATACAGTTCTTAAAGTCCACAACATAGACCTTCTTCTTTGTAGGATCTTTCAACTCGAGATCTACATTACCTCTCTTAAAAGCCTCTTCCATCCGATAATTAGTAAGCTCATCGTATGGAACTAAGTTGACCCCATCCTCTGTAACATCCTCAAATTGCCATTGTACTACTTGGTACAGCTGTTCAGCATCCCTTTTCTCATTTTCTTGGCGGACTCTGTCCATCAGTTTCTTGTGAAATAAATTCTGTGCTTCGAATACATGCTTCTGAGCTCCTTTGATTAAAACTTGTTTCTCTTCCTGCATAAATTCACATTCAACAAACAAATCTGTTTGGAAAAAGTCCTCAAGCTGCAAAAAATAAAATGAAATCTAGCTTAGATAATGCTGGTTGTGCAAACATTAAATACCAAACATTTTATATTTTAGAAGAAATTTTAATGCTATGACAACATGAATAGCTGGGAGGACCATTGTTATTAACTAGGCCACCATCTTGGTTCAATTTCAATGACAAGAAGAAAAAAAATCCCAGACAATAAGCCCAACTGGGCCTGATATTACTCACATGGCATGAAAATCAAAATAAGGCAGGAGTCTTGGGATGATGTACATCTGCATCAGGTTAATTATGTGCTTCAGCTCTAATTAACTTAAGCTGGATAACATGGTACTGTGGACATCTTTTGTTTTGATTGAAAGGTGTTCATGCTGGAATTCTGATATGAACGACAGTTTTGGAAAGAAAGCCAGACTATGATACGTATATATCATATATATATTAAACAGCAGAACCTGTCTTAAAAGACCACCCCTTCTGCCAAAAATGTATGGTCTCTCAAGACAGGTGGTCTCTCATAACAGGTCATAACACTATATAATCAATAAATATGTTCATTGAGAATAAGGTCTCTCAAGACAGGTGGTCTGACATAACAGTGGTATTTCAAGTCAGGTTTTAATATATATATATATATATATATATATATATATATATATATATATATATATATATATATATATATATATATATCATCATCATCATCATTGGCGACTCGGTCTCGAAAGACCATGCGAATAGCGCCTTTGGGGTGTTGTTTGTCTCTGTTGGCATCGTCTGCTGTGGCTGTGCAGGCCTATACGTGAGTGACAGTCCCTACTGCAGTTGGTGCAGACATACTGGGAAGTCTGCGTTACTGTGGTTGCTGTTGCGTTCTTCTTTCTCTTACGTTTCTCTGCCGCCAACGGGCCTCTCCTCGCATCAGCGACTGATATGCCATTGTTTACCATCAGTCTCCAGGTGCCTCGGTCCTCAGCCAGCTCTTCCCAGCCATCGGGTGAAATGTTGCATGCCTTCATGTCCCTCTTGCACACATCTTTGAAATGGAGTGAGGGGCGTCCAACTCTTCTCATGCCAGTGGCCAGCTGTCCATATAAGATGTCCTTTGGCAGCCTTCCATCCTCCATGCGTCGGACGTGACCCAGCCATCGAAGGCGGCGTTTAATTAGCAGGGAGTACATGCTGGGGGTACTTGCACGCTGCAGGATCTCGCTGTGTGGAACACGGTCTTGCCAGCTGATTTTCAGGATGCGTTTTAGGCACCGTATATGGAAGGAGTTGAGCCGGCGTTCTTGCCTCATGTAGGTACTCCACGTCTCACTTCCATATAGAAGGGTGCTGAGAACGCAGGCCTGGTAGACTCGGACCTTGGTGTGCTCTGTCAGTGCGTTGTTTTCCCAAACCCTATTTGTTAATCGAGCCATGATGGTGTTTGCCTTTCCAAGCCTTCTGTCCAGCTCCATATCAATCGAGAGAGTGTTGCTGATGGTTGACCCTAGGTAGGTAAAGTTGTTGACTGCTTCCAGGGTGACACCGTTGATTTTGATTGAAGGGGCAATGGTGGTATCTTGCACGCTGACATTTGTTTTTTCCAAGCTGATTGTGAGACCAAACTGCGTGCAGGCAACAGCAAAACGGTCTCCGAGTCTCTGGAGGGCTTCCTCGGTGTGGGCCACAAAAGCTGCATCATCTGCAAAAAGCATCTCCCTGATGAGCACAGCTCTCACTTTGGTCTTTGAGTGCAGTCGTGCCAGGTTGAACAGCTTCCCATCGGACCTGGTGTGTAGATATATGCCATCCGTGGACGTGTCGAAGGCGTAGGACAGGAGCAGGGAGAAAAAGATCCCAAAAAGTGTTGGTGCCAGCACGCAGCCCTGCTTCACACCACTGTTAATTGGGAAGGAAGTTGAGGATGATCCATCATACAGGACTGTTCCCTTCATATCTGCATGGAAAGAGATTATCATGCTGAGGAGTTTTGGGGGGCAACCGATCTTACTCAGAAGTTCAAAAAGGCCCTTCCTGCTGACCAAGTCAAAGGCCTTGGTGAGGTCGATGAACATCATGTAGAGTGGTTGACCTTGCTCTCTGCTCTTCTCTTGGAGTTGTCGTAGGGAGAAGATCATGTCTGTCGTCGACCTGCCTGCTCTGAAGCCGCACTGTGATTCCGGGTACACATGGTCTGCCAGCAACTGCAGCCTGTTGAGTATGATGCGGGCGTACACTTTACCAACAATACTCAAGAGCGAGATCCCTCTGTAATTATTACAGTCACTGCGGTCGCCCTTGTTTTGGTAAAGGGTCACAATTGTGGCATCACGCATGTCTTGGGGGACTACTCTTTCCTCCCAGCAGCGGCAAAGTAGCTCGTGCAGTGGTTTAATCAATGCTGGTTTTCCACGTTTGATAGCTTCGGGCGGGATGCTGTCACTACCTGGTGCTTTGTCGTTTGGAAGGCAGTCGATTGCTTTGCTGAGCTCCTCTAAGGTTGACACTTTGTCGAGCTCTTCCATGGTGGGCAGATTCTTTATGCTGCTGAGGGCTGCATCAGTGACTGACGTTTCTCGGGAGTATAGTTCTGAGTAGTGCTCCACCCATCTGGCCATCTGTTGCCCACAGTCTGTGATCTTCTCTCCCGTCAGGGATTTCAGGGGAGCGACCCCTTTCACTGTAGGGCCTAGAGCCTTCTTGATGCCACTGTACATGCCTTGGATGTGTCCGGACTCGGCACTGCGCTGGATCCCTTCACACAGTTGTTGCCAGTACTCGTTCGCACACTGTCTAGCAATGCGTTGGGTATTACTTCAGGCACTTCTGAGAGCAGCAAGTGTCCGTTCATTAGGGCATTTTTTGTAACCTATGAAGGCTTTTCGTTTCTCCTCGATTTGTGGTTCCATCCTTGATAGGTGTGCATTGAACCAGTCCTGGCTGGGTCGTTCCTTCTTGCCAAACGTTGACATAGCTGTACTGTAGATGGCACCCTTCATGGTGTTCCACTTGGCTGTAGCGTCATACTCAGGCAGGTCCTGGAGAGCCTTGTTCAGGGCAGACACATACTCCTCCACCTTGGCAGGGACTGACATCTGTGCAGTGTTTATGCGAGGACGTCCTTTTGGTTTTGAGCGGTGTAGTACGTGTGGCTGTAGTCGCACTCTGCTGCTCACAAGGGCATGGTCGGAGTCACAGTCTGCACTGTGGTAGGTTCTGGTGGAGAGGACGCTGTTAAGGGCAGAGCACCTGGTGATGACCAAGTCGAGTTGGTGCCAGTGATGAGATCTGGGGTGTTTCCATGACACTTTGTGTTGTGGCTTACACTTGAAGAAGGTGTTTGTGATGCACAGGCCATGGTAGGTGCATAGCTCCAGTAGTCTCTGGCCGTTTTCCTTGGTCTTTCCAGTGCCACGATATCCGAGGCAGGTAGGCCATGATTCGTGGTCCGCACCTACTCTGGCATTAAAGTCGCCGAGGAGGAATAGTGGTTCATTTTTGGGGCATCCTTTGATCTGTTCGTCCAGCTGCTCATAGAACTGATCCTTCACGTCTTCTGATGACGTGAGGGTTGGGGCGTAGACACTGATGATGTTGACAGGACCTGAAGTAGTGCTGAGGCGGATGGACAAGAGACACTCAGTGCCCCCTGTGGGAGGTTCAACCGAGGCCAGGAGATTGTTTTTGATGGCAAAGCCCACTCCATGCTGATGGGGCTCCTCAGGTTCTCGACCCTTCCAGAAGAAGGTGTAGTTTTCCTCTCTGAGGGAGCCACTAGAGGCGAGCCTGGTTTCCTGGAGGGCAGCTATGCTGATATTTAGTCTGGTGAGTTCTCTATCGATGATGGCTGTCTTTCTGGTGTCGTCCACTTCTCTGAGGTCGTCGGAGATGCCTGTACACATGGTGCGCACATTCCAGCTTGCAAATCGAAGAGCTGGAGTCTTCTTTATTGGTTTCTTGTTTCTTTTGTCTGGTGTGGAATTACCGTCTGCTTGTCATGCTGAACAACACACTGAGCTCCAGACACCCACTGGAGCAGGCAGACGATGGCGGGTCAACACCTTATTGACCGGTTGCTGCCCGGCTTGAGGCGGGCGATAGTTGGCCAGTGGGACACGATGATCCGTCCCACCGTCAAAGCTGACCCGTGGCGCCCCTTCCCTACGCCAATCGGGTGGGACTTATAACCCGTAAACTGTCAGCTTCCGTGTTGTTTCCTCACTCAGTAGCAAGACTGGAGTGTCCTCTCCAGGGCGCAAGCCTGGGCATGGAGTATAGAGATCCTGGGCTGCCCAGACGTCAAGATCCCCCTCTCGTCCTTGCTGGTGGGGTCCAAAGGAATGCTGAGCATGACATTTGGCACCAGTTTGGATGCAGGAGCTGCCGGAAGGAGGTCGTAGTCGACCCATAGCCACCTTAGGGGCTCCACTCCTGATTTTCTGTCTGGGTTTACTCCCGTAGCCTTTCCTTCTCCCAAAGATATCCACAAGGCAGTGGAGCCATAATCCAATGGATGGGACTTGGTTGGTTTTGAATCAGAGTTTCCTTCTCCTAGATGAACTGCCTGACAAGGCTAACGAGCTTCATCTGCCCGGGTTTGGGGTCAGAGTTTCCCTTCTCTTAGACTGGTTGCCTGCCAAGGCTAATGAGCCCAGTCTGCCCAACCAGTTATACCACCGGGTACTCGGTCGCGCCACACAGCAGGCTCTGTTAAAACAGGGGGCACCGCGTGAAGGTGCTACTGTGGACACAATAGTGTAGGAGAGGCCATATGCAAGTAACCTCCCGCCCCGCAGAGCGAGACAGTGGTCCTGCGGCGATCACTACACCTGGGAAGGAGAGGCTATGAGAGACGCTTCACTTTCCTTTGGCAAGCGGGACGTCAGGCCCAGGCCACGCACATATGTATGTATGTATGTATTTTTGAGCATCTGCAACAGCATTAAGAGGTTAGTGTTAGGACTGGTCGGCCCAGTGTCAGGATAATGTGACTGGGTGGGACATCATGCTACATGTCTGTGGCATGATGCCCCAGTAATAGACATCACTATAAACTGCCACATTGCAGACATCATAGCGATATGACTGAAAAATTGTTAAAAATCCAATCCCATCAACAACAACAACAACATGAATCATGTGCACTCAATTCTTGAGCAGGCTAATCAAAATCAGCAAGACATTTCTGCCAGCCACTCAGAATGATTATCATATGCTTCATCTGCAATGACTGATTTCCATTCACTAAGCTTGGGATGTGCTCAGTTTAATCTAAAAATCAACTGTAACAGTATTTGATTGTCACACCATTTTTATGGTTACCATTAAGGATGGAAAAAAAGATTTTTATTTAAGAAATTCAAACACATATCATTAACACAATCAATTATGCAGTGTTGTGTCCTTTGAATCATTCATAGTGGAGTCAGTCCACAGAGTAGTTTTTTACTGTTTCCTTGTCTGTTAAAATAACCATATCCCTGTACAAGTCATGGTTATTTCAGTTGACAAGGAAACTGAAGCAAACTGTGCTATAGTCAGACTCAACTGTGACTGATTCAAAAAAGATAATCCATCGAAAGTGAATATTTATTGCAGAAAATGATAATTCCATGACCAAAGCATCATTATCAACCTCTTCTGTTATGAGTCTTCCATACTGGGATTCGAAGCTTGAAGCTCGAGGAACAATTTTCCTTTATAAAGAATTTACTTTGGACAATCGAGTCTACATTGTTCTCCTAGTCCACTATTTCAGTAATAAACACAGCAGTGTTTTCTTGTAAGATTTTATAAATAATCATGAATCATGTGTACTCAATTCTTGACTGATTTGCATTCAGTAAACTTGGGATGTACTCAGTTTAATCTAAAATCAACTGTAACAGTCTTTGATTGACATGGATCATTTTTATGCACCCAGTGGGTACCATTAAGGATGGGAAAAAAAGATTCATTGGTGCAAAGATATGGAAACAGAGAGAGAGATAGAGAGAAACACACACAGACACACACACACACACACTGGCCAAAGTCATAAATATAACACCATGTTATATACAAGATTTCCTTGTATAATGGTTTAAATCATAAGTTCCACTAATTGAAGTCATAAATTTGTATGTTGTAATAGATGGGGATGCATTACACTTTGATTAAATCATTAGTACTAATGATCAGAGACATAAAAAGGCAGTGCATTATAAACAAGGTATAGACAAAATAAAGGTAATAAATATAGACAAGACTGCCTTACACCTGGGTAAATCATAAGCATGGCTCATGATTGGCACAAAATCCTAAATATGAAATAAATTTAAGAAAATTAAACAATTAAAATCACTCTGTGTAATGGAATCCAAAACCATACCCAGTTAATATAAATGACTTAATAATCAGGACAGATCAATGTAGTTTGAATCAGCAGCTGCTTGATAAATTCTGAAAGTAATCTGTATTTTTTAAAAAAGAAACGTCAGTGTTAAACCAGACCACTTGAGTCTTAAAACAAGGGACTGAAGTGAGTCTAATATTGTAACCAAAATATTCAATTTAGAAAAGCTTGCAAATTACTAAAACATCAATAGATCTGCTGTTGGATGAATTCTACTGTACTCTTGCTTTACGCTTATTATCACTTAATTGGTACATCCAAAATGAAAATCACTCCTATTACCATGATACCATTTTGTAAAATCATAAATTTTCTTTTAAACATCTGAGTGGTTTGCTGCACTAGATCTAGCTACGATGTCATAGCCTCAACTTGATTTGTCCATGAGGTAGGAGTAAGGGTACTAATATTAGTACTACACTAGATCCAGCTCAACAAGATGAATTCAATGAACCTTTGTTTTGATGATAGCCCAAGTCTTTGTCTAGAAATCAGCTAGAAAAGCCACATCTATAAATGCATTATATATAGATCTTTCAAAACTTTAATGTCATTAAATTCCTGAAGGCTGAGGGAAAGATCAAAATTTTGGAAAGATGTTGATGATGGTTGTAGATACTAAGATTGATTGTTTCCCCTTGAAAATACACAGGATAGTGGAAGACCACCAGACAGGTTGGATCTTATGTACTTTTCTTATTAAATGTCTCGAATGGATGAAATTTAAAGACAGTCAAACAGCTGTAAGTAATATAAATATCTCCTGCTTTTGTCTGCTTATATGTTTTCCTCACAGATAAATTTTAATATTATATTTTTGATAATATATATGGACTGATGTTTTTACACTTACTATGGGTTTGTAAGTATGTACAATTTTCAGAATGACTCAGTATTTCAGTGTTATGCCAAATTTATCATATTGTGTTAGCTACTGTAACTGAGTAACCTTCTGTAATAAAAAGTTATTATCATTATTAATCCACTTGTTAGACTCTAGGAAAAACTGAATTCCCTTAATTAAAAGCTAAATAAAAAGAAAAAAGAAACGTTCAAGAAAAAAGGCAGGTTTTGACTGTACTTACCTCTTTTCTACTCATTTTGGCAATAAGTTCATTAGTCAGACATATGCAACTATAGGCTTTGTCCACGTTTTGCTCTAAGTTGAATATACAATTTTCAATGTTTTTTTCTGTGTTTGAGTATACCTGGATTGTTGTTCCAGACATTTGGCTGCGAGAAGCTGCAGGTTTTGGTTGGGGTGGCACAACTCCACTTCTTGGAAGACAACTTTCAATGACACCTTGTCCAAAGTGTGAAAAATCAAAAGTAGCATTTGCATTAGTCATACCAGTGACAAGTCTCTCTCATGTTGCCTGAAGTAAACTAAAAAATATAAGTATTTGGTAATCAAGCCTGTTTTGGTAAAATAAATGTATGTGAAATTTAAGTAACTACAACCGAAATGTGAGGTGATCTAGGCTACTTTGAAATTACTATAAGAATGCATTTTGATTAAGACATACTCCAAGCCTGAACTGTGATTTTTGATTTTGTGTGACTGAATAATGGCAATATTTGAATGGGATATTTAAAGACAAGAATTTTTTGTGTAAATGTGTCTTTTTTCTGAAAATGTAACAATATTTCCAGTTTTAAGAAAATGATATCTAACAAATAGACTGAAATATATATGCATTGTTACATATACATGTAGTCAATAGTAATAAAAATGTTATTGATTTCAATCCAACAATTCATGTAATTCTAATTATTCACTCCTTCCCAACATGTGTAACTGCTGATGTTGGAGTAGTAAGATCATGTTTATTTGAAATGAATAGATTAGCTATGAATTAAAAATGTCTATCAATTTCATTCTAGATTTCTGTGATAAAAATTTTCTATTTACATCACTGTTGAATATGATCATAATATGAAGAGATGATTGTTAACTTGAACGTCATATGTTAACCGGAACGTTAATATGCTAGAAGGCCTGCTAATGCAACACTTAAGAGCAAAGTTTTAAAGCAAACACAGGGACCATAACTCTGTATTATTTAGTAAAATTGTCACTGACCTATGTCTTGATACTGTAAAGCCTCATATTCTATTTGATTTGAAATAATACTGAGCTAAAATGAAACTTCAATTAAAGGACAAAGTTCTAAGTCAAACAGGGGAGACAACTTAATCAAATTCTGGAAAATGGTGAAAATCATACTTGACATAGGTCTTCCTAATGTAAAACCATTTTCAAATTGTGAATCTACAAGGTCTTTCAAAGATTATTATGAGAACATAAAATTGTGATATAAAGAAAGGGAAAAGTTATAATTTATACAGGGTCTAAAACTTGTTCAAATTATTGGGCAAATACTGAAAATCTAATGAGCTAAAACAACTTTAAAAAATGGTCTGAATCCATCAAGCCCTCGAAAAATGTTTTGAACTGAAACAAACATTCTGATGAAAGTTCAAAATTAAATGATTGGTGTAAAACAAACTTAACTAGACCTTTTCAGATAAAGATAGATGCCAACATCGGCTTGAAAATGTCAAGTTCTTTAAAAGTTACTGAAATGAAGAAAATTGGATGTATTAAATGGGATGGGACATGTGGGATGGATGGACATGGCAAACAATATAGAAGCCTTTCAAAGCTGTGGGTATGGCATAAAAAGTAAAAGATGTAGAACAGCACTTAATAAATAAAAAAATTAATGAAATGTAATGAGCCTATTATGATATATACAGCTGTACTCTTGAATGAAGGGTGACTACACAAATGATGCAAAGAAATCTTTACTTTTTTCTGTATTTCAAGGAAATCACAAAACAAGAGAGCCACAGCCTGCATGTTAATCACACAATAAAAAAACTGAAAAACTTTAACCAAATCATTAGCAAACTGATGATGATAATGCCATTGGTGTTGACAGAAAAGTGACTTCTGTGCCTCAGTTCCCATTACATGGGCTCAACTATAACCAGTAGAAACAGCAAATAAATATTAATTCCCAAATAATTTTAACTGTATTTTTCTGTAATTCATCCCACTAGCTTGCAACATAACAGAAAACAAGAAAGAAATTAGAAAGAAATGGTCATTTTACAATTATGTAACTTTTAATTCAGGAATTGGCACATTTGCATTATCGGTCTGTATAATTATCTACAACTAATATGACAGTTATAAAATAAACATGTGGTCAGATGAAAAAACAACACCAACGTACAAAATCAACAGCTCATCCAAGAAGGATAAAACAAACTTTTTTGAGTGACCAGTGCTTCATATGGCATACCTTTAACTTTGCCCATCATTTCGCCAAGTGTTCCTTGTGATCCTTGATGAGAAATCTTCATCATAGCCTTTTTTATTTCTGGAATGAATTGTGGCTGTGTGTGGAATACAACTATATTTATGTTTTGGAGCTGATGACCACTGTTCCCTTCATCAAACTGTACCAAAGCCTTAAAAAACATCTCTGCTATCTTCTTTGGAACAAACACGGTTGAGTCACCACCTACAAAACATTTTTAAAATTAGGAATGAACAAAAGAAAGCAGGTATTAAAATTTACCAGTACTCATAGGGGATAAATGTTTTTTTATAGATAATATGGAGTCTTACAGCTGTATTTTTCCATAGTATACTCTGGAAAAGGATGGATGGGCACAATCAGGGCCATGTTGAATGGTAGCATGGGAAAATGATTTGGCATTCCTTAAAGGTATGATATTAAGTCAAACTTTTGATAGGGATACACAGCCAAATGCCTGAGCTAAATATTGGCTCGTAGTTATTATGTAGTACATATATGACAGGTCCATTGTTAGAAATGATACTAGCCCCTGTGGTCTTGAGTTAAGTGATCACCATACCAACCCCTGTTCTAAAAGCATCAATGTACTTGATTCGTGAATAGATCACTGGTGAGGAATTCTTGACATTATTGCCAGATACCAATGTATATCAAAGATAGTCAAGTAGAATCATTCTTCAGTATTGTGAATGGTAGTATTGTTGATGTTATTAACAAATTCTAGTTGTGTTAGAATCCAGAGTAAAATAAGAGTAATTATATCATGATAAATGTTTGTCATGGCTGCTTAAGGAACAAAGACTCTTTCAAGCGACCACAACAGCATCTTAATTTGTACATTCAAAAGTCGAGTCTGTAGTACAACTCCCATATCTCTTGGATATCTTATAATTATAATAGCTGTATAATTTTGTTTCATGTACACTGAAATATTACCCTGATTAAGAAAGTCCTGTTTAATTCACATCCATTGCTTATCTGAAACCTTTTGAATTGTCTGAAATATTACTGAAACTTAAGTAAAATACTACATAATGGTCAAAACTTTGGTGAAATCTCAAAATCTTTGCCAAAACCATTTTTAGTCTGCAAATCCTTTTTATATCAAGGTCAGCCGATTTCTTAATCAAGGACTCATAAGCCAACACAACCATATTTGTCCCCTTTATTACTTATAATATCTGGAGAGAAAAAATCCAGTATTTACCTTAAACTTTTCAGATTGCAACAACAAAGCAATCAATTAACAGACTGTCATGTCTACATGATAGCCTAAATGACATACATGGCCACACATTGTTGAAACAATTGCTGGAACAGTTCTTGTCTCCACTAGCCTGGTTCTGGCTGGTTTCTGTTACATAAATATCTAAAATAGTATTTTAGAATCACACATGTATGTTAAAGCCATGTAAGCACTTCTCCCTAAAATTCAAGTTCAGTTTGACCACTGGTTATAGTAACAATTTGTTCCCAATTAAGAGATCACAATAATTATGCTTTGATTTGTACTCAGTGCTTACCACATTAAATAGAAGTATGGTGCAAGTGGCATATATGAGGATAAATATTAATAATTTACCAGTCCAAATACTCCAGCATTTTCCATGCTAGAGTTTTCCATGCTTTTCCATTGTTTTTCATGGAATATGATGAAAAATCTACAGCCAGGTTGGAAGACTTGAAAACTGTAGCATAGTCAAATATGTATTAGTTACAAAGAATATAGGTGTACTCATGTATATCAATCAGTTAATTATAGCATAGTATTGAATAAAGTGTTACCTCAGTTTTAGGTCAATGTTTGTGTTGACTAGTGCAATAACATAGAATTCTAATGAAATCAAATTCAAAATTTCGAAAAATATGAAATTACCTTAGAATTTGCTAAATTTTAAAGATGGATGGACCAATCAAATAAGGGTGGATGAATGGGATTAATATCAATTGGAGCTTAAATAATGTTCTGATATCAAAGAATAATGATGTTATCAGTGCAAAATTTGAGATCTTTTAAAACTGGGTATGTAGATTGTAGAATAATTTAATATGTAATGTCTTAGATTTCAAATTTTCAACATATATCATTGAGACAATGTAATTCTCTCATTTTAAAATTTTCAATCATAATATTTTTGTTATTCTTAAAGTTAAACAAATTTAAAAATAACTGATATTGCTACTTTGTTCCCTACTTTGAAAATAATTTTTATGGCAACAACACAGAATTTCATAATGTTTTTTAATTTATTGTCTGCACTATTTTAGGTCATATATAAAGATAACTAATATATCCTAAATATTTCATTAAAAATAAAGAGATACTGACCTGTACCCAAAAGTGGAAAAGATAAGGAGACCAGCTTGTGTTTGTTGGCTTTCTTAAGGCACGTCTTGAATATTCTTTTCCAGCCTGTTAGGTATTCCTGAAATTTGACATGCATGATCTTTTTGCATGTCAAGCCACTTATGTCCATGACCACAACAACATCCTTTTTTAATTTATCCACTGTCAATAAACAAATCATTTATGTTTGTAACAATATATTTATTTGGCAAATGTGTATGCATTATATAAATATCTACTAGCACTGAAGAAAATTCACTCAGACTATACGTTAATGAAACTGGGCACTAAATCATTGGAAGATATTTATTTAAAGCACTCAACCAACAAATTTTCATGGAGATTGCCAAATAGTTCTAAGGTAAAAATTAAGAATTGCTAGCTTTCAGAAAAGTTCTTTTAAGACTTCTGGCAAATTGTTATTTTTCAAATAGCAATCTGTTTTATTTTGTGTAAATTTATACTCATAGAAAATAATATTTAATGTTCTATTTAGTTCAACATTTTTTTCCATATCTTAAATTATTATTCTCTTTGATTCTGCATATTTATGACACTTAGTCTGGCTTGGTTTGGTGCATTATAGCATATATAACATGCCATTGACTACGAGGAAGCAAAACAAATCACTTTTCAAGCTTCAATGCAGGTTATCTTTTGGCTGAGTAGCCATCAAGCAAACTCATAATTCCAGTAAAAACAATGACATTTCTCTGCTCCTGAAGTTTACAAGAACGGCTTCAATGTCAGCAATACATGATTCAAAACATTTCAGGAATTCTGAATCAGAGTTTTTGGCAGGAATTAAGATTTAATTTTTTTTTACCATATTTCTTTTTCTTGCATTTTTCTTCAAGACCTTTACATTTCTTCTTCAATGAATTAGCAACACCACCTAAAATTAGAAAAGATTCCAGTGAAATTTTCATCAAACATTACTTTACATTTCTTATTCAGAATTTTCTGATAACTTCAAACAAAACTGGTTGCCTGATATTGACTATTGGGAGATGTTAAACTGAAGAAAACTACTGACCTTGCAATTAACAGCAGCAATGAAACAACTCATGGATCTATGTATGAATATCAGAGGTCTTGAAATTATAACTGCTCTTACTGGACATTTTGTCATGAAAATTATTGTGGTTGTCAGATTTGTAAAATAAAATTAGCACAAAATATTCAAACCGGGTGAAAATTGTAACAAATAAGATACTATGTAATGTAACAATTTTTTTTAATAATGTGACAATTGTTAAATGCACTAATAAAAAATTAAAATTTTCAGTCACAGATTTACTTCAATTTTAGTAACTATTTATTTATGAAAATACTTTTCTTTCACGAAACTACTACAAGACAATTTCACTCGAAACAAAATTTGTTGCTACTCTAATGCTTTTAAGAATTAAATAATAACTGACAACAAACTTACTATATCTTGAAAATACCTAACATTTAATTAACAGGCATTTCAGGCCAAGTTCAAGAGTGAACCTTTTTTTGATCAGGTCCTCAACATGTGTTGAAGGATACCAGTCAAAAATAAACATTAGTTGCTACTACTGGTATCCTTTTTCTCTTTTTAAGAAAGTGACTAGGCTCAACATATTATGTTTTAAAACTCTGATAGGTACTGACACATAATATACAACCCCTATCCCCCCGTTATAATGCACATTGCAATAAAGCAGTTCTGGAAATAATGTAACAATTCTATAGACCCTTTAACCAAAATTATGAAAATAATTTCCCTTTTCTGAACAATTTTGTACTACCATCAGCTGCACACTCTATATATAAACCACTCTTTCAGTCATTGTTTAAGTCTAATTGGACACTACATGTATTTAGGCAATGCCAGATATTGCATTCACAACATACTGATATGGGACTGGAGAAAAGGACTGATGTGGCTACAAAACCATATATAGATTTGTAAAAAGAAGACATGGCTACAGAGCCATATTTAGATTGGTGAAAGGACTGATGTGGCTACAAAGTCATATTTGGATTGGTGAAAGGACTGATGTGACTACAAAGCCATATTTAGATTTATGAAAGGACTGATGTGGCTACAAAGCCATTTTAGATGGATGAAAGGACTGATGTGGCTACAAAGCCATTTTTAAGTGGAGTGAGGACTGATGTGGCTAGAAAGCCATATTTAGATTGGTGAAAGGACTGATGTGGCTACAAAGCCATTTTTAAATGGAGAAAGGACTGATGTGGCTACAAAAACATATTTAGATTTGTAAAAGAACTGATATGGCCTCCGATGCCATATATTGACAATGTTGAAATGACTGATGTGGTACAAAGCCATATTTATATTGATGAAGGGACTGATGTGGCTACAAAGCCATATTTAGATTGGTGAAAGGACTAATATTTCTACAAAGCCATTTTTAAGTGGAGAAAGGACTGATGTGGCTATAGAAAGCCATATTTAGACTGGTGAAAGGACTGATGTGGCTACAAAGCCATATTTAGATTTATGAAAGGACTGATGTGGCTACAAAGCCATATTTAGATTGATGAAAGGACTGATGTGGCTACAAAGCCATTTTTAAGTGGAGAGAGGACTGATGTGGCTACAAAGCCGTATTTAGTTTGTTGAAAGGACTGATGTGGCTACAAAGCCATATTTTTTTGGATTGTTGAAAGGACTGATGTGGCTACAAAGCCAATTTTAAGTGGAGAAAGGACTGATGTGGCTATAAAGATTAATTGTTGAGCATTTACAAATTAAACAAGTAAATAACAAAATCTAATTATCATTTGCTAACTTTATTACAAAGAATTTAAGTAGCGTTTGTTTACACCACCATATCAGCCTAAACATACATACGTGCATTCATATAATTGTTTATCATTCTTGATATACCACAGTTTAGTACATCCTGTAACCATTATATGGACCCAAGTATCATGTTAAAACAGTAGTTACAAAAAGCACATGGTGTGAGATACTAAGGTAATATCTATAGTGCAGACCCAGTGGCAACTGTTTTATTTTAGTGTTAGGATAAGTCCAGGAGATAAGCTTTCACACATTTAGTTCTGTGCTATAGGACACATGGTATTAATGATAACACCTGACTGGTGTGGAATTGAAAGCATATGTTTCAAACACATGCAGGTCCAGAAAATGCCACAGCTCATATCCTTTCCTTAACATAGAAGCTAACATCCAGGTTTCTTTTATACTGATAAATATAGGTTTGATCATGAACACGCACAAATTGTAAGTTATTGAATTTTTAATATCATGGTGTTTGCATAGGTATACTACGGGAACTGGATTAGTACAGTGAGTCGTATAGACAGCCACAGCAATACAGTGTCTCCACATATGCAAGTGTAATTAACTTTACTATTACATGCAGTCACATGTTTCTGTTTGTGGATAACAAGCAAAATTAATACCGTTTGTAAACCAAAGAGTGACTTTCAGTGGGATATTAAACACATATTCAGATATATCAACTGTTCAAGAAGGAGGAGGGGGAACAGTGTGTAAATTTGATTATGTTAGGTGGAGTGTTTTACACTTTGGTTGATATCTAAGCAATACATATATAAAATTTATACAATTTACCGTTTATAGAGTAATTATAGTAAGCATTATGATATTTCCTAGTTGTGTTTTGAAACATAATGCTTCAGATATGATCACTCAGGTCTCTTAAATCCACCATGCTTAATTGTGATGACCTCTCATGACTTTTCAGCCCACTAATTTATTTCAGTGAATGTTTTGAAAGTTCATATTTTGCATTTTAATGGACTTATGTCTACCCTACTTTAGTTTTAAATTATATGTCTTTTGAGTGGAATGTAAGGTAATTTTTGCCATTTAAATATCTTTTTCTGTAAAAAATACATGTACATAAGACGGTCACCTTGACCTTTTACTAATTAATTACATAATATGACAAGGATGGTAACATATTTCAGTATTAAATTGAAGAGCAATAAATGGTGATCTTACAAAAGATGATTCTTATTAGACAGCTTTATTTTTATATTTTTATGATTTTCTTAAATAAAGCTCCAATATTTAAATGTTGCCTGAATTGCACTATTGGTCTTTAGGTGAAGATGAACTTGCAATATAATGTAATAGTCACAAATGTAATCTTTGACAAGCAGGAGAAACCACATTGCTTACTTATGCATTGAACTTCCTAGGGCTGTCAAGAAAATCAAGGGTGAATATAGGACAAACAGTACTAATGATATGGAAAAATGGGAACCAGCCTGGAAATGGGTGAACATAAAATAGAGTATATATTGGTTTGGCTGATCAGGATTGGTTAATAATGTAAGTTATATTGTAGGAAAAAAAATCTTTTTGAGAGCTTTTCCTAGTTGTAAGTGAAAAAAAATAGAGACATTGTTTTATTGATGGAATTTCAGTCCTGTAACAGTCTTGAGTTTGGAACACTCATTACTAAAATTAGCACCTGATTCTTTGGTGCGGAATTGAAAGCTGCATATGTTTCAAACATATGCAGGTCCAGAAAATGACACAGCTTATATCCTTTCAACACAGAAGCTGACATCCAAATTTCACCTATACTGATAAATATAAGTTTGATCATGAGCACTCAAAAGTTTCAAGTTATTGAATTTGTAATATGGGGTTTGCATAGGTTTACTATGGGAACTAAATTAGTACCACAAGTCCTATAATATCATTCAGTGTGTAAATGATTGTGGTGGAGGTGGGAATAATAACCAAACAATTGCATGGGATAATTATGGGCACATCATATCCAATGCCTGACATGTTGAGATAGCAAACACTCATTTGAACTTTTGTGTTGGTCAAGTCTGGCTAATATTGCTGGTTTAGATATCTGTTGTGTATATATGTCTAGGTTTTAATGGCATATCAGTACTATACTGGCTATACAGTGCTCTTTAAAAGTTAAAAATGTAAGAAGAAAAAAATTCAACATGCTTTAGGAAAAAAATAATCTTTCAAATTGATGTCAACATATAGTCCAACAAGTCCAACAAGATATCATGCAACACATAAAGATGTTAACATTCTTTACAAGATACACAAAAAGAACAAAAGAAAAATTAGAAGATTCTTACAATGTAGGGTAACAATTTATTTTATAAACTACACATTTTTTAAAGTACACTATTTTCTTTTGGTGGCAGCACCACAAAGCTTCTTGAATGAGTTTGCATCAAAAACTTTTAAGACAGTGGAACACTGGACTGAAATCAAGACTACAGATTTGCAAAGCAGTGTTTCAGCCAGCGTTGAGAAGAAAGGGGTCAATTTAGCCCTATTCAATTGAATATAGTATAATCTTAATAATGACTCAACCTCATGAACATAGGATGTCAAATAAGTAATGATTTAATATTTAAGTTATGAAATGAGTTGAATAATGCCCAGCCTTTGTAGGCCACGGTGAGCAAAAGCTGCACACTCTTCAGTGATTTCATAAATTTAATATTAAATCATTACTTATTTGAGATTCTTATTATCACATAGTTTTTATTTCATTGGAAGCTATATGGATAGAAAGAAGAATAAAAAATTTCATTCATTCTGTCTGAGACATTGCATCTTTTATTTGCTGTGTGTAAAAATAGTCCAAAATGAAGCTGAATCAGTATTAACATTTAAAAGTAGATAATACCTTTTACAAATCAAAAATCAAAGAACAATTGTCCTAAATAAATGAACATTTTACACAGACAAGATCATTTTTCACCAAAGAATGTCCAATGCATGTGATGTCTCACTGTTTGATACTGTATCAGTTAGAGTGCAGTAGACAGGTTACATTTACATTAAAGTGTCATTTTCACAACTAAACATTACATTGTTGTAATATGTGTGTGTGTGTGATTTGGATTTTTAACGTAGCTTTAGCAATGTTCCAGACATATCACTATGATGTCTGCAGTGTGGCAGGGGGCCCCGAGTGGCCGAGTGGTCTAAAGCGCTCTCCATTACAGATCACTGCCATCTCACCTCTGTCTGCATGGGTTCAAGTCTTGGATTCGGCCAATGTGGGTATGTGAGAAAGCTTGCCAGTAGCTTCTCGAGGGTCAGTGGTTATTTCCGGGGATTTCCTGGGTTCTTCCTCCACCATTAATACTGACCGCCATGTATAGCCTATCATGTGCTGAAAAATGGTGTTAAACCCTACAACAACAACAACAACAAAAGCAGTGTGGCAGATAATAGTGATGTCTAGCAATAAGGCATCATTTCTCACCCACTAGCATGCTACTGACAACAGGCCGACCAGTCCTGACAGTAACCCTTAATACTGAACACCGAGCGAGGCAGCTACTAGTACCATTTTTATAAGTCTTTGGTATGACTCAGCCAAGATTTGTACCCATGATCTCTTGCATCCCACAATATTCTGGTGAAAGAAGAATTACTGGATACAGAAATTCCCATATTTAATATAATGTATTTGTGGCCAGATATTTGCATTATGCAATTTGGAACAGAATACTGCAGAAGACATAAACAGATTTCATTTTGTGTCAAAATGGCATCACATATTTACTGCATAAATATGTTGTGGTTGGATGAAATTCTGTCAGCTGGGAGACTGGTAATATTTAAACCACACATGTGTATAGCAATCTCTCTATGTTACAAGTATACAAATCACTCCTACACCCACACTGAACAATATTCTAGTTTAACTTCTTGTTGTTGTTCTTTTCTTGGGGTTTTACACCATTTTCACAGCATTATATGTTATAGATGATGTACTGAGCCCCTGTGGGGGTAAATTTGCCATATTTTGAAACATTCAGAGGGGACGGTCAATACTCAGCTTCTAATATATATATATAGAGAGAGAGAGAGAGAGAGAGAGAGAGAGAGAGATTTACAGTATGAACTGAATGAAAACATATTCTATCAGAACACAACACAATTTGCAACTAGCTATATTTATTTGCATTTAAAAGCTTACACTATTCGAAGATTCTAAGATCATTTTATAGAACATGCTTGTCTATACATGTCATCTGTTTTGACAATTATGTTTTTTCTGAGTTTATCGTGGTATAAACTGTCAGTTGCTGATTCACACAGAAAATATATGTAAGCTGTATGAGTCGGCAACTAACAGTTTATACCACGATAAACTCAGAAAAAACGTTAAACTCTTATAATTGAAATTTAAATTATTCATTATGTTATTTTGTTTGCATCATTAAAAAATAGAAATCTTAATTGGGTGTAGTAATACATGTTTGGGGTTTTTCTGTTACGTACTATTTATAGCACTTGGGATTGTCCTGCTTGATCGTAATAAGGTCATCATAATACCAGTCCTTCAACCAATGGAAGCCAAATTTCTTCAATTATTTGTTTAAAAAATGTAAGAATGTTGTTTTCCTTTAATTCTTACTTCGTATCTGCCTTCACTGGCAGTGTTTATCTTATGCTGTACACGGGAATCTATTTATAGAAGTGGGTATTCTTAGAAAAGTAGTTCTCCTTACAGTTCATACAGAAATGAACGCAATTCATTTTGATCACGTGGTAACATTCTGACCAATGGAAATTTTACGTTCCTGTACCAGCTACTGCCATTGCAATTATGATAAAATAACTTCTGTTGGACAGTACCTTTACAATTTATGACTGTGAGTCATACTTGGATTGGTCAGTACCATTGGAAATGTAATATACACTAACATGTATTGGTCAGTACCATTGGAAATGAAAGATACACTAACTTGTATTGGTCAGTACCACTGAAAATTTTACATACCAGTACATTAATCTTACCTTGAAATGAAAAATCCTCACCAACACTGTTCACAATTGCATCTGTTTTCTCGTCTAAAATATCTCCTGTGTAAACTTGTACTTTTATTTTGCCAAAAGTGCAAGCTGTGAAAAAAGTAAGACTTGATTTAAACACCTATTGGTACCTTGAATGCAAATGTGCAATAAACAAATAAATATTTCAGAAAGAAATATCAAAACCATTCCAGCATTTTAAATATAAAGATGTTCAATACAAGTCTCCAAGCACTCATGGTTTCTAGCCATAACAAAGAAGTTTCGTACCTAAGATGTTTTGTGAGTCGTTTCATACCCAAGGTGAAAGTTTTTTACCCACCAGTTGGAGGAATGATACCCTTCTGTGAACTGTATTACATATTTTTGCATTTTGTAACTGTTGTTGTTTTGGGTTTAATGACATTTTGCAGTACAAGATGGCTATACATGGCAGCCAGGATAACTGGTGAGGAAAAAAACTGAAAACCCCAGTAAGATCCACCAA
Organism: Sinohyriopsis cumingii; assembly: GCA_028554795.2. Taxonomy (NCBI): domain Eukaryota; kingdom Metazoa; phylum Mollusca; class Bivalvia; order Unionida; family Unionidae; genus Sinohyriopsis; species Sinohyriopsis cumingii. The sequence goes on along the minus strand of CM068830.1, from coordinate 79,001,242 downwards.
CCCATGGGAGGCTACTGGTGCTTTTTACATACACATTTTATAGTTTATATTTTGCTGTTGTCATTTTAGATATGAAAAGCAGATTGCAATTACACTCACTTAAACCATAACAATTTCGCTGTGTTGCTTTTACTTTAATGGAGGACAATAACACAGTTGATATCATAATACAGTGTACATTACTCATCCATGCAAGATGCAACAGTTACAGCCCATCAGAACAAAATACAAATGAAGAAAAATTACATCAGAATGAAAACAAAAGAAGCAAATTTCATCAAATCAGAAAAAAATCATCCTTGGTGTCAAATTAATGTGTATTTCATCCTGATTTAACTTCAATCTTGTATTTTTATCACATAATTAACTTTAACATTTGACGTTTTCCCCCGATTTATAACTGTCATAAAAAATATTTAAATGTTAAAATTTGTAGTTTCAGATACAGTTGGTAAATCTAAAAACATTTAGCAAGTTTTTGACATTTATATCCAACTTGGGCTATTTCATATCTGTTAAATTGTTCGTTAGTTTTTGTTTTATGTAACTAGTATTTCCCTGACTGACATGATCTTTTTGATCCAATGCAATTTTAAAAAAAACTGCTATTGGCAATGTATGTATGTATGTATATATATATATAGAAAGAGAGAGAGCTGAAATACACAATGTAACCATAAACATAAATCTTCCCAATGAGGCAATGGAAGATGATTTTTACACCACAAGACATGACTTTGATGTGCTGCTCAGTAAATTGTTCATTTCAGTAAGTATATTATTTTGGGGTTCTCAATTTGTTTTACTATTTCAAAAACTATAAATCATTGTGTAATTGGTTGCAAAAGTCAGGTAACCATGGTAATTTTGCTTTATTTATTTTTCCAGCCAGCCACCATATTTCAGGTGCCATGTCTTGACAACTACCATGGATACACAGGAGACAAATTCTTTCAATACAGAAGCTTCATTCCAAAATCGCTGAAGTTTAATGAACTTTTTTTTTCTTCAAAACTGCTCCAGCTAATAATAATTAATATTATATATTTACCTGTATGGACCTTACACACACACACACACACACACACACACATATATATATATATAACACACACACACACACACACACACACATACATATATATATATATATATATATATATATATATATATATATATATATATATATATATATATATGTATGTATGTATGTATGTTAGGTCCATACCAGAGATGCCACAGGTATACACATTGACTTCCTACAAAATAGATCAGAGCATGCTAAATCAGATTAAAAATAGTCATCAACAATGAATTTTTTTAAGGCTCTAATGCAGATAGCATTATGCTTTGCATCACATACATCCAAGGTATTTACCTTGCATCTAACACATTGGATAAAGGACCTGTATTTCAAGGATATTCTGTAATTTATTACTATAAACATGATCAATTAGCATACATGATGTTTCAGTGACTCATGTAGATGAGGTAACAACTGAGATAACAAGTGAGATAACCCAGATTCAGTCATGCTTAGAAATTGTACACAGTCCATGTTGAATTCCCAATCACAACAACCTCTAGATCATGATCTCAAGCAAACTCTAGTTTAAAATGTCTCAGTCCAAGTGAATGATGCATGTGGTGGCAGTGTAGACTTAACATACCTGTAATGCCTTTGATGAGAAAAGAATATATATATATATATATATATATATATATATATATATATATATATATATATATATATATATATATATATATATCATCGTCATCATTGGCAGCTCAGTCTCGGGAGACCATCCTGTTTCTTTACATGTTGTAACAATTGGTTACAAACAGTGTAATATCAACAAAATATCAATGCTAATTAGACAGTAAAGTTTTAGTTTTCATTTACCAATGGAGTCCTTCTCTGCAATGATATTTAGCAGACAAGTTTGCTCATAAGAAATAATATAGCCTCCAGAAATTGCTTTGTAGGGCAACAGTGCATTTATTTCTAATTTGTTGAAGTAGGGAGTTGCCAAATGCACCATTTGTTCTGCAATTTCAAACACCTTCCAATGTATAAAGTTCTTTATTTGTAGAGCGCTGTAAACATAATGATTGTGGAAGAACTTGATTTGTTTCTTAAACAGCACAATGGGACATAAAATCATGACACTTAGCTATTTATTTTGTCATTTATCAAAACTGGAGCAGAAAATTTCTTTTTCAACACAGCCTATATTGTTCAGCAAGTTTTGGATAAATTGATTATTGTTTTTCTATATTTAGTAATGTATCTGTGCAGTTTTAAAAACCTGAAAGGCCTTTATACATTTGTCTTACACTGTGTCGAATTAAAGAAACAACTTTTGAGGATGGAGGATGGTTTCTGTAAACTTGGCAGATCTGCATCATTTATATAAACTAGAAAGATCTTACAAGGCTGATCAATTTTGTTTTTGACATTTTCACTTGCCAAAACAGTTCAATCTCATTCCTAGGTTTGACAAGATGTATGGATTTTAATCCATATTAAAAACAAAAGAAACAATATACAACATACGTATTCCTTCAATGGGCTTAAATGTTAGATTTTGTTAATGTCTAAATCTTATGCACACTAGCTCTTGCTCTGATTTGGTAGCAATAGCTCTTCTATTAACAAGAATGGAAAAGAATTTTTCTGGAATTTAGACCTTCCCAACTTCTTCTCTTGATCAATTGACAGAGCAAAGTCCTTTGTCCCAAGCCTGTTTTTATATTTAACACCAAGTTTAGGACTTCTCCTGGAAAGCACACAGCATTTTCATATCAAAAAGATGTTTACTATACTGGACTAAGGTGTAGGGTGCATTAAAGAGAGCTCTAATTTTATTTGTTTTTCATTTAGTTTAAAATGGTCTTTCATAGTGGTGTGTTAGCAACTTCAACTTTAGAGATTGTCTGCACTCGCAGGCTAGTCTCATATATATATATATATATATATATATATATATATATATATAGTGCTGCACTGCCTTTAAGGCATCCAAAACTTTCATAAGGGTTGCTTGTTTAATCCTGAATTTTTCATTTCAATGGAAAAATACACTGGATGAATTTACAACCTATGCTAGTTTTGGTTATTGTTTGCCAAAAAAAAACTGTACAACATCCTTCCTTTAGAGTCAATGAATTGAAGCTATGGATAATTATGAGCCCAATGTGATGAACATGTCTTTAAAAGTTTTGTTGTATTTGACAATTTTCACTGCCCTAAAGTCTGACTCATGTCACTTGAAAGGAATAGTTACTTCAGACTCAATGGAAACATTGCATTTTATCCTTCCACTTTCATGTGAATTTTCCTTCTTAGAATCTTCCTTTTATTCAAACAGAAAAAGATCAACTCATTTGACAACTAATTCAACTAAAGTGATCATAACATAAATCTTGTCTTTTAAATGTAAATACAGACAGCTTCTTTAGCATAATTGTTTCACTATGCAGTACTATAAACCGAAATCAATCCTTTGTATAATCAAGAACAATTAAAGACTCATTATTAAAGACTCATAGGAATTGGACACTCATGTTGATAAAGTGCTGCATGCTAATTTCATTGCAAGGACTGAGTCAGTGGATGGAAATCAAAGTGTAATGTTTATGAGCATCTGTGTTAAGAAAAAACAATATAACAAGGTCATTTAAAGCACTGCTTATTAATGATACTGGCTTTGTTTTGTTTGAAGCGTTTTGATTGGTTGATAATTTGGTAGCTTTATCTAATATGCAGTCAAACAGTAATAGAACTCAATTTTACCAAATTATGTTGAGCTGTTTTTTAAAAGAATCTTGCATTTTGTGACAGAGATAAGGCACATGATGCATAATACATATGGAGACAAGGCCATACAAATTGGATCAAATGATATCCGAAATAGCCAATAAACAAGTCAAATATAATTGCTTTATCTATGCTTTTGCTTATCTTAACAGCTCTACATCTTTACTGTACCTAATTTTTAAAAAATGTTTCACCCTCTATTTAAGAATGGAAAGGAAATTGGGTACATGAAAGCATTTATAAACAAATATAATTATTCCATCAAATGTTCTTTGCACTTACCTAACTTCTTTCTATCTTCATCCAAGTTAATGCCATCTGAGCATTGTTTCATTGTGATCTCATTTCTGATCATTGCCTCCAGCTGGTCCGTGCCAACATTAGAAACGCTCTTTAGAACTTTGTTCTGCACAGCTGTAGCACCTCTCCTCAAATGAAAGTCTTCTATTTTCTTGTTATTCTCTCGGGGTCGGTTCTTAAATCTTTTGTCTAAATGTCGACCTTTTACACCAGATGTCTCCAGAACATGATCAGGTTTAACTTTGCCTGTTTCTATAGTAATAATCTCCTGCACCACAGCATCAACACTTTCAAATATGTCATCGGCAGTTGTCAAAATTAAGCCTGTATGATACTGATCAAAAACAAGTTTCCCTTTGTGCTTCTTCTTTAGCTCTTCTAAGGACCTGGCTATCTCAGGGCAACAGAATGATTGGTCTTTTGGCAATGGATATAGTCTTTCTTTGATGCAACCTTTCACAAATTTATCCATACCCATTATTTGTTCTGACATCTTGGAAAAGAGGTGTAATTTCCTGGTCTGGTAGTTTGGTATCCAGACAAAAGGAAGTTTTATGATACAATTTTCAATATAGTCACACATTTCTGGATGAACAAAAATGTCAAACTGGCAACCAGGTGAGAAAATGTCCTCCTGAACCTCATTGTGTGCAGTTTCCAGGAGCTCCATAAGATGTTTTGTAGCAGTGCTGGATTGGTCCCTTGCACATTTCAACATAATGACAGATTTAGTTTCATCAAATGTGATTCTTAGGTTGGGAAATTTCTCACTCATTCTCTGAAGGTATCCAAGCCTTTTCAACACCTTCTGCCACACTGGGTCAATGGTCACTACAACCTCATGATTTTCAAAACAATCCTGGACAACAGCTTTTATTGATGCTATTGCCCTAAGAATAGATACTTTGTCTTTCTCTCTACACACCATACATACAGCATCAGGCTCTTGATCACCAACCAATCCAATCCATGCATTGTCCATTTCTTTTGTCTGCTTAACTTTCTGTAAGATGTCCTGCAGCATTCTGTGATCAACTAGGAAAATGTCACAGAACAAGTTCTGTTGTGCACTTGCATATACATTGCTCAATGCATCTTTTATGAAGTCTGTTACTTCTGATGCTTTCTCAAAATTCTCATCAGAGATTTCAAAAATAAACAAATCATCATCATCACTTGACACTGTAACTGAAGAGCCACATTTCTTTAGAATGTCATCCAAAAGATATTTTCCTTGTTTGGTTTTTGTAAAAAAGTTCCAAAAAACACGAAAATTCCAAGTGCATGGTACTTTTTTCATGTCTTTGATAATCGTTCTTTCAGACACCCTCTTATACTTGATCCAGAGTGGAAGTACACAGTTCTTACCTGTAATCATTTTTTTATAACATATAATAATGAAATAAACACAACTCAGAGAAATACACCAATCTCCCTGAACATACACAGCATGCCAGTGAATCAAGAGTACTCTGGATAGCATATCAAATGCCACTATGATTAATGATAATATAATATAATATTAATATACGCACCATATAATTACTACAAATTGTAATAACTACATGGCAGATAAATAGTCATTGTGCAAAACTCAGATTGGTGACAGAAATACAGACAAATAACATAACATAATATGATCATTATGGAGTCAATACCAAAGCAACTAGTCATAGCACAAGATTTTAAGTGATCTTTCCAATTTGCTCCCTAAAAATCATTCATACTCTTTAAATAAGAATATTCCAAATTTTGCAACTAATTAATCTAAAATGGGACAGCATATAACATGGAAAATGGAATCTCATAGAAACCTGGGAGCATGCATTTTGTCAAGATGACAGGTTCAAGTTTCTTTTTCTACCTTTTTTATTTTAAATCAAAATGTAATATTTGCTACTGACAGTAAGAACAGAAACACCAACTTTTCTGATATATCTTGATTAATTTTATGACAGCGATTGACAAAGATCATGTCAGTATGAAGAAAAAATGATTCTTTAAGCAAAGATTAATTAATTTTCATTTTGAAAACATCAAGACAACATTATAACTAATGGAGCTTATCTGAATCATGGAGCCATGACTAATCTCCTAGATACAGCATATCTAAATCATGAAGCCCTGACTAATCTCCTAGATACAGCATATCTAAATCATGAAGCCCTGACTAATCTCCTTGATAAAGCATATCTAAATCATGGAGCCCTGACTACTCTCCTTTATAAAGCATATCTAAATCATGAAGCCCTGACTAATCTCCTTGATAAAGCATATCTAAATCATGGAGCTCTGACTACTCTCCTTTATAAAGCATATCTAAATCATGGAGCCTTGACTACTCTCCTTGATAAAGCATATCTAAATCATGGAGCCCTGACTACTCTCCTTTATAAAGCATATCTAAATCATGAAGCCCTGACTAATCTCCTTGATAATGTATATCTAAATCATGAAGCCCTGACTAATCTCCTTGATAAAGCATATCTAAATCATGAAGCCCTGACTAATCTCCTAGATACAGCATTTCTAAATCATGAAGTCCTGACTAATCTCATTGATAAAACTAATGTAAATCCTGGATCAACGACTAATCTCTTTGATAGAGCATATTCAAATCATGAAGCCCTGACTAATCTCCTTGATAAAGCATATCTAAATCATGGAGCCCTGACTACTCTCCTTTATAAAGCATATCTAAATCATGAAGCCCTGACCAATCTCCTTGATAATGTATATCTAAATCATGAAGCCCTGACTAATCTCCTTGATAAAGCATATCTAAATCATGAAGCCCTGACTAATCTCCTTGATAAAGCATATCTAAATCATGGAGCCCTGACTACTCTCCTTGATAAAGCATATCTAAATCATGAAGCCTTGACTAATCTCCTTGATAATGTATATCTAAATCATGAAGCCCTGACTAATCTCCTTGATAAAGCATATCTAAATCATGAAGCCCTGACTAATCTCCTAGATACAGCATTTCTAAATCATGAAGTCCTGACTAATCTCATTGATAAAACTTATGTAAATCCTGGATCAAGGACTAATCTCTTTGATAGAGCATATTCAAATCATGAAGCCCTGACTAATCTCCTTGATAAAGCATATCTAAATCATGAAGCCCTGACTAATCTCCTTTATAAAGCATATCTAAATCATGAAGCCCCGACTAATCTCCTGATAAAGTATATTTAATTCATGAAGACCTGACTAATCTCCTTGATAAAACTTATGTAACTCATGAAGACCTAACTAATCTCCATGATAAAGCATTTCTAAATCATGAAGCCCTGACTAATCTCCTCGACAAAGCTTATGTGAATCAAGAAGCCCAGACTATTCTAAGCAAAGCATATCTAAACCATGATGCCCTGATACATCACCTAGATACAGCATATCTAAATCATGAAGTGCTGGCAAATCTCCTTGATAAAGCATATCTAAATCATGAAACCCAGACTAATCTTCTAGATAATGTATATCTAAATCACGAAGCCCTGACTGATCTCCTTCATAATGTATATCTAAATCATGAAGCCCTGACTGATCTCCTTGATAAAGCATATCTAAATTATGATGCCCTGACTGATCTGCTTGATAATGTATATCTAAATCATGAAACCGAGACTGTTCTTCTAGATAATGTATATCTAAATCATGAAGCCCTGACTGATTTCCTTCATAATGTATATCTAAATCATGAAGCCCTGACTGATCTCCTTGATAAAGCATATCTAAATTATGATGCCCTGACTGATCTGCTTGATAATGTATATCTAAATCATGAAGCCCTGACTAACCTTCTTGATAATGTATATCTAAATCATGGAGCCCTGACTACTCTCCTTGATAAAGCATATCTAAATCATGAAGCCCTGACTAATCATCTTTATAATGTATATCTAACTAATGAAGCCCTGACTAATTTCCTTGATAAAGCATATCTAAATCATGAAGCCCTGACTAATTTAAGTAAAGCATATCTAAATCATGAAGCCCTGACCAATCTCCTTGATAAAGGTTATGTAACTCATGAAGCCCTGATGACTCTCCTTCATAAATCATGTCTAAATCATGATGCCCTGACTAATCACTGTAATAATGTATATCTAAATCATGAAGCCCTGACTAACCTCCTTCATAAAGCATCTCTAAATCATGAAGCCCTGACTAATCTCCTTGATAATCTATATCTAAATCATGAAGTCCTGACTAATCTCCATGATAAAGCATATCTAAATCCTATAACCCTGACTAATCTCCTTGGTAAAGCATATCTAAATCAAGAAGCCCTGAATAATCTCCTAGATAAAGTATATCTAAATCATGAAGCCATGACTAGTCTCCTCGATAAAGCTTTCGTGAATCATGAAGCCATGACTAATCTAAATAAAGCATGTCTAAGTCATGAAGCCATGACTAATCTAATTAAAGCATATCTAAATCATGAAGCCCTGACTAATCTCCTTGATAACGCATACCTAAATCATGGAGACATGAATAAATTCCTAGAAAAAGCTTAACTAAATCAAGAAGCCCTGGCTGATCTACCAGATAAGCTTGTCTAAATCATGAAGCCCTGACTAATCTCCTAGCTAAAGCTTATCTAAATCATGAAGATATGACTAATATACTAGATAAAGTTTATACGAATGATGTAGCTCTGAATAATCTCCCAGATAATGGCAAAAACATAAAATAACCCAAACAGTCAAAAGAAAGATGAGGATGAAAATGTGGTACTGATAAATTCAGTAGTTACCATCATCTTCTTGCCATTTCGGTATGTCAACAAAATCAGAGCCTTCACCAGGGTTACTGGAAACATTGCTAGAGGTCTCAGCTTTCAACAGGCTTTCAACAAAGTCACATCCTTTATCAGGGTTACTAGAAATAGTGCTACAGGTCTCAGCTTTTAACAGGTTTTCTGAAATTTATACATAATTAGAGCCTTATGATTTCATGTTCAGAATTGAAAAAATCTAAAGATATCTGATTATTTTAACAGTCTGACAGATACTGTTGTATCCATTCTTCACTGTGGAATATCAAGCTAAAGAAAATGGTCTCCATGTAAAATGTTTGACATGTAATGTCATACATAGAGGATTCCAAATGGGTAATTATTTAGTAATGCATTTATGAAACTAACTGAATATTGTCCAGCTATTGCTAGCCTTGTTAAGCAAAAGCTGGAAATTATTCAACAAGTTTCATAAATTTAATATTAAATCATTACTCATTTGAGACTTTTTTATCACATAGTTTTTATTTCAGTGAAAATTATTTAGATAGAAAGAAGAATGAATAATTTCATTCATTCTGACAGATGTTGCACCTTTCATTTATTGTGCATAAAAATAGTCAAACAAAGTTTAACCAGTATTAATGTTTAAAAGTAGATTATACTTTTCTTACAAACTATAAGTCCAACAACAAGCATTTTTCAAAATAAAAAGAACATTTTACATAGACAAAATCATTTTTCAACACAGAATGTTGATTACGCATTGTTGGATGCAGTACCCATTAAATGATGATGTCGCATTGTTGGATGCAGTACCCATTAAAGTGCAGTAGACTATCCATCTTTACATAACCTAAAGTGTCACCATCACAAAATTACAATTTCCAATATTGATGGGAAAGAAGGTTTACTGGATACAGAAATTCCCATATTTAATGTAATATATTTGTGACTGGATATTTGCAACACTTGCTTTGGAACAGTAGACAATAGAATATGTAAAGAAATTTCATTTTGAGTCAGACTCTTATCACATATTTACAGTGTAAATATGCATTGGTTGGATAAATGTCTGTCAGTTTGGAGACCATTTATGTCCACATTCTTCTGTGAAAAGAGATGACTGTATTTACTGCTGTACTTCTGTTAACATTTAAACCATGCTTGTATATAAGGTGGATTCCATGCTACAGGTATACTGCTCCCCTCCACTGCCACACATATGCTATCAACTGAGCAATACCCTTAGTTTTACTTGTTCTTGTCTTGGGGTTTTTGTGCAATTTTTCATGTTATACATTACATAACAAGCCCCTGTGGTGGCAAATTGGCCATATTCAGACAGACAAGATCATTTTCCCCCAATTCCTTTTGTGACCTGAATCAAATAATGGCTGCCAAAATGTTCATTGAAAACAAAAATTTCCAGAAGATGGGGTTGAAATTTTTTTCAAATGATTGCAGCAATCATTGAAGAGAATACTGCACAATAATTTCATGGCCTTATTTGGACCTACTAGAATTAAATAGTGTTCACATATTAAAATATCAAAAATATTAAACTGCACACACTATAGGCAAAATGTACAGACTATGTGATAATATCAATTTATTTGCATGCAAGGTAAATTATTCTTAGTAAATTATAGTAAGCACTGGATCTGAAAAGCATTCATTAGATGTTCAAGAATATGGCCATGATATTTAAGCTATTGTAGAACTGATATACTGGCATGTTCAGTCAGAAAATATGTAAATTGATCCAAATCTGAAAACAATAAATTTCATACAAGTATTTTTTGTATATATAATAGATGAGAAAGTCTTGAAAAAACGAATTTTGATAGAGATTATCCATTTTCAACAAGAAACAATTTAGAACTGCCATCAATTATGGAATTTGTTACATCTTTCAAGACATTTTAAAAGAGACAGTAAAATACCTTTCGTTTCTGATTTTGATATTCCAATGAATGGATCGAATCTACTTCTTGAAGATTTTCTCCCCAAACACTCATGGTGAAGATGAACATTGATGTTAGCACCATCAATCCTGTGTTGCTGACATAGCACACTGTCAATAACTAAAAATAGTTTTAAATCCCAAAAATCGTCAGAAAAGACTGCCAATGTATTTTTGTTCATGGGATTGGATTTAGCATTAAGTCACTGTTCACCTTATTATTTTTTTGTTTGCCATATGGAGCAAGAAAATAGCACTTACTGATAAATATAGTAACTCTGATATGAAAATTCCAATGGTGCATGCTCATTAGTTTCTATTCAATAGCACACCATGGTAACTGACTTGGGTTTATCTGAATGTAAGATTCAAACCCACACCATTTCGATCAAGAGTCCAGCACATTAACCATTTAGTCACTAAGGCTCCCAGTCTCTATGCAAATATGTACTCATGCGTATTTTCTGTATAAAAGCATATAGGTTCTGCAACAAATATTCTAAAATACTTCTATAACTTAAACTGTTGTAAATACAGTGTGACTGCGCTAGAACACTGTAGTTGGGAGCCATATAATCAGGCTGTGTTATAGACCGAACCGTGTTATAAGCAACCAGGTCAGTCAGGTGAAAAAAATCATGTATGTACCCCAAACAATTTGCAGGGGGAGGTAATAAATGCGGGTGGTAAAATACGTGCTGCATTGGCACAGTTACCATCTTAAATCAATGCATACTAAATGAGAAACACACCTGTAGTGAAAACAGAGAAGGCATATATTTCTTTATTTAGATATACATGAATACTGTATATATACATGTCTAATATATAGCATGAATAGAGTATCAACATTGTGTACTCACCCACAATCTAATCATATTCATTCAATCCACAATACAAGTGATTCCATCGAAAGTATGCACACACACAGATTTAAAATATTCAATAATTTTGTCACAGGTCATATTAATCTGAATTCAGTGGAAAAACATATGACTATCACGTAACGAATGACGAAGCACATTTAGTTTTCAGTACGTTCCAAGTCGGTAAAAGTTTGTTCGCATTTTAAGCCGCCGTTGGTAGCGTTCGTAAGCATAAACGTTTTACCTGCAAAAAGGAAACTTTCGCAGCACAGTTAACGTGTTCCAGTCATGTTGGAAATTGCAAAAATCCATCAGATTCCATTACTTTTATTTAAGTTTGGTACTGACTTCCTTTGAAGAAAAGTTCTTTGTTTTTATTGAAGATTGTAGTTGGCTTTCGTTGATGATGGGTGCATGCATTATTAAAGTCACTGCTAAAGGACAGCTTTGGGGAAACAAACAAATGCCCATTTCTTATTGTGGCGGCAACATCAAATAATTGTATTCCATGATTGAGACTGATGTTTTTCCATTTACTGAGTACGTTTTCATAACAATCCTTTGAAATTTCAGAAAACTATTTAATCTGGGTGCATTTTCAAAAAGGATTTGGCTATTGTTTGGTCTATACTAGTTACTCTACCTTCCTGCCTATTGAATAAACCAATAAGTAAGATGTTTTTTGTTTGTTTATTTTTTACATGTGGTAGCAGCATGATGCTGCTTTCCACACATGCGTCAGAAATTTAACAAAGGGTCAACGGACGATAGAGACACGTGTTCTGCTCTGATGACAGCAATTATTACAGAAAATGTGTGTTCTGAAGGATTTAAGTCTGAGTGAAAAGAAGAAGAACTTTACTAACGATCCACATACAAATGTCAAAATAGACAAGGAATTTGTTTATGTAGCAGTAGATAAAAGTTGATGCATTTTATATCCAGTTCCTGGCTTCCTTTTATGGGGCCTCTGAATTTCTTTACTCCAAACCAATGGTTGTATATACAAGTTTAAATAGCAAACAATGTCGCCAATAAAAGAAATTGCATGATGGTATATCTTGCCGCCAATAAGGAAAAAATCCAAGTTTGCGACATTGGCGATGCCCTACACTATTCTAGAATAAACTTTTTACATGTTATTTTTGCATACTTTTGTGCATGAGAAAAATATATAAAATGTCAGGAGCTACCACACGATCTTCTTGAATTATTTATATGTGATCTCTTCCCCAAATTGATAATAAACTTTTTTTCTTCTACTTTTAAGAAAAATTTTAATTTGATGTACGCGAAAAATACATGTATATGAATTTTCGGGAGCCATACCATGGCTGTGTTATATCCGAATTTGTGTTATAATGGAGCATGCTATAGCTGAGTCACACTGTATGGCTTTTGACTTCTCTCTGGATCCTTTTAAGGTACTGAAGTAATATAAACCTCTTGCACACAGGTATTGTAAAGATAACTTTAAAATATCAAGATGAAAGTAAATCCTCTAAATGGTGAGGTAACAAATATTAAAAACATACAGTCTGAGAAGCAAGTGGATAACAGAAAATGCTACACACTCAATGACAGTCCAAGAAAAGATGGGACAAAAGATTCAAGAAGTATCATAACTAACTATATTCTCTCAACCAAACTATACATATACATAAACGTACCATCATGATCCTCAAAATAAACCAGACAGTAACTATCTGCCATGTTCATTTCCACCCTCTCTATGTCTCCCCCACCACTTCTACGCTTGTTCTCAAAGTAAAACAAGATGACATCACGTGACACAAATGGCTGTAAGTTCTTCACAAAGATGCAGTTGGAAATGGCAACCTTTGCAACCTGAAGGAAGATGCCTTGTATTCCTCTCTCTTTGCATGCTTTTCTGAGTTCTGCGAAATCTGGAAGACAATTAAAGGAACTAAATCTTAGATTTCCTGAGTGGACTTTACTTTAAATTTACCATGCATTCACTGGAAATAAACACACTGCCATGCATTATTACCGTTCTGTAGTCTTAAACTAAGTAATATAAAAGAGCAAAAAGCAACAAGTTATGTAAAATTCAACAAATAATTTATTTCCCAGGAATACAAAGTAGAAAAATTAAAAGAACTTACAGCATTGTGAATTAAATCCCAGACAGTCCTAAAAGTTCTACCACACGTCTAAATGTATTAAGTTCCAAATGAATTCCAGTGGTGATACAAAATGAATTCCAATTTTGAATGTGTTCATGTACCAGTAGCCTGGAATATGGCATTGTTTTAATTGTCATGATAATCACAATTATATAATTCAAAATTTCTTGAATGGATTCACAATAATCCCAAAATAGTGATCCTCAAAATAAACCAGACAGTAACTATCTGCCGTGTTCATTTCCACCCTCTCTATGTCTCCACCACCACTTCTACACTTGTTGTCACAATAATCCCAAAATAGTGATTAAGTCTGAAAATATTGAGCACTTTGTAATTCCAGTGAATAATTTAAATAAATATCCTCTCAACAATACAATTAAAAATGAATCATCTAAAGACTGTTAAAATAGGAATGAACAATTTTGAAGTAAATAACATTCGTATAAAAAGCTTAGACACAATAACAGAACCAGGATGATGGTCAACTTCACATAAAATTTGTAAACAACTTGCTTCCAGAACATTTTTAATTTCTTTAAAATAAACCTTGAAATCAAGATCTGTGAACATGTTTACTTCCAATAAATAATGATCTTAATATATAATCTGAAATCAGAGAAGTATTACTATGCAATATGTTATTACAAAATAACAAGACACAATCAGGCTAAAAATCAATTTCTGATCAAGGTCAATCACACGGTATAGATATACATAACATACAATCATGGTGAAATTCCAACACATGATACAAAATAAATGTACATCAAAGCATTCACTTGAAATAAACACACTGTCATGCATTTCCTGGAAATATAAACACTGCCATACATTGACTGAAAATAAACACACCTCCAAGCATTCACTACAAATAAACACTATCCCATGCATTCATTGGAAAACAATACACTACCAAACACTTACTAGAAATAAACATACTGCCAAGCATTCACTGGAAATAAAAAAACTGCCAAACATCATTGGAACTAAACACAATCCCATGCATTCTGTGGAAATAAACATTGCTAAGCATTCACTTGAAATAAACACAATCCCATGTATCGATTGGAAATAAATACACTGCCTAGCATTCACTGGAAACAAACACTGCCAAACACTCTCTAGAAATAAACACAATGCGAAGCATTGACTGGAAATAAACACACTGCTAAGCATTAACTGGAAATAAGTACACTGGTAAGCATTCACTAGAAATAAACACACTGCTAAGCATTCACTAGAAATAAACACACTGGTAAGCATTCACTAGAAATAAACACACTGCTAAGCATTATCTGGAATTAAATGCACTGCTAAGCATTATCTGGAAATAAACATACTGATAAGCATTCACTGGAAATAAAGACCCTGAAAAACACTCACTTGAAATAAACCCGGTTGGATACATTCTGTGGAAATAATAACAATGGTTAATTTTGATAAGAATGAATTACTGAACTACTTCCACAGGAAACTGATCATCCTATCAATAAATTAGTGTTTTTTACTTGTATACAGAACATTTTATGGTTATCACATTTCTTAAAACCTACATTCAATAAATTTTGATTGTAGAAATAAAAGATCAAATGTAAATGTTCACTTGATATGAAATCTTTAAAACTAGCGGGAGTAATATTTTTCTTGGCTATAGCTAGCACAAACCTCAAAATTAAAGTATAAGTTCTGTTGATTTACATAAAACTGCTCACAAGTCTAATATTTTATTTATCTAAAATACATTCAGATACAGGTATGCTTCTAACTTATGTGATGTCATCAAAAATATTTCTATTTTTTATACTATTAAATGTGTTTTATAAAACATTCAGTGGAACTATGGCACATCTCATCAGTGTATGCCTACATTTGGAGATAATTGTATATTTCAATGTTTATACTATTAACATAGAACCACTGACACATGACTCATTTAACGCAGAACAGAAGAATGTGTACTGGAATCCAAATAACTGTTAGAATAAGAAATTGTATTGAACTCATATACATGAAACAAACAGTATTTGGTGTGTTTATCTTTGCTTCATGTACCTAAGTATTCAATGATTGTCAAAATCTGTAATGACTTGTACTTTTAAGACAATGATAAATGTTGTTCTACAGACAACCAGTACCTTTGAAGTCAGATGGTTTACTTATTTAAGCCTGCCTACAATATAAATGAATAGAAGAAGAAAACCAGCTCTTAAAGAAAGAAAGAAAATGTCAGATCCCATTTTATGCAGCCATCATGCTAGATAAATAATACAAGAATACTTAATAAATCTTCATGTGGTTATTTTAAAAACACTTCAATTTAAAATAAAAAGGCCTGCATTACTGAATATACAGGATTTAACTTAATATAAGTATCTTTAGTTAAAAAAATTTAATGGTAAAACTGTTGTGTCCAGGCTACCTACATAACCTCATGTAAATATGGCACTTAAACATAAATCCAAAAGTAATAGGAGGTTTAAAGTAGATGCTGTTCTCAGAAGTGTATACATATATATATATATATATATATAATATATAGAGTGTATATACAATACATAAATACAAGTTTTATGTTCCGTAATCAGTTCTAATCCATATTTTGTACCTTTCCTATTGCTACTCTAACAATGCACATGGTCAATGATAAAAAGTTTAAAATCCCCTGACATCTTTGAAAGCTTATCTCTACCTGTCTTGAAGAGTGAGGGGTAAACTAAACTTTAGTCATTTTATCTATCCTATAACTATTGTATAAAAGCAACATTAACATGGTATCCCACCTACCTTACCTTTTTTGTTATAAAGTCAAATGATCTAATAAAATATGCAACCACAAAACTCCAAAATAGATCGGTGGAACTGATTTCATTTTAGCACACATTTCTCTAACAACCATTTGACTCTAACAAGGTAGTCATGGATACACCTTCCTTACAAAAGAATGACTCTGCCAAGGTAGGTATGGATACACTTTTCCCTAACAGCCAAATGACTCTGACAAGGTAGGCATGCATACACTTTTCCCAAAGAACCAAATGACTACTTTTCCCTAACAACCAAATGACTCTGACAAGCCAGGCATGGTTGTACACTGCAATGTCCAACTGACTGACAAACTAGGCATGACAATACATTGTACCATTGCTGGGCTTACAAATTTGTCAAGTGCATGAAAAAGGGATGTATATTTATAATTTATCAATACTCAAAAAAAGCTTTGAAAAAATATATCAATTTCATCATCAAGTCATATAAATCTGTGGTTTATTTTTCCAACTTTTCAACTTATATTTCTTTATTCAACAGCATGCCATCTGGTAAGATACATATTTCTTTTTTTTTTCCACAGTGAAGCATATGGACTTTCTATATATACTGTATAATTTTAAATCTTTTTTATAAATCATACTATGTTTTGGTGACTATTTATAATCATGTTTGACATAATGTAGCAATAAACATTTTACATAACATTATATAATGATCTTTTTTATCTCTGTTTATTCAAGGATGGATTTGAGAAAAAAAAACAAAAATGTAATTAATATGTGTATCTATATTGTGTTTAATTTTTGTTCATGATTGAGGGTTGTCAAGTTCGTGCCTATCTGACTTTTGTCATGAATGAAAGTAGTAAACAAGATGTTTAGTAAAGTTTTAGTTTTAAGGTCAGTCTTGCTTCATTGGAAATCTGTGATGTTGTTGGTCAAGTGAAAGTTGCATATATACGAGACTTGGCAGGTATATCATTAATTCCTGTTGTGTTTACATACAATTCTAGATGGATTATTTTATTTCAATTATTCATTGGAATTATGAAGCGCTCAGTAAGTGGAATAACATTATTTTGGGATCTTTGTAGATTCACTCAAAGACATTCTGGATTGAATCACTGTCATGCATCAGAACAGTCAAGACTATTGGTACATCAGGATATTCAAGACTACTTGAATTCATTCAGAACATTCTATAATTTTGGACTTGTGATAGAACATTTAGCATTATTTGGGAGTCAATTCACAATACTGTAAAAGTCTCTTAAATTTCACTTTGTAACTTAGAAAAATATATAATTTGTGGATTTATTTACCTAAATTATTGGTTTCACTTCTTTCTGTTGCATAGTTTAAAACCTTGAGTCATAACACTCATCAAGTAGATCATCCAGACCCAAACCAGTCAGTGCACATGTGCAATATGTTATACTTAACAAAATACACTGAATGTTGAAAATTCTAAGTAACAAAAGGCAGAATCATGGAAGGACAGATAAAAGACAAAATACTAAAAATACTGAAACTGAAAGACTGTGAATAGAAAAAAGGCACAGCTACATAATTAGATCATTTACCTTCCCCCCAATTCAGTACCCATGTACAAAGTTTAAAACAAAAATCATCAAGGATACAAAAAACACCACAAAACATGGTGATTTCATTCACCAATTTATAATTTCTAACCTGACTGTTATGAGGTGGCCCCTAACATTGTTATGTTCACGTTTCAAACCAGATGAAAGCTGCTGACATAAACGTTCAGACTGCCCACTTCCCCGAGTATCTAGAACAGGCCATTTTCAGAAACAAATATGTGATGTCTACATTCATATATGCAATGTCTAGTTTAATATCAACACAATGGACAGATGAACATAAAAATGGAAGAAAAAACTAAAAATATTGAATGAAAGAACACATCAAAATAACTAAATGGAAGAAAACATCAAAATTATTGAAACTGAAGAAATGTGGATAACAAAAGGTACTTGCACATTACCAGTCCTATATGAATATAGAAATATCTTAAATGGTTGTGGAGTTCTGTCCAGGAAATGAAGCTGTGACCAAGGGATAGATGGATCCATAAAACAATAGACATACACATAGAAAATATTAAAACTAAAGAACTGTAAGTAGCAAAATAGATATCTGGACCACTAGTCGAATGAGGGTACTAAATTTCATATGCATATCTCGAATGGTTTTAGTTTAGGAGTTATGATTTAGAAAACTAATGCTGAATGATGGATGGTTAAAAAACATTAAAACTATTTAAACTCAAAACCTGTCACAAGCAAAAGGCACAGATTGAACACGAGTCCAATATGTGTACAAAATTTTATATAAAGATAGCTTCAACATTTTTACAGTTATATTTAGAAATAAATATACTTTTGGTCAAATGGATATATCTGGCTATATTCATTCCACCCAGTGTAATGAATGTTAGTTTTAAATAATTCCTTCTTTTGATCTTGGTTTAATTAAGTTTTATTTCAAACAGACCTTAACCTTCAAGTACCATTGACACCTCTTTAATGAAACATATTGCTGATGTAGACAGGAATGGCTTTACTCAACACTTCATATATAAATTTAGTACTTAAGCCACTGTGTTAACACCATGGTGATAATGACATTGATGATGTGACATTGAGATTACATATTAAAATGTACCAGAAACTAATATTATTTCACACCTTGGCCTAATAATTAGTCTTCTGTATTTCCCTAAATAAACTAATCTGTCTAATAGATACATGCCATAATGCTACATTAGGAAGTTTATACTGTGATGATACACTTTTTTCCAGTGTTTCACTTCCTTCAAATGTAACACTTTTAATATGTGTTAAAAGTGCCATTAAAACCAATAAAGTAAATCTGATTTGTTAATGTCTTGTTAGCATTGTCATGTCTGTTGAATTGAACCTGATTGTACTGTGTGTGTATTCATATGTGTGTTTGTGTGAGAGAGAGAGAGAGCATGTGATTAGGTTCATGCTAATACAGTACTGCAAGCATACATGCGTTTGCTGCAGTTTCAATTGCAAATTATTGAATATGTTGTTTTGTAAAATAACATTTGATTTAAATAAGGAATAACTGTTATCCAAAAGTAATGTCTATGATAATTAAAAGACATGTCTGTCACATTCTGTGAAGGATGTATTATAATAAAAGTTAACCATGTCAATGACATATATTGATTTTGATAAGTCTTTTGACAGGATTTGTGACAAGAGTTTCAACAACACAGGCCTGCTCATACTTATATTAATAATAATAATAATAATGAGGACTTTGTATTGCGCCTAAACTTTAGAAGCTCTAAGCACTTTACAACATTAGACAACAACTATAAGATAAAAAAAACATAATGATATGATTACAAAAGCAAACACCATGAAATTAGAAAACATTAAAAAAAACATGCTGAGAATATTTAAGGTAGGAAACATTATTAGGTCTTTAAGTGTGTTCTTGCAGTCGAAATAAGTGAGTTTTTAGAGCCCTCTTGAATGTGATCACTGTGTCTTTGTGTCTAAGTTTAATGGGCAATTCATTCCATGTTGCTGGGCCCTGCTATGCAAAAGAATGCTGTCCATATGACTTTGTTTTCATACTTGGAATAATGAGTATACGATTGTCAGAAGAGGAGCATAAGCATCCTGCTGGTGTGTATACATGGGTAAGGTCGGATAGGTATGTTGGACTAGAGTCCGACAGTGAAACGAGCACAGGGAACAAATTTTGTGCTTGATTCTGGATCAAATGGATAGCCAGTGTAGGGACAGAGCAGCGGGGAGGTGTGCCCTGATCGTGATACTCAAAGTACGATCCAAGCAGCTGTGTTTTGAACTTTTTGAAGTTATTGGTGTGATTGGAAATTTCTGCAATCATTTCAGGTGTGAACAATTGGCTGAAAAAATCAAAAGCTGAAGCTATATTAACATCAATTACCTGCGGCAGTATTGGCCCTGATGCATGTACGAATTCATTTACCGTCACGTCATCGAAATTATGTGACCAAATATGGCCTCCCTCGACCTCTACATCAAAAGGCTATATTATGGGAGCTAAATGCCCTCCCCAAAGACATAGTAGGGCAGGCAACATGGGTTGGTTTGGTTGGGTATTGAACCCAGAACCTTTGGATTAAAAGTCTGATGCTCCAACGACTAATCTACCACAGTGCCCTAGCAATAACAGGAACTTACAGCTACCAATCATAAATGCAACACCTTCTATGATAAAATGGAAAACCTCCTGTGTTGCAAAAATTCCCAAATTAAAGGATTTCTCCAAAATGAGTTAGCTAAATGCAATCAATCTGTACAAATGTAGTAATAAAAGTGAACAATGGCATATGAGTATATATTATATATTAGCCACGATATTCCTTCAAATTATTTTGACTCAAGTTTCCTCAGCTAATGCTACTAATCTACAGTATTTGACCTTTAGTCAACAAAGCAAATGTATGTGAACCATCTGATGCACCAGCAGAGAAATGCAAATATAGAGGTCAATCTGAATGACCTAAGGAATATTCATAAAAGACTTTGTCAACTTAATTCAAGCTGTTGTTGTTGTTCTAGGGTTTAACGCCATTTTTCAGCACACAATAGGCTATACATGGCAGCCAGTATTAATGGTGGAGGAAGAACCTGGGAAAACCACGGAATGAACCACCGACCCACGAGAAGCTAATGGCAAGCTTTCTCATATACCCACACATAATTTAAATAATACATTGAATTCATCATAATATAGCAGAATTTTCCTGTTCACATGAACAACAAACAGTGAATGAACACTAATGTACCTATTTATATGCTGGAACAGGAACAGTGTCTGCACATTGCTGCACCTATTTCTTTGCTTGACCAGGAACAGTGGTTGCATACTGCTGTACCTATATATATATTGAATCAGGAAGGGTGTCTGGACACTGCTGTACCTATTTATATGAACGGACCAGGAACATGGTTGCACACTGCTGTACCTAATTATATGCTGGACCAGGAACAATGGTTGCACGCTGCTGTACCTAATTATATCCTGGACCAGGACCTACACTACTCCAATAAATTGTCAAAATGGACAGATCATGTAGGTCAAACACACTGACAAATTACATGAACATAATCTGACACCAAGAGAGCAAGGGAAATAATTTATCAAGAGAAATTTTATTAATGAATAAATATGCATTTTGACCAAATTAATCTCTGACGTATAATTATAGGTTACTGCATTTGTATGGGAAAATATGAACGAGTTTTCTGATTGAATACTGCACGAACCTGTGAGTGCAGTATATCCATCCGACAAAACGAGTTCATACTTTCCCATACAAATGCAGTAACCTTTTTATTATATACTCATTTTTTTATTCTACCTAAGGTTTAATTATATAAACAAAATACACTACAAAAACAACATAAATGAATGAATGCCATATTCCAAACTAAATACACAAGTGCAGATTTGTCATTATACAATTACATCATTATTAATGCGCACATAACTCCGCCCAGATAAATTTGAACTTAGTCACAAGCTTGACATAATTTTCTAAAGAAAATGGCGTGTCTAGTTAAAATTGAAATTTGCAGTCATATTGTGAATGAATGCACATTGCAACAACTTTTCCATTTGATCTGGAATGAATATATTTTGGTATTTTGATTTGATTCGACGAAAGTTTGTGATTTTGGACTGGATTCATCTGTGCAAATTACACATGAAATACATTGGATTGAAGTGGCGTGGGAGAAGCGTGTTTACATTTGCAAATGTGTTTGTGTTTCTATCACTGAATGTTTGAAATCATAACGTGGGAAAAATATGAAGTCTTTCAATTGCAATTATCAAAAAGACGCTATGGAATTTAATGCGTATTTCATTTTGAGTGCAGTAAGGAGGATGCAATTGCACTGATCGAAATTACAGCAAAATTTCGAAATGTGTAACCCAGATTGAAAACCTATGACATGGCTCATGCAATTCGGATTTGCAGAATTAAGAAAAAACATTTTGAGGAAATTCAGGATGTAAAACTGTAAGTATATTTTATTTTGCCATTCTTATCACCAGATAAAGAAGACAGTATATGCCTTGTCACTTGTATGTTATTTGTAAGGACCTAATCTTCCATCTTTTATATAATGTAGCTAGCCTAAATCCATAACATTGTATCAATGCGGAATGTGCCAAAACAGCTGAGTTTTTTTGCAGTCCACGAAACATGTTTTAGTTCATTCAGAAACAAATTTAAACAACCACAACGTAAAGAGCCTCTTATGCGAGTGTATATGATTTGTATACAAATCAAAGGTGCTGGTGTCTGCGTCATTGTTTGTTTACAACAGAAAGTAGTTCCTTTATTCACGTGAATAATGTATGTGTATTGTCGTGCGCATTCAGTATCGAGGAATATTGAACGATTCTGACAATGTAAAGTTAACAGGGAAAAAATGAGCATATAATAATCTTTTTTTTCTGAAACCTTTTTAGTCATTTAATACTGATAAGTAAATAAAATCAGATGCAGTGTGAGCCAAATCAGCCATATTAAATTTGTGGATGCAGAAAAGTATCATCTGGAGAAGAGCACCAACTTTCATTTATTTTCTAAAAGCATT
Source organism: Sinohyriopsis cumingii (assembly GCA_028554795.2). Lineage (NCBI taxonomy): Eukaryota > Metazoa > Mollusca > Bivalvia > Unionida > Unionidae > Sinohyriopsis > Sinohyriopsis cumingii. Next base: position 78,977,957 of record CM068830.1, on the reverse strand, counting down.
ACAAGTCATACAAATCTCAAACTGTGAATACAAGTTAACAAAAAAAACTTTTCACAGTAAATTATTAAAAATAAAATTAATCTCACCTTCTATTTTGGTATAAAGTAAAATCTTTTAACTTTATCTGAATAACTTTTAACACTGACCTTGAACTAAAGTGTGGACAGACAAGCACACTGATGGCACAATAATCACTAATACAAGCCTCTGTCATGGTAAGCAAGCTTGAGTTCAATAAATATTTGAGAAAATAATAAACAATTTGAAACACATGTTGCTTGATGGACAGCAGTGAAATTCAAATGTGTAACTGCATTATATGAACAAAGAAGATCCTGTTAAAACTCTATGGTTTTAAATTAACAGAAACAAGCAAAATCAACAACTTTTGCAAATCTTAAGTAATTTAGTTCTCCAAGTTATCAAATGAAAATTTAAGAGAAACAGTATTGTGAATTAAATCCAAAGTAATCCTAACATATTCTATCATAAGTCTAAAAGAATTGTGTGTTCTGAAAGAATTCTGGGTCTTGAATATGCTGATATATAGCCTTGAACGTGTTGAAGTGCCAACAATCTTGATGAATCACAATGTTATTGTGATATACAATAGGCTTGAATTTCCTTAAGTGCCAACAGTTTTGATGAATCACAATGGTATTGTCCAGAACTCCTTTGAATGAATTCAAAATAATCCCAAAATAATACTTAGTACAGTCATATGATCAATTTGTAATTCCAACAAATAATTTAAATAGATGATACCTCTCAAATTAAATCTAAACACAACATTAAATAAAAGTACAGACTAAAATTAAACAAGAACAATACAAGGAAATAGAAATTAGGAATGAATTAATTGTTCTCTTCTTCCTCCTTATATACATCCCCATTATTCTATTATAACTCTAAGTCACAATACCTGTTATGTGACTTGTGTCACAACACAATCCACCTGACTATATCATCCAACTGGAAATTACCCGGCTGTAGAATGTCCATCATATTCCATGAAAAACGATGGAAAACGCTGGAAAATTCTAGCATGGAAAACGCTGGAGTATTTGGACTAATATTCCAGCCTATGTCCAGGGTAGGCTGGAAAACCCTGGACAATTCTAGCATGGAAAACGCTGGAGTATTTGGACTAATATTCCAGCCTATGTCCAGGGTAGGCTGGAAAACCCTGGACAATTCTAGCATGGAAAACGCTGGAAAACGCTGGAGTATTTGGACTAATATTCCAGCCTATGTCCAGGGTAGGCTGGAAAACCCTGGACAATTCTAGCATGGAAAACGCTGGAAAACGCTGGAGTATTTGGACTAATATTCCAGCCTATGTCCAGGGTAGGCTGGAAAACCCTGGACAATTCTAGCATGGAAAACGCTGGAAAATTCTAGCATGGAAAACGCTGGAGTATTTGGACTAATATTCCAGCCTCTGTCCAGGGTAGGCTGGAAAACCCTGGACAATTCTAGCATGGAAAACGCTGGAAAATTCTAGCATGGAAAACGCTGGAGTATTTGGACTATATTCCAGGCTATGTCCAGGGTAGGCTGGAAAACCCTGGACAATTCTAGCATGGAAAACGATGGAAAACCCTGGACAATTCTAGCATGGAAAATGATGGAGCATTTGGACTAATATTCCAGTCTTTATCCAGGGTAGGCTGGAAAACCCTGGACAACACTAAAATTTAGCTGAAAATTGTTGAAATATTTTATGAAAACGAGATTTTGAACAGTGATGCAACTTTTATTTGATGATAATTTCAAAAAGAACATGATCCAAATTACCCCAACCAACTCCTTGTATTGACTGTGATGTTTAGTAACTTTTAAACAAGGAAACAAAAATTAAAAACTATACTTGTCACTGGTAGCTTAATAGGGTGTGCACTAGTATTCAGAAGACAACATGGCTTAAGTTGTCATAAATGTCGCTACACTTCTATTGGTGTGTCATAAAATCCAGATTACTGGCTCCTTAACATCATCCGAGTTTCTAAAAATATGTTCTCTTACTCTAGTTATAGTTTGAATTTATTCTAAAGCAATCTTAACAACAAAATAACAAAAATTCAATTTAATTTCTATCTCAATTTTAATTTAAAAAATGTAAAATATTTTTTTTACACGTGTTGTTTCATAGTTCATTCACCACATTTCTTATTTTTCTGTTGTCACCACTGGAGTCTGTGGAAGTGATGGTACTCTTGATGGTTTAACCAAATCGCAAAGCTTCTGCCTCGCCATCACCTCCCCAATGTTATACTTCTCCTTGATGATTTCTGAAATACAAATCATTGTATATTAAAGAATAGAATCAAGCAAGATTTCAAATTTATTTCAATCCCATATATATATATATATATATAGAGAGAGAGAGAGAGAGAGAGAGAGGATGAGAGTTATGCCTGAAACATATCATGCAATTACAGTACTTTTACAATCCCTGAGGTTGGTAATTGTAATGAGGCACTTGGCTTGATGACTAACTTAATAGGCTTAAAAACCTGTGGTTTCCATCACAAATTAAACTGGCTACCTAACTGCTCCCGTGGCCTAAGCCTAAGTAGTTAGAGCGCCTGCTACGGGTGTGAGAGGTCACAGTTTTAAACCCTTAACCGAATCATACCAAAGACTTATTAAAAAAATGGTACTATTCGCTGCCTCGCCTGGTGCTCAGCATTAACCCTTTACCTCATGCAAGCATCTTTTGACGCCTCTACTCCATTCACATGGAAGCGCCTTTTGACACCTGCTATAAACATCAGCCATTTTAAGCCGGTTTTCATAGCGCCACCTTCGGGGAAAACCCCCATTTAGATACTACATTCAATTCTGTGAATGACAATTACATCAGATCACGTGGTCACTGTTTATGCCCTGGTCGATATCTGCTATTTAAAGTAACTGGGTCATAATCTCCACTCTCCAAAATGGAGGTCACGGATTTCATTCAGTACTTACGAAGTTTTCACGATTAGAATCACAACTAAGAAAGATTCAATAACTTAGGTAAAGGCTCTGATATTGATGCAGGCAGCAATTAGTTTTCATAAATTATCAAACTCAGATGACTTAGTGATGTAGATGAAGACGACAAATTGTAAATTTCAATTATGAGAAATGGCAGCTACAATTGGTCATGCGGCCTCACTGACATGACAGTGAATGAGTCCTCTCAAGGTTTTAAAACACGTAAAAAATTCTTCAGTGAAAAATAATTACGCAGCTATAACAATCAGACTTTTAATCTTAAATTTTTCCACACATAATAGATGTGTACCAAAAATGTAAAATGGTTACAATTGCTGTTTAACGTAAAATACACTACATTGCTTAACAGTTAACAGGCAGGCCTATGCGTATGGAGTCAAATAGGTAACAGGTGCTCTACTTAAAGCATGCTGCACTTTGTAATTATGCTCTATAAGGTAAACGGTTAAGAGGTTAGTGTTAGTACTGGTCAACCTGGTGTCAAGATAATGTGAATGGGTGGGAGACATTATGCTACATGTCTGTGGCATGATATCCCAGTGCTAGACATCACTATAAATTGCCACACTGCAGACATCATAGTGATGTGACTAAATATTTGTTAAAGCTACGTTACTAAACATCTGAATCACGCACACACAAACTGGCCACCATATACATGCAGTTGTGATTATACCATTTAAACTGAAAGTAGATTTATATTGTCCATTTGAATATTGCCTGTCTACACTATAATGTTTCAAGTAGTAGTTGTGTATATGTTTAAATTTCATAATAATGTTCCAGCCTTAGTTCATAAAAAAATTTTGTTACAATTTGGCATATATTTTGTCATAGGTTAACAAAGTTTAAAAAGCATGGTTAATAATTTAAAATATACCATAAATTATTTGAATTCTGGGCTGGTCTTGGAGAGGTGGCCTTGTGTGTACTTATTATTGGCTCTTGCCCCAGTTAGCGTCTTGCCAATATATTCACCAGAGCTGTACAGCATTCTGAATATTTATTTAGCAGCTTTGTTAAAATCCAAAATTTCACATATTTCTGCCTCATGCTGGGTGTGAAAAAAAATTTAATCCAAATTTTCACCATGATGATTCATATGCACTAAGTTTCTGATATATTTACTTATCTACATACACAACTCAAGGTTACAGCTAATGTTCTAGACATTTGAATTTGAAACAAATGTGGTATTACCTCTTGCTTGCTTAATTCAAATTAAAAGATCGAAGAATTTCAATGAAGCTGTCGCCATCAAGTTGTTTACATAACTGTGCCTTGCAACTTTTTTTCTGAAATTAAAGGACACAAAATAAACAAGTATTTTTGGTGAGGAAAATTGATAATCATTTCCAACAGTTTACAACTGTACATTCTCATTAATTACACAATAAGTTACTATTAAATATTACTGAAATGGCTGAATATAAATTGGATAGACACAAGCCATAATCTGAATTGAAAATTAATTGGAAAAGGGATCTACCGGTATATTTCCTAGTCAGTCTAAAATTAATTAAAACAATTATAATTTATTGCTACAAATAGCACATTGTCTGGAAAATAATAACGAAAATGTAAAAAATACAAATACCAGTCAGATCATTAATAATATCAAGGGTGAATAAAATTTAAAATGAAATTTACAATTTGGAAATATATTCGCAAGGCCGGCACGTACCAACTTTTTGAAAGACAGCCATGAGATGGCTGGTCATTGTGCATTAGGATAAGTAAAAAATGTTGCCAATTATGTAAACAAAGCTTAAAACATAACACATACCTTTCAACATCCTTACAAGTTTGACGTTTAATTTGTCAGTCTTCAAACAGCATAAAAAAAAAGAAATTGTTCCATAGGATATATTTCGTAATAGCCTTCCGTAAATTTACGTCACGCGAAGTCTTTCGCAGCTAAGGTACGTGGCGGCCGTGCAAATAATTTTGCTACATTTGGACTGAGTAATGACTTACCTGCAATTTTCGCAATAATACACTCATGGTATCCCTTGAATCCACGACAAACTGCCGTCACTTTCTCTCCCGTGCGATATTCCTTCATTTCTTTTCGTGGCGAGTGTACATCAGCCATACAGATTATGCCTCCCTGACTGGGACGATCATTCACCCATATAACCAGGGATATTTCTGGTTCAGTGGTCATCTTAAAATCCTGGGATATTTTATATTGTATAATTTCAATGACACTCCAATCGAAAATTGCGCCTAAATTCTAGACTGGTTATCCAAAGTGTTTTACGGTGCCCAATTTGGAACCAAAATTTACAGAAAGGGTTTTATTTTTTCTTTTTTTTTTTCTTTTTACAGAAAATTTGGTTCTAACGCATGAAATCGAAATATGCCGGCTTTTTCAATGTAGTAACTGGTTAAAAAAAAAATAAGTTCATAATTTTATATCCCATCATAGTCAGCTTCCTCAACCATCATCATACGGAACAACCTCGGCTATTTCTGCGTGACAAAAACGTGACTCCGATACATGAAGGCGAATACTTGACAGAAAAATCGGACATTTTGTTCTCTTTTGATTTATGATTTATCTAAAGAGTTAATATGTATACATCGGATACCAACGCCGTGATCTGGATATGTTGGGGAATGATTGGTTTACAGTAAAGTGGTTTTAGAAGACAAAGTTTACGACCAAGAGGCAATATCGTGTCGAGGTGTGGAACACAAATGGAAAGACAACACAAATTGGACACCCAAATATTATAGGTGAGTATGAAATAAACGGAGTCTCGACTTTATCTCGTTTGCCCAAGTATAAACTGACTATATGATTAACCGCCCAACACTATATATGTATGGTTGGTAATTAAATTGTAAGCAAGTATTTCAGTAAATGTGAAAAGATATACAAGGTCAAAAACAAGTTTCCTTTTGCACCAGTTTTAAAATTAGAGTAGGTATTTTTGTTTTTCAATATATATATATATATATATATATATATATATATATATATATATATATATATATATATATATAACTTTCAAAGCAACCTAATTTGTGCAATTTTATTTTAACAGCCATGACCTTGTAATTGTCAGTCTTGGAAATGTTAACTCCAGTGATACATGTAAGCCCAAACAGGGACTGCTCTGGTATTATGATAAAGTTGTGAATTTCTTGAGTATTTGTAGATCTAGTCCAAAAAGGTCTTTAGGTTACTGCTAAATTTTCAGACTGTTACATATATAAGTAAAATCATAACTTAAGTAACTTAAGTCCTGGAAAAAGAAATTTTGAAAAAATTTCACATGAATCTTAGCAAGATTAAAATGTACACAAGTTTTACCATGAAGATGATTTTTGAATGATATGTTAATGTTTTAATCAGTCTGACTGTACAGTCTGTAAATGTTTTAATGCTGTTTGTGTATTACAGGTACTGGCGTTCAGGACAAAATATATAAGCAGTTTGAAGTTAATTCCACAAAGTCCATTCCTAAAAGTACCAGGTACTGGAGGAAGAGAAAACAATGGTAATTCCAGGAGTAATAGAGAGTTTTTTTTACAATTTAAATAATGTCTGCAGCTGTCTCCCACAACATTGTTTATTTGTGTGAAGATAAGCATTATTCTTTATACATTTGTTCTTACCTAGTACATTCACAGCTTAACGTGGCTCATATCTTAAACACAGTTTCATTACCATATCAATAATTTAAGGAATAAACAAATTTCACTATACAACACTAAGTGGAATTTTCAGAGTTCAACAAAATCTGAGTATATGGTGAAATCATTCAGTATTTACAGACAGAATATTCAATGTACGTGTTTGAACAGAACATTCACTCTGTATAGGTTATCCAACACACCATACACAATATATGCACAATGTACACCATATTTAACCAAATCAGCCAATTACAGAAATTCCAGGAAATATTTGATCAGTATTGATTCTTGCAGAACAAGATATAATAATTTATTGTTATGCATTGTCATACTTCAGTTTTTAATTATTCAAAATGTTAAATATAATTTTTACTTTCATTTTTCTTATAATGCCCTAAAACGTTATGAAACTCAAGTTGTTTTTCTGCAAACATCACATAAATTTATGAAGTGCATGTTGTATCACATGTACTTTGTATGATTGAGTATATTATTGTGTATCAATTACTTGTCATTTACATGCATTCATTGTGTATCATGTTTGCATTACCCATGTTTAAATGATGCATGCATTAACATTGGATTTGTTGAACTAAACTACTGTAACAGTGTAATATTAACTGTACATATTCAATTCCCACAACAAAACAATAATGTTTGAATGTTATGATTTTAATATGAATTATACATGTTCACTAAAATTTGTATTTCTCATTACAGTGTTGTTGATCTAGGTGAATCCAGTTCTGTTGGTCTTGGATATTATGAAATTGGTGACTGTACGTAATACTAACTCTTCAAATATAATGAGAATATCAACAGATGAACCAACTAGATATGGTGACAGTGACATGAGTTTTTCATCTGACTCAGAAGAAAGTATAGAGTTTTAATCAAGTTCAGACGATGAACAATATCGTGAGGTGAATGAAGCAACTCAGTCTTACCCATCCCATGTCACAGATCCCCCACTTCATGTCATAGCCCCATAACAAGATATATATTGTAGTGAAATCACAAAGTCTGAACATGTTATTGTCCTTGAGGCTTTGCCAACAAGACATAATTTGTCAGATGCTAAATATGTGACTTTTTGGACTTAATTCAGTTGCATCTTCCTTCAGCAAACACAGGATTGACAATTGTCAAAGATTTGAAGGAAAAATGTGAATTTAGTAAGGAGTATCTCAAATACAATTTTTATTGTGAGATCTGCAAAAAATTGTACTCCGATAAAGAAGAAATGTGTGAAACTTGGGGCTGTACAGGTGTACAAAACTAATAATTATGAGCAAACATCTCTTTGGAATGAAGTTGGCTCTGACAAGAAAGAAGACTTCCTTTCGTCATCAAAAATAGGATTGAGTGTCTTCGAGAACCTATTATTGTTGTTGAAATTGGAAATGCCATTTATGGTACTGTTCTCCCCAATCATCATGAAAAGGACTAAAATGGCTCTCACTATTGCACAGCAGAATTTCATACTTATACATTGTAGTGTCAAGCTCATGTGGTGAACAGATTTGGACATATTTATGATTTTATATGCACCAGATATTTTCTGTCAGGATTTAACTAATTTTTCAGGATATCTTTTCATACATGTATAGTTTGTGTTACACCAACATTTTTGTATAGTGATGTTCTTTTGATAATGAACATTTAATTACATATGTGGTACATACAATAAATGATGTACTACTTCAACACTTGTGTTTTTTTTTTTAAAGCAGGGGTCAAGTGTGTGTGTGTGTATGGTTTAGTTTGTTTATTTGACTTGTGTCCTCTATTTCTCAGTATATATTTATCATAGGTTTGAAATAATAGTTTAGTTTCAAGTTCAAAAATCTGTGTTACAGCGCAGTTTAGTCATGATTGCTCTTTCTTTAGGTAATTAAAAATAATTCTTGGTACCAATCTTGAAAATTGACTAAGTTCTTTTCCAGGGTTTTCCATGCTGAAATTTAACCAAAAAATTCTAAGTCCAAACTGTCCATCCTTTTCCAGGGTTTTCCATGCTGAAATTTATCCAAAAAATTCTAAGTCTAAACTGTCCATGCTTTTCCAGGGTTTTCCATGCTGAAAAAAATTCAGAGTCCAAAATGTCCATCATTTTCCAGGGTTTTCCATGCTGAAAAAAATCAAAGTCCAAAATGTCCATCGTTTTCCAGGGTTTTCCATGCTGAAAAATTTCAAAGTCCAAAATGTCCAGCATTTTCCAGGCATGTCCAGCATTTTCCATGCACAGTGTCCAGGGTTTCCATGCTAAATTCTGCAGAATATTTCAAGTTTCCATCGTTTTCCAGGGTTTTCCATGTTTTTCCATCGTATTCCATGCTTTTCCAGAGTATACGATGGAAAAAGTACAGCCGGGTACCCCAAACTGTAAACAGGGTCAACATATACAACATGAACTCAAATAAACAATATTTTTATAGTTCATTATCTTAAAGTAGAATGTATTGTATAGTCTTGCACCAAATGTTTAAACAGACAATACAGATATACATAACAATCCTTAACACAAATTTTAACTTGCTATCTACATCTGCCATGTCTGATATGAGAGGTTCACAGCATTAGCTTTCCAGTACTTTGTTCATGTGAGTTATAAAAAGACAGCAATCTTTGTCTCAATTAATGAAAAGTTTTTTCTTACTTCACTGAGTCAGCATTTTTCTATTTCCTTACTCACTGCATTCAATCAATCTACTTCCTAGAAAATCCGAAGTTCTGAATTACTAAACATAATTACCAATAAAATCTGAAAAAGTTACAACAACTTTTCCTTCTTCTTCTCCATATAGGAATTCTTTGACCATTATTCCTGTCTCTGTCTGCAGGAAATTGGTCAGTAGTTGCTCTGTTACAGCACTATTCAGATTCTGGACTAGGACTCTGTTTTCATAGCAGGGTTTCTGTAGTGGAGGACAAAACATGGTTGCAGTCAATGTCTGGCTTGCCACTCTGTGAGGACTGCGGGAAGCCACTCTCTGGGCAACTAAAAGGGAAAAGGTCCACATCATTCATTACCAAACAAAAACAAGAAAAATCAAGAGTTTCATGGAACACATTATATGTCCACCACCATCTTTGCTGGCCAAGGTTCCAATATGTTAACCAATCTACATTTTGATAGTTCAGTGTCTCTGATCTGTGAATTTCATTGGAAACAAGCCACTGCATCCAATTAAATTTGCTCTTACATTTGTATGTTGACATTACATACTAATGGAGGCAACTCATGAAATCCAATAGATGTTGCTAGTGCAAAAGCACTCAAATATTGGATTGAAGCACCAGAGTATAGATAGGTTAACATATCAGAACCTTGGCTAGCAAAGAAGGTCCGTTACATATCTAATATTCCTCTATGTTGGCATTAGCATCTCAATGACACTAATCTTGACCTTCATCAAAGTAGGTTGCTTGAACAAATCGTACAACAAAAAAAATAGTTTTCTTTTTAGACTTAAAATGGCAAGTTTCTGTGACCTTCTGACCTCAAAATCTATAGCTTTTTGTGCTGCAAAGGAAAAGCTGTCCACAATTTTTGTTTGATCAAGCAACTTGCTCCAGAAGAAAAAATTGATTGTTTACAAAGCTAATATTTTCTTTAAGTCACTATCATCTTGACCTTTCAACATCTGACTCTGTAGCCTTTTTTCATACCTTACTAACAAGTCCTCAATAAACCTTGGTCAAGGTCAAATCCATTAATGCCAAACAAATGATCTTTCAGTCATAAGACCATGACATTCAACCTTTTGACCCTTAAGTTAATTTGCTTCAGCATTATCTAAAGTGTAAACCACTCACAAATCTTTGTCAAACTACATTATGAGAAATTAACTTTTGTGGAGACTTTTCAGCTATAGTAACTTGACATTTGACCTTTGAAATCCAAACTCAATAGGATTCTGAATCCATACACTAATTGAAAGCTACAATGTTTGATCCAGGTCTGTTATATAAAACTAATGACAATGTGTGTAACTATATTTCTTCTTTCACTTACAGTTTCCATATCTTTTTACCTCAAAATTGATAGCTTTCCTTTTTTTAAATCCAAAAGAAAACTACTTACTAAATGTAATAAAGGTGGATGATGAAAAAACTCTTGTTGTCTGGAAATGAACAGAGAGAATCATGGATGGATACCTCAAAGGAAAACATCATAACACAATATTCTCTACCTTATTGCTAGCATAAAAAAAATAAAGCTAATCCTTGAAATAAACAATGGACAATTTTCACTGAAGTAACTGAACCGCTCCGGTGACATAGTGGTTAGAGCGTTCGCCTCAGATGCGGGAGGTCGTGGGTTCGATCCCCGGCCGAGTCATACCAAAGACTTGCAAAAAAAATGGTACTAACAGCTGCCTCGCTTGGCGCTCAGCATTAAGAAGTTAGTGTTAGGACTGGTCGGCCCGGTGTCAGGATAATGTGACTGGGTGGGACATCATGCTACATGTCTGCGGCATGATGCCCCAGTGCTAGACATCACTATAAACTGCCACATTGCAGACATCGTAGCGATATGACTGAAAAATTGTTAAAAGCTACGTTAAAAATCAAAATCACATCACATCACTGAAGTAACTCTGGATGGATCATAAAGATAAACAAAGAAACAATCATCATCTGTCATTTGTTTCTGGTAATTGTCTATGAGTAGACAAGAGAAATCAACAAAATAATCATTTCTCTTTTGGACTAATTGAGAGGGTATAGCTAAAAACTTTACCAGTCATCTAGCTGATAATCTGGAAAGTTTGTAGAAGGTTACAGACAATAAGTTACATACAGGATAATCATTGTATCTGCAAATTTTATACAATATTGGACTCAATTTTATGCTTGTGAATATGACCTGACTTAAAATACTATAACATAAATGCAGTCATGTGGTCTCCTTCTCAATAATTAGAATACCTGCAGTGTTTGGGGTTCTAAAGTCAATGCAAAGATCTTAATACAGCAAAACCTGTCTTTACCAATCCTTCTGCCAGTAAAAAATGTTTTTTCAAGACAGGCGATCTCTTACAACAGATCTGTACAGAAGTCAGTTTTGAAGGTTGAAGTTCAAGTGGGTTTAAGAAAGAACAATAGACATAATTACAAATAATATATTTTGTTTATAGTACTAAAAATATGGTGACCGTAGACACTTGAATTTGTATTTGAACTTCACATGGAGTCCATGGGTCATGGCATATGCTGTGTGTGTGTGTGTGTGTGTGTGTGTGTGTGTGTGTATATATATATATATATATATATATATATATATATATAAAACTTAGAATTTGTTTTAATCCAATAAAATCCATAATGCTGAACATTTTAAATCATTTTATATGACAAATGATAAATCCATGAATTTAATTATAGGTCACATTCCAGCAAAAAAATGGTTCAAAATGATCAGATTCACATTATCCCAAAATATATTAATTCCATGCATCTTATAAACAAACAACGCAAGTCCCAATTTTTGTGTTTCAGAGTGTCCTATAAATGTCACTATGTCACTATCTGATATCACTTGATACAAGACCAAGAACAATTATGCAGGAATATATTTATTCAAATTATTTAATTCAAGTAATTTTTCTCTGGAAATACAAAGTGCTCAAAAATAACATTCTTGGAAACAGAGATTTGGATTTATAGTGACATTCCAAATAAGGATATATTCTTGGATTGTATTGTCATTCAACAAAAGACGTGTCACATCACTATGACATTGGCCACCACAAACACATCAACACTTCCAGCATTGTATTTATTTTCGAGTACTGCTAAAGTTTGTTCAGAACTTGAATCATTAGGATAAGTGTTTGAAATTCTAGGATTATCTGGGATTTATTTCACAATACAGTCAGTTATTTTTTATGCATTTTCACTTTGTATTATAGGAAAATAAATTATTTGTTGAATTTTACAACCCTTTTTAGTTTTCACTCCTTGATATGACTTAGTTTCAGACCATAGAATCATAATATGATATGTTAAAGTCCTAATTCTTATAGCATCTAAAATATTAAAGTATACCTGGGACCCAGGGAAGGTACTTTTAATGTGGGATACTCAAATTCAAATTTTCTTATCATTTTAATGTAAACCTAGTGAAATCAAATTACCCTGGCATATATTTAAAAAAACACTTTCTTCCCTGGGTACCACATATGTTTAAATGGAAAAAATCAATTAAAAAATGGTTACCAAGGTTTCAATTGTCATTTTCATTGTATGAGTGTTGAAGTAGCAGTATGAAAGATGGGATTATTTGATACTATATTTAAAGACTTCACCTTTCAAAACAAAAAAAAAAAGGAGTTCTGTGATGGAACTGACATTCAACTGGACAAAAAGAATTTCCAGGCATTCAGGACAAGACCATTTCTTCCTTTTAACTGCTTAGTGCTGAAACCATCTTTCATATTCTGCATTGATAACAAGACTTCCAAATTAGCTTCTGTGATGGACAATACTGGATGCCAGCTTGGCACCATTTTCTTTTAGGACCAAGTAGACATTATTAGAAGTCTTTTGGTGAAAATCCCTTGCTGATCTAAACATCCATTTTTGAGAGTAGAGAGAACAATATTTTCTAAATGACCAACATGGTTTACTTCCATAGTGAACTGACATAATAACTACCTAATATCACAACAGATCTGTGTAAATTATATGTACCAGCTGTTGCACAAATCAGGTACATCGGTTTGTGCATTCATTTTATTTTTATTTAGCATAATAAATGGACTCAGGGGAGACTATTTACTACAGAAATACACTCTTTAAATAAATAAATAAATAAAATAAATAAATAACTCAATAAATAAATAAATACTAATAACTGACAATGTCATACAGACAGCTTATATCAGCATGGCTCTTTTCAAATACCAGAGCTGCATTAAATTAAACTCAACTTACTTTTCTGTTTCTTAATGTACACTATATTTGAGACTATCTAGAGTATCCATATATCTGGGTAAATAATAAAACTACAGAAAACTGTCAGCAAATGTGTGGTGCTTCAAACAAATTGTCTAAAACCTAGCGTAAATCATGAATGTTGACCATTTTTTGTTTGTAATTCTCCTGAAATTGCAGGGCCAATGAAACAACAGATGTTCAACAAGTTAGTCTGCTATAAAAAATATTGACCATTCACATACTTCTCCCAAGTTCCCAATTATTTTTCCATATTTTGATAGGCAATAGAACCCACTTTACCATAATATTTAGTTTGGTTTGAACCCTGGAAACACTTATTCTGAACGTCATGTGAAAATATAACAGTACAAATTATACATTGTTGAAGACAAAAGCAACATATTCCTGTCAATATTGACTAGAAAAGCATTATTTATAGCAAGAATTCTTTCATAATACAAGTAAATTTTGATGCACGGAAGATAATATTTTCCTTGTCTAAAATTATGTTTACTTTAAAATAAACATACTTTAACAGAAAACCATCTTAAAAAAGGTAAACACAAATCAGTATTAATTTCATAATACATTCTACACTTTATTTTTGTACTTTCAAGTTATATAGCTAAAATGTTAGCAGAATATTTTTAACTTCTAACAAACATTTGCTTGTAATAGCAGCTATTATGACTACCTTCATCCTCTTCAAATGTGATGTAAGCCACATTATCTTTGATTTCAAACTCCTCTATAACTCCTCCTCCAGATCGCCGGGAATTCTCAAAGTACATTTCCAGAACATCATGACTTGTGTCCAAAGAAAATCCTCTGACCTCCACAGTTTTTGAGCTGGTTCTACCATCAACTGTCCTGGCCTCATTTTCCAAGATGTTTAACCACTGTGTTGCTGAAAGTGAATACACTACTCATCTACATAAAGTTTTGTGTTATTATTACTTATTTATTACCTTCAGGTTAAAACATTTTACACTAAAGCAATATATATATATATATATATATATATATAAAATCACTTGTGAAGAAATTGTTACAACTCTGATCATAAAGAGTGAAAACCAACAAGTTTAGTAAATTTCAACAAATAATTCATTTCCTTAGAATACAAAGTGAAAATTTAAAAAGAACTTAGTCTTGTGAATTAAATACCAAATAGTCCTAAAAGGTGTATCACAAGTTCAAAAGTATAGAGTATTCTGAATTAAATCCAGTGGTGTCATGAATGAATTCCAACCTTGAATGTGCTGATGTGCCAACAGCCTGGAATATTGTTTAACTTTAACAGTCATGATGTATCACAATGATATAATCCAAAATGTCTCTGAATGGCTTCACCATAATCCCAAAATAGTGATTTAGTCCAAAAGGTGTAATGAACACTTTGCAATTCCAATGAATAATTTAAATAAATATATCCTCTCAAATTAAAACTTAACATAACTAAAAGAGTTTTTTGAAGTAGGAATAAATAGTTTCTATTTACTTATCCCTTAAATAAAAGTCTAAGTCACAATATACATGAGGACAAGGATAAAGGTCAAAAGATCCCTTATAGAACATTATAAGTTGTCAACAATATCAGGTCTATTACTAAAACTTTAGTAAAGAACATGGCAAACAGAAGGTATACCAGGAACTCCAAAGTGAAAAAGAAATGTTCTGAACTTAAATCCAAGTAAACATATTTTCATGTTTACATACAAACAATCGTAATATATTATCTACAATTATATACAGTAGAACTTTGATTGTACATCACCATATTAACCATCAGCCTCTGTCAACTGTCAAAATATTAAAAACAGGTACATGTACATATGTAGATATTATGATTTTCCGATGACCCAGTCTATTGTATAATATTTTTAATGTACATATTCTATTATCAGTCTATTCTCATATCTGTCATAGTCTCCATCCTGCACCCTGAGAGATAATTGAAGTTCTACTGCAGAAAAGTTACATATTTAATGTTATTTATAATAAAAAAGATATTAGCCAGGTAGGTCCAAACTCATACCTAAAATGTGTGTGTGTGTGTGAGAGAGAGATTTTGATTTTTAACACAGGTTGAACAATTTTTCAGTCATATCGCTATGATGCCTGCAGTGTGACAGTTTATAGTGATGTCTAGCACTGGGACATCATGCCACAGTCATGTAGCATGATGTCCCACCCAGTCACATTATCCTGACATCAGGCCGACCAGTCCTAACACTAACCTCTTATTGCTGAGCGCCAAGCGAGGCAGATGTTAGTACCATTTTTGTAAGTGTACAATCGGCCAGGGATTGAACCCATTACCTCCCTCATTTGAGGTGGATGCTCTAACCACTAGGCCACCGGACCCTAAAATATGGACAAAGGTCATCACTCAATGCCAATAAAATATACATAAAAAACAAAAGATGAAATTATTTAAAAACAATGATAGGACTGATACTGGTGAAAACATTTGGAGTTCATTCTAAATTGGAAAAAGTTAAAAGCACCACACCTGTAACAAACATAGTCTTGAGTTTTACATAGAATATGAAAAATGAGACATGTGACAGGGAATATTTCAATGAAAATCCTTGATTTTTATATCCATGTCAAATATAACACCCACCTAAAAAAAACTGTAAACATTTTAATTTAACAAGATTTTCACTGCACTGCAGCTGTTCTAGGAAACTAACCCCTTGAGGAGCTACTAAAACCTTCACTGCATCAGTTTTATTTTAATGAATGACCATAACAGATGACTCATTAAAAATAATTTTAAAAAGTTGTTAAGTATCAGTTGACTAAAGCTGCAGACATTTTTTTTTACTGATTACTATCATGGCACTTCAGAGGTTATATCTTTAATTAATTTTGAAATGGGAAATTTTAACATTTAACTTCACTGTAATCAGTTTAAATCTGGAAATGTGAAATTTTATCAAAAAGTCCTAATTTTTTAAACAAACCATTAACAGTACAAAATCTCTCTTTATATGACTGCACATTACATCTTTCTTGTGAATATTAAATAATGTTATTTTTATATCAAATAACCCTCTCTGTGTAAGGGGTGTTTGGGGCAGTTTATAGCTAAGAGATACACAAGCACATCATCTTGAGTAAATCTGAGTATTTTTAATTAAATTTATTTTATCTACCATTTTTTATTTCTGGAAGCACTGACCTATATGTAAGACAAGCTTTCCTTGGGAAATGTGATGCAAATATTTACAATATTGAAATGTGAAAAGCCTTGTTATCTTATCTTCCTCATCCAAGAAATATTGTTAACTGATAATTTTATTCTATTATTTATTTGCTAAATTTTGCCTAAATATGAAAACAATACATGATTGTTACTGCTTAAGAAATTATAGTAAAATAAAGATCTTGCAGCAAAAAGAAGTTATATTAGATACTGATGGGAATGTAAGTGTACACAAAATGGTACAAATGATGCAAATGAACAAACAATTATCTCGAATAAAAAGAAAAATCTTATTTCAATAGAACCTATTCCTCCTTCTGCCATAGTTAGGTCTTCATCATGTTTTTCTACATCTGGTATCTGGAAAGAGATGGATAAAAAACATTAGACAACTAACCATGGATGATAATGCAAATGTAGAAATTCCTACTGTAAATTAACTGTATTAAGTTAAGAAGGAACTTGGAATGCCTTGACAGAATCATATGGGAAGAAATATTAGACAATGAACCAATGATAATAATGCGTGTGTAAAAAATATCTTGTTTTGAAGGTATCTGTATTAGGATAGATTCATAATACATTAAATACTCTGGAAATTACAACCATTCCACCTTTATCTAAATTGACCATAATCATATCCAAAGAATTTAATTAATTTTTTTTGTGTCACATTGGAGTAACAGCACATTAGTTTTGCTTTCACTGTTTTGCATATTCTTTTGGAGGCAACATTCATGTTTTGTGACTTCAATTGCATCAATCCACTAAATTAATGACAAATATACAAACCATGCATTCATATTGTTTACATTACTTTGTTTAATTCATGTCTTGTACATTATAAGACTTTCCCATCCATACAGCATCAAGGTCTTTCCAGTTTTCAGGGAGCTGTTACTATTTTTATCAATATCATTAAATACATACATGTAATGGGTTAGAAAAATTAATGTTCAAGGCAATGCTGTCTTACAGTCTAGGGGATAGTATCAAGCAAGCTCATAAATACATCAAATTACTTCAAGAACTAATTTTATCACCCTCAGAAAAAAATGTTTCATTTCAAATAAATTAATGACAAGGATACCTAATATAATAACATACTACTAAAACACATGTGATATACACTATCATGCTCACTGGCAAAGATTATAACTTACAAATTGCTACAAAACATGCTATATATATATATATATATATATATATATATATATATATATATATATATATATATATATATATATATATATATATATATATATATATTACTGTACTTAATGGCATGGATAATTAATACCATATTATTACAAAACATTATATATAAATTACCATACTCACTAGCATGAATACATAATACCAAATTGCTAAAAAACATGAAGATACACTTTACCATAATTAATGCCATAGTGTTAATAATGATAACACAAAATCTACATTACCATACTAACTGGCATAGACACTTGCACTGTAATACCAGACTGTTAATAACCTTGACAAAAGGTCTACATTACCATGATATATGGTATAGACACATAATACCATACTGTTAATAATCTTGACACAAGATCCAGATTATCATACTAATTGGTTTCGATGTTAAATACCATACGATTAATGACTTTTGACACAAGATCTAGATTATCATACTAATTGGCACTGATACTCAACACCATACTGTTAATGACTTTTTGACACAAGATCTAGACATCATACTAATTGGCACTGATACTTAACACCATACTGTCAATGCCTTTTGACACAAGATCTAGACTATCATACTAATTGGCACTGATACTCAACACCATACTGTTAATGACTTTTTGACACAAGATCTAGACATCATACTAATTGGCACTGATACTTAATACTATACTGTTAATGACTTTTTGACACAAGATCTAGATTATCATACTAATTGGCACTGATCCTTAACACCATACTGTCAATGCCTTTTGACACAAGATCTAGACTATCATACTAATTGACACTGATACTTAACACCATACTGTTAATGACTTTTTGACACAAGATCTAGATTATCATACTAATTGGCACTGATACTTAACACCATACTGTTAATGACTTTTTGACACAAGATCTAGACATCATACTAATTGGCACTGATACTTAATACTATACTGTTAATGACTTTTTGACACAAGATCTAGATTATCATACTAATTGGCACTGATCCTTAACACCATACTGTCAATGCCTTTTGACACAAGATCTATACTATCATACTAATTGACACTGATACTTAACACCATACTGTTAATGACTTTTTGACACAAGATCTAGATTATCATACTAATTGGCACTGATACTTAACACCATACTGTTAATGACTTTTTGACACAAGATCTAGACTATCATACTAATTGACACTGATACTCAACACCATACTGTTAATGACTTTTTGACACAAGATCTAGACATCATACTAATTGGCACTGATACTTAATACTATACTGTTAATGACTTTTTGACACAAGATCTAGATTATCATACTAATTGGCACTGATCCTTAACACCATACTGTCAATGCCTTTTGACACAAGATCTAGACTATCATACTAATTGACACTGATACTCAACACCATACTGTTAATGACTTTTTGACACAAGATCTAGACATCATACTAATTGGCACTGATACTTAATACTATACTGTTAATGACTTTTTGACACAAGATCTAGATTATCATACTAATTGGCACTGATCCTTAACACCATACTGTCAATGCCTTTTGACACAAGATCTAGACTATCATACTAATTGACACTGATACTTAACACCATACTGTTAATGACTTTTTGACACAAGATCTAGATTATCATACTAATTGGCACTGATACTTAACACCATACTGTTAATGACTTTTTGACACAAGATCTAGATTATCATACTAATTGGCACTGATACTCAACACCATACTGTTAATGACTTTTTGACACAAGATCTAGACATCATACTAATTGGCACTGATACTTAATACTATACTGTTAATGACTTTTTGACACAAGATCTAGATTATCATACTAATTGGCACTGATCCTTAACACCATACTGTCAAGGCCTTTTGACACAAGATCTAGACTATCATACTAATTGACACTGATACTTAACACCATACTGTTAATGACTTTTTGACACAAGATCTAGACTATCATACTAATTGACACTGATGCTTAACACCATACTGTTAATGACTTTTTGACACAAGATCTAGACTATCATACTAACTGACACTAATACTTAACACCATACTGTTAATGCCTTTTGACAGAAGATCTAGACTATCATACTAATTGACACTGATACTTAACACCATACTGTTAATGACTTTTTGACACAAGATCTAGACTATCATACTAATTGGCACTGATACTCAACACCATACTGTTAATGACTTTTTGACACAAGATCTAGACATCATACTAATTGGCACTGATACTTAATACTATACTGTTAATGACTTTTTGACACAAGATCTAGATTATCATACTAATTGGCACTGATCCTTAACACCATACTGTCAATGCCTTTTGACACAAGATCTAGACTATCATACTAATTGACACTGATACTTAACACCATACTGTTAATGACTTTTTGACACAAGATCTAGACTATCATACTAATTGGCACTGATCCTTAACACCATACTCTTAATGACTTTTGACACAAGATCTAGATTATTATACTAATTGGCACTGATCCTTAATACCATACTGTCAATGACTTTTGACACAAGATCTAGATTATCATACTAATTGGCACTGATACTTAGCACCATACTGTTAATGACTTTTGACACAAGATCTAGATTATCATACTAATTGGCACTGATACTTAATACCATATTGTTAATGCCTTTTGACACCAGATATAGATTATCATACTAATTGGCACTGATACTTAATGTTGGCTTGACTTCACTTGTGAAGATTTGCAAGGATTTAGGAAGGGGATGTCCATGACTATTTCACATGTTCTCGTGGCTTAAGAACCCAATATGTGACAGACATGTCCATCCAAAGAAGCTGCAGGGAAATGTCTGGCTTGTGGTGGGTGCTGTCAATGGTTCCCAGTTTTGTCTTCACCATCATTTTTCCTCCAAGCTTGTCCACTTATTTTGTTCAAAAGTGGTAGTGGTTCAGTGAACTGTACATCTCCAGCTTTCATGGTCAATAGCTTGAGATGCCCCTTGGTGGTGAGGGTCTTTTTCAAGGTGTCGTTATATCTCTTTTGAGGTGCCCCTCTATCATGGTGGCCAGTGGACATCTCACCATACAGTGCAGTCTTTGGCAGGCTATGATCCTCCATCCTGGAGATGTGCCCCGCCCAGCATAGCTGTATATTCATGAGCATGGCCTCAACGTTGGTGATCCCTGCTTGTTTGAGGACTTCATTATTGGTGATGAAGTCACTCCAGTGGATGTTGAGGATGCTGCAGAGGCATCGATGCTGATGGAAGCGTTCAAGGAGGTGGAGGTGGTGGCTGTAAGTGATTCAAGATTTGGCGCCATATAGGAGGGTAGTCAGTAAAACAGCTTTGTAGACACTGATCTTTGTATATCTCTTGGCACTGATACTTAATACCATGCTATTAATGACTTTTGACACAAGATCTAGAATATCATACTAATTGGCACTGTTCCGAAATACCATACTGTTAATGACTTTTGAAACAGGATCTAGATTATCATACTAATTGGCACTGATCCTTAATACCATACTGTCGATGACTTTTGACACCAGATCTAGATTATCATACTAATGGGACTGATCCTTAATACAATACCGTTAAACATTGTTTTCTTTTTTCCCTTTAATTTATGAGTAAGACCTTGCTATTCTGAACTGCATCTGCAGTATGTTAAAACAGCACAATACAGACTGGTGTACATCATATTAAACAACATCCCAAAAACAGAGCTGGAAAGAAATTGCATTCCACACTTGCAAATTTCAAATCCAAAGTTATTTGCTTCCCAAAGTGATTTTTCTTTATCCACACACATTATAAATAAGAGTGAGAATATTTATGCCACCTTTGTTCATCCAGTTTTTTGTGTGTCCATAAGCCTTACTATTCATTGTGTATGTCTGTATCACTGTGATTATGTGTGTGTATGTGGTAATGATATATGACACCGCTAAGCCTAAAAACTACTTTTTGTTTGAAATTTCTGAAGAAAACAAAAAATTTCTTTACTTCTATTCACATTTGAATTTTCTGGTCACTTTTCTCAAGGTTTGTATTACAAAATACCCTATTCTCAATTGTCAGATGTCATTTTATGGCGTCATCTGCACCAATCACACTTGGGATAACAAAGCACATAACTGAAGTCTCAGCTCCCCAACCCATAATGGTGTCAATACACTATCGACATGGGCCATAATTAGGTATGTTGCAATTACACTTTTGTGTCTCATACTTTCAATTCATAACCAATTCCTTTTAGTGTACAACTGAGTGAAAGACCATCTTAAACCTGGCCTAATACCAACATTATTTCTTCCCTGTCAGCATATTTGTTATCAATAATATATATTCTGATGCTTCTAGAAAGCTCTTGATGGTCAAAACTTTTTAGCCACAACACTGCTGGCAATACAAATATGTTTAAAACAACTAGAAATACCATATCCAAGGCAGTGAAAAGGTGTGACTTTTTTATTATGACTCACAAAACTGTCCAGCCAGAAGAGAAGTCAATGTAGTCAACATAACTCTGCATTGTCTTTGAATTTTTTATGAAAATGGTCTCAGCAGTACTCTCAAACATTAATCCATTTAGATCTTTAATTCTATTCTGGAATCATAAAAACTGTAATTATTATATCTGTAAATAATGGCCACCCCCACCCTCGCTGTGATGAAAACTAATGCTTGTGTCAGTATTTGTTGTTTATCCTTTCTTGACTTATGTACTAATCAAGTGCCCTATTGTTAGCTCCTTTCTTTTTATGAAAGGTGTAAGCTGCATGCATCATGTTTGTTAGTCAATTTGGTGCTTCTGCATTTAAGTTTCAATTTTGACTAAAGTTTTTATTTTTTCATTTAATCCAAAATTGTGTTTTTTTAATTTATCCAGATACTAAATTCATTTTCACTAACTTTTAAAATGTTTTTCAGCTACTGTCTCAAGCCATGTGTTGTGAGGTTTGTCCAATTCGTATGTATGTATTATCATGTGTTTCTATGTCTTACCTACCATGCTTATTGTAATGCCTCATTTGTTTTATGTAATGTTGGTAAAAAGCTCATTAGAATTATGTTGAATTGTTTTAAATCATGCCTACTTTATATAAATCTTAACTTATGAAATGAGATTTTACCAACGTGAGAAACGGATGATATGGAATTGCACATTTATGTCCTAAACTCGATGAATGTTTTAAAGACAGCGATTTTTCACTTCGCACGAAAATTCACCTAAAAAAGAATACCCAGATGAAAAGAATACATTAATGTTCATACATGAAACTAAAATAACTTCCAATAAATTTATAAACTCAGTACCTTTTATCAAGTGTTGCGTTGCTTATATATAAAGTAAATGAAAGTAACTGCCTAGTTAGTCCTAGTCCGAGTTTCCTCTGACCCTTGTCACCCCTTTTTTGATATTTGGACACTTATGTTGGGGTGTAAGTCCGAGTTTTCTCTGACCTTGTCCATCACATTTTCTACTAGAGTATAAGGTTAAAGAAAAACTCACACTACCAATGCCTGTGATCATGTATTTGTTGTTGCTGTAGATCTAACGTCATTTTCAACACACAATAGGCTATACATGGCGGTCAGGTCAGTATAACTAATGGCGGAAGAACCCAAGAAAACCCAGGGAGAAGAAAGAGAGAAAGGAAAAAACAGTGACCCACGTGAAGCTACCGGAAAGATTCTCACACCACACTGACGACCACCTGCTATCTTCTAAAATGGCATTATCTTCAAGCGCAAAGCAATAAGTTAATTCAAAATTACATAAACTGTATCCTAATGGTGTGAATGCCTACATGAATTTTAATAATATTTCATCCCTTACCGTTAGCCAACCATTGTTTCCAAATCGAAAGTAGTGTCCGTGTCGTTATTGCTGTGTCATTATTACTGTCTCCATACGGAAGAGACGTCGCCTGAGGCATGCCAATTATTATGGGCGTGGCATTTCGTGTTACTCGATCGGGATTTTCAGACTGTGCTAATTCCCAGAGGAGCATGCCAACACAAATATTTCTCCATACCTGGCAACACAATGTGCTATAACCAATTTATAAATGCCACTGAATCCAATTATTACGGTGTTTACATAAATGTTTCTTTAAAGTCTTGGTATAACTGAATAATGTACTGCACGGTGTGTTGGCACAGCCTGGTTCCGATCCCAGCTATATTAGCTGGGTAGGACACAGATGTGGCACCCTTCTAATCCAAAATGTTACTATATGTAAATGTTGGTTTCCCTGTTCGCCCAGTGTTTTGTGCTATTGTTGTATTTATTTCCTATTATTTTTATTAGAGTTTTTGTAAGGGTCGTTCTTTGTTCTGTTCATCAAATTTTTTACTGGTTGTGGGTAGGCTGGCCCTCCCTGATTTCCACAACTTAAAGGACTTTTATTGTGGAGCATTGGTGGGCCACCCGTACCCAGAACTTGGGTCGGTATTCCCCCACCCCCCATTAGAACACTAGGGTCCATGGGTTGGTTTTCCCTCTCTTTTTTATTCTTGTTTGATCGCGAAGTGACTTGCTATAGTCAGTTTTTGTCATTTTGTGGTGCTGTGTATGGTGCTATACATGTTGCAATGTTGATTAGTTTGTAAGGGTGGCTTTTTCTAGGGTCAAGATTTTTCTAGTTGTCTTTTCCGGTTTGCTTAGTGTGTAATTTTGAGTTTTATTTTCCAAAGCTAAATATTTCTTGTTTGTCACTATGGTTTGGTTTGCTGCTTGTTTTGCGTGCGTGTTTGGAGTCTCTGGGGTATTACGTTTATTGGTGGTTTGGGTTTGGGTTTATGTTTTTCTTTGATCCCGCCTGAGCGGGTAATTTATCGCTCTTTTGTTTCACAGCTCCGTGGCGCTGTTTAAATCGAGCGATACAATTTGGTATTGTTTCATTCTGTTGTTATTGCTTGCTTGGTCAGGATGTTGCTTCTTGTATGTGGACATAGAATTGTTGCTCGGATTCAGCAGATCCCTGCTTTGTGTCACATCCCAGCAGATACGACTGTTATATTGGAGGGTAGACCCGGAGCCACTGTTCAAAGTTTCTCGTGCTTGGAGAGAATGAAATTGGTTCCGTGGAGCTTTTAGAAATTGTGATTCGTATTATTCAGTTATGCAATGCTATGATTTCTGCTGGTGTTTCCTGCGTTTTGGTTGGGTCTCTGCTACCCCGTTTTAGCCCTCGTGGGCTGAGTAGAAGCCGATATTCCTGACTTGTGAGGCAAGTGAATGCGGAACTGGCCCGGGTGTTTGACGGTGCACTCTGTGTGAAGTCCTGCAACATTCGTGGCTTCCGCTCTCTTTACATGGAGTCTGATGGTGTTCACTTGAATTCCCAGGGGTGCAGGCGGCTGTTGACCCGTACTGCACATACTGTGCCTGTAAATTTTTCACACGATTCTCTCTAAATAGCATCCTTGTCCGACACACTTTTCACTGAGCCAGGACCGAATTTTGTTTTGTTTAAATAGAATTCTACATATTTCTAGTTGGCAAACTCTCTGTAAGGTCATGCCCCTGAATATACAATTGGAACATCGCTCGGCCATAGCAATACACAACATCTGATTGGTTTGGTGAGTCGCCTCGAGCCAGGCTCGACCCTAGGACGTGCGGGCCCCAAAGGCAGCAAGAGATGAGTACGGGGCCTCAAGCAAAAACGTCTGCATTGCTGAGTTGATTTCTTGAAAGCGTGGGGCCTAAGGCGGTTGCCCGTTCGCCATGCCATAGGACCGGGTCTGCCTCTGGCGGAATCCACTACATATACTGTGACACAAAAGACCGACAATAATTACGATCTATGTACAATGCCAGCATGTCGGAATTTCATTTTCGGTTCCACTCCGTATTTCTGCACAGTCGGCCCGAAATTGACAGAAAAGGCATTGTTTTGATTTTCGCAGTCGTAGTCTGTGTTATTAAAAAAGATGTTTATATCCTAGGGAAGGTTTAAAGAGTTTAAAATTTTCCGTTTTTTTATTATATCTAAATGACTTTGGCGTGGGTATATAGCCACTATGCACCATTGCTTCGAAATAAGAGCCTCTGATAGCTTGTAATTCATATCCAGTTTTATTCATCGACAAACCCTTTTGGCCTACACGTATGTATGTTAAGATTTCCAAACTATTGGCCCAAAAAATCTCACAGCTGGACCTTTTGAATCACATCTATTATTGTTATTCTACCTTTAAAAGTGAAGAGAAATGATATGCAAGTAAATATTTCTTGCGAAAACAGTTCTATTTAAAATTCCCTTTGATATATTTCGAATTAGACACAAGAAGAATCATTCAATAATTCTCACAAATTACAGAGATGTTACTTTTGGCTGTTGTGCAATGTATTCGCATTCATTCAATAATAAATGTATCTAATTAGCTTTTCACAAAATTTAGTTTAATTAAATGTGTTCAGGAAAAATATAGATAAAATTAATGCCAAATGTGGCAGAATAAATAAAACGTCAGATATTTTAAATTAAATACAATGAAGATGTTGTTCATTGCATGAAGCCCTCGAATTTGATATAGACAAATGGCTTGTGAATTATATATCAAGTTTATTGCCACCAACCTAGAGCGACAAACCTTATATATATATATATATATATATATATATATATATATATATATATATATATATATATATATATATATATATATATATATATATGGGTTGGTGAAAAGATAAAACTAGGCTATTGGTGGTTAAACATTTTACTTTTTCTTTGCTTCTGTTCTGCTTTTGACATTTTCTAGCAATATTCTCGCTTTATCCTGGTGATGTCTTTTTTATATTGCCTCTGTTAGCAGTAGCATCCTCAGTTTTTCTTTTGTCAGGTGCAGCCCTTAGTATCCCCGACTTACTGATTCCCAAGCTTGGTTATGTAGTTGTTTTATCTAGTTGATTCTTTGCTTTTTTATTTCTTTTTTTTTTTTTTTTTTGTTTCAGTTGCTCTTGTGGCTGATGGGTTCTTCTTGTTTTACTGGCCTAAATCTTCACTTTCTGGAACAGCTGCTTCTGCTGACTTTGATATAGTTGCAGTTGTAACTGATTTTGTTGCTAGCATGATGTTGATTTTTATTTTCAGTGGTCTTAAACATATCGCCATCTGCATTTGTTTTCTATCTGCAAAGTATGGTGGTCTCTCGAAAGATGAAGCAGTATATATCCTTAAAACGTCTACCTGTTGCATGCCTAGTAGAAACTGGTGACCATATCCTGGATATCCAGGATTGTCAATTCTGCACATGTGACCAGTGTAAACTCATTGCCATTTGTGGTTAATCTTATGACTGAAGACCCCTTGGTGGTTGTACATAGTGGCCTGAAAGACTCGATGGTTGCCCATCTACTCCCGCAGTCCAGTTTAGATGTCCATATGCGCCTTGAAATAAGTTCTGTTGACCATCTAATGCATGTGCCATCTGTACATCACCTCCTGCTTCTGATCCATGTGGTGTCCTATGTTTGGTAGTAACCTAGGTACAGGCTATATGTTTGTGTCTATGCCATGTCGGTAACGATGTTCCCTCGTGTTGAATTTGTATATCTGGTCCTTCGTAGTCAGGTAGAGGAACAGAAGTAGTGAATGGGGATCCTATAGGGTCGATGGGACTTATCATTAAAAATACCCTTGGGACAATATAGGGTCTATGTAAATTTAACATGGAGAAAAATCGTGGGACAATATAGGGTCTATGGGAATTAACATGGTCAAGAATCGTGGGACAATATAGGGTCTATGTAAATTTAACATGGCCAAAAAAACCCTGGGACTCTATAGGGTCTATGTAAAATTGAAACAGGGAGGGACTCTATTTTTTTTAAAAAAAATAAAAAATAAAATAAAAAAAAGGGGTAGGCAATTGAAAGGCTATCTCTTTTCGAGATATATGGCTGGCCCTGAAAAGGGCCTTTGGGTTTTCTTCTTCTTCTAATTTCTTCTTTTCCTCCACCAAGTTCTTATTTTATCTCCTACACTCTTCTTCTCTTTCTTTTTCTTCTCCTCCTCTTCTTTCTTCTTCTCTTCCTCCTCTTCTTTCTTCCTCTTTTCATTTTCTTCTTCTTTTTCAATTTTTTCGTTCCATTTGCGTATTCTTATTCTTTCCTCTTCATCCTCCTTCTCCTCCTTTATCTCTTTCATTACACCACTAATCTTGTCCTTTGCTTTTCTTAAGTTATTAATTTCCATCTTTACACGATGGGGACTATAGGAATAATGGTCTTCAACCAGTCTTATTAGCATCTGTTCCATTATTCCTAAGTTGTCTAAAACGTCTTGCAAGGTTCGTATTTTGTCCATTTGGTTTGACGCCATCTTCTTTTTATTCTTTGCGGAATGGTTTGAACAACGAACACTGTGGGTTCTTATAGTGAAAGCGCGGACGTGAAGGAAAACATCCCCCTAATAACATAAAATTGATCTTACCTAGATCATGACCGAACATCGCGATTACGTGAAGGAAAACATCCCCCTACTTTCTCATTTCATATAATATAACCACAACTATACTCTCTACATACGCTAAGAATCAATAAATAAACCCATAATCTACTATTCACACAAACTTACTTCAGCATTTTCAAACACAAACACACAAACTTACTTCAACATTTACAAACACAAACACACACACACACACACACACAAACTCATACACTTTCACTATTAATAAAGAGTTAGTGTTTATATTTACACTACTCTACCTACACACATTGGCAAATCGATCGTTATTTCTTTTCTAGAGTATTGGGGTAGCCCTGAAAAGGGCTGTTGTTTTTTTTTTGAACTCCTGATGCACCTATCTAATGGTTGCACCGTCCTGGCCTTGCGCCACACACGCATCTTCTTCCCCAGTCTTCTTTCACCTTTCTTCTGGGGAGCGCAGAGGGAGGATGATTCGCTTCAACACCCCAATCCTCTGTCTCGGGAATATTGAACGACATCCTCTCTTCTCTTTTCTTTTCCTCTTCTTCCCTCTCTCTTCTCTCCTCCTCTCCTTTCTTCATTCTTGCTTCTTCTATGATAGCCTCCGCTGATAGTTCGTTTACTATGCGCCTGGCATATTCCAGGTGCATCTGGAGTTCTAACAGTTTCACTATTCTGCTATTCATTCTTCTGGCTGTGTTGATCAATCAACAAGGGTAGCTAGACTGCCCAGCGAGTTTCAATTTATAGTGAAAGCGCGGACGTGATGGAAAACATCCCCTAATAACATAAAATTGATCTTACCTAGATCATGGCCAAAAAAACAACAACAACGCGCGGACCTAAAAGTAACACTCACTCACTTTTTTATGCTACCCATCACTATTGTATAATTTTTTATAAATCACTTCAATAGACTATCCACATACGCAAAGCAATCCAATCTAACCCCAAATATACACCTCTAACAGCCAAAAAAAAACAAACATCATTTTAATCTACTACCCATACCAACTTACGTGAGCACTTACTAACACTAACACACAAACACATACCCTCACATTTTTTTAAAAAAAGAGTTAGTGTTTATTTTCACACTACTCCACCTACACACATTGGCAAATTAATAGTTATTTCTTTTCTAGAGTATTGGGGTAGCCCTGAAAAGGACTGTTTTTTTTTGTTTTGCTATGGCATTCTTTTTTTAGTTTCTAAGAATGCGATGTCCTCTGATTATAGACTTTCTGGCGATAGGTCTGCTTCTTCGGAAAGAGAAGAAGAACTCTTTGGTGTCGATACGGCAATCGACAAAGCCTCTGTCAGGTTCAGGTTGCTGCTGCTGCTGTTGTTGCTGTTGCTGTTGCTGCTGTCTCTGAAGTCTGTACTTCTCTGTCCATTCTTCTTTTTCCCTGTTCACTTCTTCTCTGAAGAGCTCTTCTATTAGGTCTTCAGTGATTTTTAACATTCTCACATTCTCTATTTCTTCTGGCTTTGGTATCAGACTGTGTCTGACCCTATGCAAATTCACGTAGGCTTCGTTGAGTTTAGCTAGTTTGGAGCACATCTTCTTAGGAGGATGAGTCGACAATGGATGGTTAGACTGGAAACAACCCGGTTCTTAAAGTCAAAGCGCGGACGTGAAGGAAAACATCCCCCACACGGTTTTTGAGTCGCAACGTTCAGTGAGTGTCATGAGAGGGATAGTAAGAAATGAAAGAGCATCAATCCAACATTCTTATAGCTAAACAAACCACAAAGGCATTTTTTCAAAACACAACATTTTTTATTCAAAAATCACTTAACACTTAACAACAACTCTAACATTTTTAACAATAATAACATCAAACAATTTTCTTCAAAACACAAACATTTTTTTTCATCAAATACAAACTACTTTAAACAGGGCTGACAACGTTGTGAATGAAATTGTGATTTCCACTGTTGGAAATCATTAGGCCATTGATGGACACTTCGTTTCCTAGCTTGAGACAAAAGATAAGCATAATGGTCACAAAACCATTGATCTACTTTCACATCGTTTCTAGCAGAAGAACCAGGATCGAAATGAGTCACTAAATGTTCTAAGGAATAGCCCAGGCTGCGATGATGCAGAAAATACACACAATACTTTCCACACACCAAAGAATCTGTGCCTTGTAATTTCACATTATTGAAACGGGTGATCTGAGCATTTCTTCTCATAAAGTCAATGATATCGTCTTCCAAAGGGGGTAATCCATACGAATCGAAATATTCCACACATCCTTCTTCAGGAAAGTAGACGGCTACCCAGTGGGTTCCTGGGAGATGACTGTCGTCCGTGTTGATCACGTAAGCTTGATGGTCTTTAGGTTTGCGATGAGGGAGTTCATCTTTAGCACAGACGACGGGATTCCAAAAAGCCGTATACGAACTGTGGTTCAAAAGGTAATGCAGTTCCCAGGTATCCATGTTGTTTTCTTCTTCACAGGTAATAATAAGTCGTCAATTCGATCCTGACTTTTTGCTTGAAAATGTCTGACGAATAAACGGTTATTCGTTCTGTTTCCTCACTCTGATTCAGGAGAGCTTCGATACGATGGATCTCTTGAGTGGTTAATGGTGGACAAGAATGTTCACGCAAGTCTTTATACCACTGGTGCAACACGTCTTTGTCCGAGATGAGACTCCAAGCTTCGTCCAGATACTCGTCCAATTTTTCTTCTTGACTCAACATCAGGCATTTATCGTGTTGAATTTGACTGGGATGATCGTTTTGACATCCATAGCAATTTTTCTTGATCAATTCTGTTATTTTGTCGACCAAGTGTTTGGCAAAACAGGAGACTAAATGGGCTTCTTGTTCTGGCCATCTCGACTTCATCATGATTACTTCTTCTTTTTCCAGGGTTTCCTCACATTCCATCTCCAAAGTTTCTCCACTAGGTAATGAGGGATAACAGTCTTCCATGGTTTCTAGTAATCTAGAATGACTTCTCTCAAACTGTTGATTTCTATGGTATTATCGAATTCGGCATACAGGATGACGTTCACTGTCGCTGGTAGTTCTTTTGCAAACTGAAGTTCCACACGAATCTGACCGGATTTTATAGGGTGGAAATGTCCCTCGTCGCTGCCTTGGTCTGGAGTGAAATCGAAAGCCCACAAAGCATAGCCTCCTGCATAATCCTCATACTCAATGCCGTGACTGGTGTTGGTTCCTAACTGACCGGTGGCTTCGTACAGGGACAAGTACGATCTCAAGTAATTCATTTTTTTGGGATCAAAGTCAGGTTCGAAAGGTCGGGTACACAAGGTCTTGCCATCGCGACTGACTTCGATTTTCTTCACGTTGAAGTGTTGAAAGTTGAAAGGATTTTCACCGAAGGCTCCGTTGAAGGCTGAATTCGAGACCATACCAAGGATTAAACGCTTGGGTAACTGTCCTTGAAACAGATGATCTTCGATCATAGAATGCTGTCCCTTGGGAATGGTGAACGTTTTCACTTCTACACGTCGTATGGGATACTTGGCGGTCGTTCTGCTCAACGTTTGACTGATGTCGTTTCCCACTTTGGGTAACACTTCCACGCGTCGTACGTAGAGTTTGGCCTCTTCGATTTTGCTTTTAGGAGCCTTAGCAGGATCAGCATGCAAATGGAAAGCGGTACTGCTCCGATTCAGTCTCAAGCGGACATTCACCCCGTTCAGCAAATATTTCTCTTGCAACCACATGTCCAAATGCAAACGATCCATCAGTTCTAAACTCTTCTTGTCTAAGATTTTGCTTTCTCTTGCCTCAAAGCCGGAATTGCTTCCATCCAATTTGTCGAACTTGCCCGCTTCGTCAGGTACCCACAGCACACAGGCATTGAGATGAGTATCCTTGGCATCTATTCCGTACGTCAAGAGATTTTCCAGGTAGGCACGGTAAGGGTATGTATCCATGCTGCTGCTGACTAGTTTGTTATTTAAGTACAAATCCATTGAGCTGAACAAGGAATGCATGAAATTGTTGACGGGAGCTATTTCTTCAGTGTCTTCTACTGGACCATCATCTTTATCTAGAACTTGGACTTTCAAGTACAAGTAACTGCTATTCAGATCGATGTAATCTTCGGGCTGTCCCTTGATTTCAAACTCGATGGGAGCGGAATCGGTCAATGAGGAGACGGGGTGAAATTCCACCCATTGGGATTCTTGCATCGTCATCATCGTGGGGGGCATGGCAAACAGATCCAGTTCCGTCTTGGAACAAGCGCAAGACTCTCGGTGCATCATTTTTTTCCTGTGTTTCAATAATCGAAAACGTCTAAGTCTCGAACGGTTCTTCTTTTCTTGGCCTTTCTAGCTTGAAGTCTGGTGAAAGGGTGTTTTCTTCGTCGTCTCTTTCTGCCTTGTCCTTGCTGAATGCCTGACTCGGTAGCGTGCAGGGCATTTATAGGTGTGTCTCGTCGACCCAAAATGTCTTTGCCCGTTTGCAGCAAGACATTTTTGCCAGCCCTCATGAAGGCTTCTTTAGGTTTTTGTTTGTCGATGATGACATTTTGGAGAAATTCTTTGCCTTGCGTCAGTGCCGCATCTTTCAAGGCGTGCAATCCGCGTGTCACCATCGGTTTCAAGACTGAGGCCACCGAACGAAAGGCCGATTTTAACATATCTCCTAAACCGTGTCCTCGCTGTCGTGCGACCCCTCGGCACACTGGATACATGACTTACTTACGAGTCGTGAGAAAACCGTTTTCGAAAATGGAGTTTCACCGTGACTTTTCCTTTGGTGAATGGAATATTTTGTCCCAAATCTCCTTTTATAGTAATGTTGACCGTGTCCAAATACGACTTGCTGACCGGCAAATAGTGAGGATGGACAAATTCGCGGTGGACGTGATAAGTGTTTCCACCTTCCTCGTGAGCGAGCGTGGCAGAATCCACTTTGAAAGGAATGACACGCAGTAACGGCACGGAGGTGTGTCCCACTACGTTATACTCCACCACATCGGAGTACACAAAGATCAAATTCAGTCCTTGGTTCAGTTCTACCGGGGTACGAAAATACTTGGCAAAAGACTCGTTGTCGTAAATGATTACTTGCTCACCTTTTTGATCAAGATTCTTCCTCATCTCCATGTCTCCACCCAACATGACAAACAATTCAGGACAAAATGAAATGGACAGGATTTTACTCCGCTCAAATTTCATCAAGAAGCGACGAGCTACTTTGTGGTACTCCATGGTGACACTTTTGTTCTTGACAATCTCAAAAGCTTTCCCGAACACGCCATTGAACCTGGAGGCTATGGCGCTGACCAAATGATGACCACTGAAATAATAGCCTGGGAGAATGGACAAGTGGTAAGTCCACGTTTTAGTTGTCTCATTATAGGTTTTAATGTCAGACGTGGTTCTCTTATTCAATTCCTGTTGCAATGGCTCGTCATTAACTTCCACATCAAAAAAATTTTGGTTGGGAAGGACATTGAGGACTTGAGTCGGGTGAATCATTTCTACCAAAGCCACTTCCCAATGGGCTTCGTGATCTAAGGGGATGGCCTGAGGTAATTTGGCCGTGTAACAGCACAACGTGTTGTGGGGAAACACCTCCATGGAACTGTCACTGGGTAAAGTTAAGTAAAATTGGTTTTGGTGACTCATAATTCCAGAGTTCTGTGGCTGTCCGAGGGGATATTACTGGACGTCAGAGGCGTGTCTCCGCCCAAAATGGGGTTCTGGTTGTGATTGAAGTGGTGACTGGCACTGGCACTGGACACGAGGTTCCCGGGGTTCCCGTTCGAGGTGAATTTCAGGGAGGGATTAGGAAGCAGGTAACCGATGCAACTGCTCAATAAAATGGTCCACAATTGTTTGTCTCCTTGTTGCAAACTCAAATTGGCAATGGCTGCCCCGATGACACAATACACCACGAAGATTTGACAGAAAAAGACGATTTGCGTTTTAGGCACACGTTCTCTACACCACACCCACAAGGGTTGTTTTTGTAAATCTTGCACAGAAGAACTGGGTGAAGAAGGAGTGGTCGACGTAGCTGCGTCTGCTGTGTGAAAGTGCACGATGGTCACTTCTTCTTTTTATAGTCGATGACTTGCGAAGCGTCGATCCAAGAATCGAAACTGGGTGGATATCCTTTCCAACGTACTTTGACTTCTTTGACACGTCGTTTGCCCACTTTACGGGTTCTGCGTTCGAGAATGCTTTCGATGTCGTACACGTCGTCTTCTTTTTTGGTGACACGTTGTAACTCGGGTAAATAAAACGTTCCTTTGAGTACTTCTCCGTTCATGTCTTCCAATTTATAGACGGTAGGATGACGGCCATGCACTCGTCCAGTGACGCGAAACAATTCGGTCGTCCAGTTAGGTAAGTAACCTTTGTCGAAAGTGCGTTTGGTTTTGCCAATGCGCACCCAATCTCCTACGGCCAACTCCCCACTTTTCTTGGGGACAGCCCTCGTCGGGGACGTACCAAACAGGCGCTCAAACACCAACGCTTCGTTCTCGGGAGTCACGTCTTGCGGGGCACGTCCGATGCTTCGATGGTAAGATTGGTTGTACGCTTGCACCAGGTGCGGTAAGATGTCGATGTACTTCAGAGTGTGGTGATGCGTAAAATATTTCCACATGCGTTCTTTCAAAGTGCGTTGAAAACGTTCCACGATGCTGGCTTTGTTTTCGGGATTCTCGGTGGTAAAAAAATGAATGTCACGTTTCTTTAATTCTTTTTGGAAAGCTTGGTTCAGAAATTCGGTGCCTTTGTCCGTTTGCCATCGAAGAGGGTGACGACCGCTTTGTTTCAACACCCGTTGTAGGGCTCGCACTAACTCGCTGCTGGATTTGGAAGTCAAGGGCACGACCCAGGCAAATTTGGAAAAGACGTCGATGACACAAAACAAATATTTGTAGCCGCGATTGTAGCTGGCCAAATGAGAGACATCGGCTAAATCGGCTTGCCATTGATGATCGATGCCTTCCACTCGGGTACGACTTCTGGCAAACTTGCGTCGAATGGGTTTGTGCAAAGTGTAGGTAGCTTGTTCTTGTAACCATCGTTGCACTTGAGGTAAACGGAGACTTTTCAGTCGAGTTTTGGCAGCACGATACAATTTTTGATCTCCTGCGTAACCTGCAGGATGCGAGGGATCGTAGTAAATGCTGGCTAAGACCTTTTCCATTTTTTTTTGTGTTGATTGGTGTCTTAATAAGGCACCCACTCTTGGAAGAGGCTACTCTTTTTCTCTTGGGGTATTTTCTTGGATTGCAATGCTTTGCGTGTGCGACCGGCAATAGGTGTTGAAGAGGAGGAGGATGTCTGAGCGGGGGATATCGGTTCTTGTTTCACTTCTGTCTTCACTTTCTTTTTCTCTTGTGATGAAGAAGGGGTGACCATCATCTTTTTAATCCATCCAATTCTGGAGGTAGGTGTTGTTGTTAACTTCTGTACTTTTTCTGGTGGAGTTTGAAACCCTTCTTCTTCTTCTTTTCCTTTTTCTGTCTTGACCACTGGTACTGGTGATGGTGCTGGACTTTTCATCAAGGTCTTAAAATCTTTCAAAGTGGGTAGAGCTGTTTCGTCTAAAGCTTTCTGGTGAAAGAGTTGCAATCGTTGCAAGAGTTGACCGTACTTTTGCGATTTTTCTGTTTCGGACAAATCTTGGCGATCTATCAAGGACTGCAATTCGTGTTGTAACTGGGACATCTCGCTCAAATTGGGATTGGGAGGTAAATGCGGGGTGCGTTGTTCTTGCCACCGATGGTATTCCATCCATCGTTTGTAAGGCACTAAAGCTAGTTTTCGTCCTTCCATGGGGTTGTCAGGGGTCGATTCTGAGATCTTGGGACTTCCGAGGGCCTTTTTATCTTGCTCCCACCAGTCCTCCCAACATGGTTCCCAAGACTCCTTTCAGTATGGGACCTAACAAGAGAGGCAAAATGCCTCCACGTTGCACTAACATCTTCTTTTTTTGACGAATGGGATTTTTTTTTCGAACCATTTGGCGAAGAACGTGACGATGTTTGCCTAAGCATTGTTTCTGGTGTTTGGACAAAGGGATCGTGCCTTTCAAAACGTTCAAACAACATTCGCACACGGTATCGATGACCTCTTTGGAGGCCGTTTGAATGAGTTTTTTTCGTAGGGGTGGAGAAGCTTTGGACAGGACAGATAACAGGTCCCCATGTTTGGCTAAACGTGGTGGTAGTCCTTTCCTTTTCTTTCATTGTGGTTTTCTGGAGGGTGACATCTTTGAGTCTTTAGGAGCACCAAAAGAACACTGATACCCTACTTGGTCACACACCTTTTTTATACTGGAACGCGTCGCCACTGATTGTCTTTACGGCGTATCAACTTCATGACAGGCATGACACGTCGTGCAGGGGTACGTAACGGACTAAATCGAGTCAGTTCTTGCTTGGACAAATCCAGTAAACTTTGTAACATGCCCGATCTTTCATGGACTTTGATTTTGGGAGAAGGTACTTTGTGAGCAGCAGCCACTGTCACTAAATTGGAGGGTCCTGCCACTGGGGAAGTTCTTTTGGGGGTCATCAACGGAGAAGTTCTTGGTGTGATTAACGTCTCCAAGTACTCTTCAGTTCCTGGTGACATCAACGGAGAAGTGGATAAACGTGAGGCTGTCGGAGACACAGTCACCGCTGTGGCAGGTCGTGGTTTGCGAGTGTAAGGCTTCGTCCTGGCCGCAGTGCCTCTCTTGCGACTAGTTTTCTTCTGTGGACTTTTCTTTTTCTGGGGACTTTTTCTCTGTTTCTTTTTCTTGGGGCTTCTTTTCTTTTTCCGGGGTGGTGTCTGGTAAGAGGAGGGTCCCGCCACTGGAGAAGTTCTTCTCTTTGGGGACCTGGTCTTTTTCTTTTTCTTCTTGGGGCTTCGTTGGACTTTTGTCTTAGGGATAACTTTGGGGGCATTAGGATCCCATCTTAAGAGTGAGCGAATGATGACCCCTCCTAGAGTACCGCTCCCTCCAGGTTTCAAAATGATTTGTTTTTTGGTTTGAGTGTCGATGCGGGGATCGGCCAGTTGGACCAAAGCGACTTTGTTTCGATCGAAAAAGCGTTGGGTTTGATGAGGAATCTGAATGATTCCTTGGAGTAATTGACGTGCCGTCACCGTGAACCATCGTAAGACTTCTTTGAGACTAGCTTCTAAGACACGAGCTCGTGTTTGTGGATCTTTTTCTCGACTGATGCCATACAAGGCACGAATCAATTTGACGGGAAGATGCGACTGCAGGGACGTCATGTTCGCACTGAGAGTGAGACAGACGAAAAAGGGTCTGAGGTTTTTATAGATTTTTTTATGGGGAGTGAAATGAAGTCGAGGACGGAGACGTGTACAGGACAGGCCCTCCGTCTTGGCACCAGTGGTGAAACAAGTGGGTACGAAATCTCAAATCCTCGGGGGTGGTAGGTTTCAAATCGACGAGTAAATAGGCGTGTGGCGTTTGAGTGGCATCGTTGTACGCCTGAGTCAGCCAAGGTGTTCCTAACTGTTTGGCTAAGACTTGCACTTGCGATTTATCTCGAGGGCTTTTAAACAAGACCACGTAATGCGCATTGAGACTGATGGTGCGATGGGCTTTACTTTGTTGAAACAAATTTTGGGTGATGTAAACGACACTGGCATTACGGTAATGCCCTTTGCGCGTGAACCACAGTTTAATTTCTTCTTCGTCTTCTCCTAACATGTCGTCGAAAATGACCAAATGGGTTTGACGGGAGTCAGAGACGATGCCGTCGTCTTCTTTAGGAATGCCTTCCACAAACACGATGGAATCGCCTTGACTTTCTCGCAAGAGGTTGTACGCCGATTGCCACTCTTTGTAACACCACACGATCCGTTGAGGTGGTCGATCGATCAAATGATGTTTATGTTCGATCAAACGTTTGACGAATTCGGTTTTGCCTGAACCGCTAGGTCCAGCAATGAGCATGTTAAAGGGATGGCGAAGATACAAAGCCTCCCAACTGGCACGATCTAAGTGTTCGTCGATGACTTTGACAGTAGAGGAAGAGGGAGCAGAGACAGCAGAGGTAGCCATGGTGTGAGAAATGTCACTTGTGACACGAAAAACAAACAAGACAAGAGTTTATATACTTTTTCAGAACACGTTTATTGAATGTTTTTTTTCAAACATGAATACGAAAGACAAAAATACATAAAAGCCAAAGGCTTAAGTACAAGGATAAAAGGCACATGATAACTATGAACGTGGAATAAACACAAGTGTCTGTACAACATGTTTTGGGTAATGTTCTAACTAGTTCTATAGTAGGGGGTAAGGTCACACAAGTGTCCTCCCGAAAGGGTCTTTCAGGCCTGTCCACGATAGTCCTGTCCTGGGTGACGGGTTCTTCTGGCACCGTCACTAACACGGGTTGAAAAGTAACTTTTTTCCTTGAACAACTCTCGTGCATACTGGGCCACTTCTTGGGTCCAAGCCTCAAAACCCCATTCTTTCCAGGCACGGACATCTGTCCAATGGGGATGTAAGTCACAAGCTACACACACATCGTCATACACGTCTTGGGTAGCTAAAAGTTGACGAATCTTTTTTTCCTGTTGAGGTAGAGAAGTATCCAGATGAAACCGCAAGGCTTTGAGCAAAAGGAGTTTTTCGTGACCATTTAAGGCCATTGAGGTGGTAAGTACTGATCGTAAAGAGTCCACAAAGAATCGGCTGGTAAACGAAATCCCAGAAAACAAGTCACTAAGACACACACCACTTGTCGTCCCAAATTGAATGGACACAGTTCTTGTAATAATCGATGGTAATGATCCACAGTTTGAATATGGTCATTGAGTTCCTTCCACGGAATCTGTTGGATTACATACGACATAAGTCGTGGCATAGCAGCCTGTTTTTATAGTCTCTTTGTTTCGAAAAGAATACACGTACTTTCTAGCCAGTGATCTTCGTTCTCCAGTTGGGAATGTAAATCTTGCACACTGTAACCGAAACGTCAGAGTTCGATTAGAAGTTTCCTCTTCCGCTAAGTAGATTCCACGTAACAAATGTTGGTAATCCTTTACCTCGTCTTTCTCAAGGGGTTGCTCTAGGTGAATCTCGAAGTAACCAAAATGATCAACACGTGAATCATCGGGGGCTTGGAAGTATTGAACAAGGTCTGACCATTGAAACAATTTCTGACGAATCAGTTCTCTTATACCATTCAGGTACCAGTGGTTAAAGATCTGGTGACGTAACGGATGCAATTGTTCTTTACGTTTCACTTGTATTTTCACCAGCTCTCGGTAAATCCTTTCTCTCAACTCCTCAGGCAAGCCCAAAATGTTCTCTTGTAAAGTATCCATAAGTATACACACTGTTTTTGGAATCGTTGGGTGGTGGCCAATAGCCTCGTTTAACTTTGTGCCTAATGTAATATCCACTCATAATCAGTCTTCTTGTACTTTGGAACATAGCATAATTTAAAAACGGACGAATCACTTTGAGTTTGCGTTTCACTTGTATTTTGATCAGTTCTCGGTAAATGCGTTCTCTCAACTCCACAGGCAAAGCACGAATGTTCTCTAGCAAAGTATCCATGAATAGGTCATACTAAATCCTCTTTGGTCTGACACAAGAAATGTACTCTTTGCACAAACATGGTTTTACTTCAGTGTCGAATTTAAATCGTTGAGTCACTAATCTACACATTACAATTCGTTCAGAAGTTTCCTCTTTCACCAAGTTGACATTGCGTTCAAGATGTTGGTAATTCGTTAACTCTTCCTCTGGAATTCGATGCAGTACGTTTACAATGATGTAGGTAGAATCGTCCATACCAAACCAATCCTTTTTAAAACTAGAGGATCGTTCATCAATGTCTGTCCTATGGAACACTTTCAATTGAATCAATCCTTGTATAGCCTTCAGGTACCAGTGGTTCAAACACCGGTGACGTAACGGATGCAGTTGTTCTCTACGTTTCACTTGTATTTTAACCAGTTCTCGATAAATGCGTTCTCTCAACTCCACAGGCAAAGCACGAATGTTCTCTTGTAAAGTATCCATGAACAGATTATTATGGTAAGAAGTTACTTCAATGTCTCGGTCCCACTAAGGGTAAGTAATGACAATTCGGTGACCATCGAGCATGTTCTACGTAGGCCGAATCTTGCGGTTCCCAGTGGTGAAGTGACACACCGCAACTGAAGCACTTGACTTTATCTCCTTCGCCCAAGTAGAAAAATCCGGCTCTGGCTAATTCTTCGGGGGTCGGTCCTCCCAGATACTTTGGCCATTTTCCTTTGAACGATTGAAGACGATTTTCAAAGTTGCAGTATTCCGACAAACGCACAGGGAACGAATATTCGTCTTTCACAGGTTCGTTTCGATGAGGGTTGAGTGACATGGGTAGGAGTTTGCTCAGGGCTAGATGACATCCGTAGGGGGGTAGACGTGAAGGTGAACATTCCCCTTTAAACCCGGTAAAATGTCTAAGAGGACGAGCGGCATCACTTTCGCATCCCACAGGTTTGACACGCACAGCATCCCTTTCCATGATAGGGGTAGGGACACTAAAGTTCCCATGATGCTTTACGGCATCGCTCAGGTCACAAGGTACAGCATCGTACCCATCGCAAGGCTCACAATCGCATTCCACTTCCGAAGCCTCACACTTGAATTGTGCCTTTCTAAACAACTTGTTCTGTGTTTCTCTGAAAATATTCATCTTGTTCTCTCGGTCTTGGTAGTCCCAATGAACTATCGATCTTGCCTAGGGTTCCTTTTTATATACAGACCAATACCGACGTGACCGTACGGCAACGTAAAGTGATTGGGAAGTCTCACTCGCTTCTGGTACACGATTTGATAGATTTTTTCCAAGGGTCGACTGACGATGTGGTGAGTGGGTAAACGTACAATCTTGTTCGGTTGGTAAGTGGTCACTTTAAAGTTTGCATCCTCTCCCGATTGCAAGGCTTCTTTCACTACCCCAAAGTTGACCACACGACTGGTACGATAATTCAGAGTCAATCCTTTCACTTTGCACGTCGTGTGCACTTCTCCTTGTTTGTCCCGGTATTCGTAGCCGTAATTTTTGGGACCGCCACTGACGAAACTTAGAATCTTGTCGTCGGGATGCTCGTCTGTCCAGGCTCCTAAACGGTCTCCTTCGATGTCAGGGTGATGTTGAATCGGGTGATGGATGTAAATGCAACTGTCCGTGTCAAAGTACAGGACGCGTTCCCCTAACAGTTCTAAAGCTTCGTACAATTTTAAGCGAGCATGGGCTGTCACGTAAGCCGCAATGATGACATTTCCAAAAGGGTCGTCTTGTACAAAGTCCAGATCTTCTTCGTAATTTACCAAGATCAAATTCTCTCGAACGACGTCCACGTGTTTCATGTATTTGGTTTTGTCGTGAATCATCTGGAAGTAGCGGGAAGGTTCTGTCAAATATTCCGTCTTGGGTAAACAAGGTCGTTGTGCCATTTTACCCCACAAGCAATTTAACATCACTTTGGCAAACGATCGCCTGCCTTCGTTTTTCTCGATGTGGTCTAAAGAGATGCCTTCTTGTTCTTAGTATTTCTCTTTGAATTTTATTTGGTCTTCGGGAGTGTGACACCAGGAAGGATAGCCGCTGGCTTCTTGCTTCAGTTTCAAAAAGGCATCCACGTAGTCTGCGAAAATGCCTTTCTGCGTGGGGTCACCCTTGTGGTATTGTTGTGTCTTGGGAAAGTGGCAAATTTCGTACACTTCTAACAGTTGGTATCCCATGTCCATAGCTTTGAACAATTCTACGCTGACCCAGGTTCCCGTCAAGGCCCGTTCTTCCTGGGTGTGATGGCAAGGCTGATCTTGGTTGCACGTTACGGCACAAGTACGGCACAAGGGAAACATCAGTTTGCCTTGACAATGGTGAGGTAAGACGGGATGGTATAGGTTCGTGGGAGGCAAAACTTTGCACTTGATCAAGCCTTCGTATTGTCGAATGTTGACCAAGTCGATGTGTTCCGTCAGCAATTGCGGGTGCCCTACAGGAAAGCGACAATATTTGCACACGTAGGGATACAGCGAACGCACGTCCAAGTATTTGATTTCTTCTCCTTTCTCTTCGTCGGCTTGGTACAGCAAACAGGTGGCATTGGTCCTTCCTCCGTACAAACTATCCCTCGGGTTCAGCGGGTCCATGAACTGGTAACTTTCCACGAGGCGTTTAAACTCGGGATCGGTTTTCATACGGTGATCGTACTCGTGTTCCCACATTTCAACCACTTGGTATC
The DNA here is from genome assembly GCA_028554795.2 of Sinohyriopsis cumingii. NCBI lineage: Eukaryota > Metazoa > Mollusca > Bivalvia > Unionida > Unionidae > Sinohyriopsis > Sinohyriopsis cumingii. Next base: position 78,935,235 of record CM068830.1, on the reverse strand, counting down.
CTTGCTGTTCTAACTTTAGGCGCCGCTGACAAGCGTCCTGGTACAAGTCTTCCATGTTTCGTTGCAAAAACTGATTTTTAGTGCCACGGTCAGGGTAACAGACGGGACATCCGTGAAATAAGCAACCGTTAAACTCGTACACGATCTTGGGGTTTTCTAAGTCCCAGCCATCGACCGAATACGTTCCGATGGTCTTTTCGCCCCCTCCGTTGCGGGCATGCTGAATCCACTTGTCTTCCTTGTCGCACAAGTAATGTAACCAACGTAGGGCTTTGACCGAGTATTGACGTTTGACAAAGTGGGTCGTTTGAGGGCTGATGACAGCCACGGTGTTTTCAGGCATGAATCGTTGTCGATACACTAAGGAACACGCTTTGGCAATGGTGCAAGCTTCTTTCAAAGGATCGACCCTCCGTGTTCCATGAACAGTTCTCGAAATTTTCCACAGCAACGTCGTAAAATGTCCACGTCGGAACGACAATACTTTAACATTTCTTCCTGAAAGTCGAAAGGGTCCGAGGCGTGAGTCTGGTACCAAGCGTAGAAAGCTTCTCGTTGTTCGGTACGCATGTTGTCGGGGTCGTAATAGTGAGCCTCGGGCAAATGGGATAGAACAGCGTGTTGATTGGCTTCCGTATTGAAAAAGTGTGGAAAATAACCTTTAGCCATTTCTGTCATTCCAAACGTTTTAGGCATTCGACTCAAAGGCATGGCCAAGTAACTCATCGAATCTTTAAACTGCACTTGTCCCACTTGCATGAAAATGATTTTGGCTCCGTTCAAAGTGACTTTAGGACGTTCGGTGCCATGTTCCGTATAGTACCTCAAAAGAAACTGTCCATCGTATCCGGAGAAATTGTGAGCCATCACCGTGGCATGACGATGACAATTTCCGTAAAGTTCGATGTCCTCTTGGCTCCACGTCTTGTCGATGGGGTCTAAGACCCATTGGGCAAAATCGGCTAACGTGTTCGGTCCCCGAAAGATTTTTTCACGCCCTCCAGGAATCTTGCTACAGTGAGGGCAATGACTGAAGATAGGTTCTTGAATGCACTTCTCGCACGCTCGATGAGCCACGCAGAAATTAGGAATGTGAATGCCGGTCTCTTGCATGCATTCGAAATCGAAAAAGATGAAATTGCCTTTCTTCTTGTGACCATCCTCTTTCTCTGGTGGGGGTTGGTATTTTTGCACGTAACATTGGTGTTCCAAGTCCACGATGTGGTGACAAATGTGACATTTTTTCTTTCCTCGACATACGTGTGCCTTGGAACTATTGGTACGTATGACTTGTTCACACGTAGGGCACAATCTCAGGAGTTGACAAGCACATTTCTGCTGTGAACCTTGCGTTTTCAGATGTTGTTGGTAACAGGTAGGGCTGACAAACGTGTGCAGACAAGTCGAACAAGGCACTGGTTCTTCGCTCAGACAGGGTGAAGAGGCCAAACATCCTGAGCATTTCGATCCACAATGCTTGTGTTGCTCTCGATTATTATAACCATGGTCACATTTCTCACAGTAATAACCGTATCCCAGGAATCCGGTGATACTGGTAATGGTATCGAAATGGTCATCGTGATGATAAACGTGAATGTATTTTCCGTCCTTAAAATCTTGCCCTCGAAACAACAGAGACCCGCGCACTTCTTGAGGGTGCACATTCAAAGTGTATCGTGGAGCTAGGGCATCTTGCAATTTTTGCATCTCAGGAATGCCACAGGGTGTGTCTTTGGACATGCCAGTTGTTGCAACAGGAGTTCTGCTTCACTTCGTTGTTTGGCTCGGTCCGATTGTCGAATGTTCTCCCAGTCTCTTTTCCATTCTGCCGTGTCGTTCTTGTTAACATAGGTTCGTCCCACCACGATGGCACGGGCTAAACACATCTGGTCATGAGGATTGTGAATTTGGACAAGGCTACGCTTAATGCTGCGAAGGTCGTTCACCAATAACATCTTTTTGCGTCCGGTCCCTTGAGGAGGAGAGACGTGGGTCATGTCCAATGTGGCTTTTCCATCGGTGATGTCAAACTGGTCATTAGATTGTTGCACGTGTTGAATCTTGTCCATGACTTTGGAAGCGGTCAATTCTGCAGGGGTGCTAAACTCGATCCAAACAGGGGATTTCAAACCGTCGTGTTGTATGGAAAGTCTCAAGCGATCGTCTTCTTTGGGTTGACATTGTCGCTTGAGTGAAGTGAGCAGAGAATCCCACACTCCGGTGATGAACCCTTCTGCTTTCTCTAACGGTACTTCGGACTTGAAATCTTTAAACTGCACCGTATATTTGTAAGCCGTGGTTCTAAATTTTCTAGAGGAGCGCTTTTCCGTCTCTCGAATGGAATAGTATTTTTCAGGGTTGACTAAGGGTGGTGAAATTGGTTTAGAGGTTTCAAATTCTGGTTCACTCATGTCCTCTTCAAAATCACTGGCATGAATTTGTGCCAAGATTTCAGCCCTGGTTCGAGGCGATAGATCACGTTTCTGCCTCTTACTTTCTTCTTCTTTCTTCTCGAATGAATTAGATCGTTTCATCTTGAAAGCAAAAAGTCAAATGACTCAAGTTCAAACACCATGAGCTTCTTTATAGTCATAGCAGACCAGCGTATATAAAAGGGTGTGTGTCTTGTCCTTTCACTATTCATTTCACTCTCAAGCCGAGCACAACGATGGAAGAGACTAACCAGATGGAACGTTTCGTCAGAGCTTTGCGAGTGGTCATTAGAAAATTCTCTTCAGACCAGCCTACGGACTACTCTCCTTCCTTTAGAGATAAAAGTCAAGATACTTGCTATATCTGTCAGAAGAAAGGGCATTGGTCTTCAGAGTGTCCAGACCGTCAAAAAAGAACAAAAACAGGGACTAAAAAAGACAAAAGTCAAGATACCTGTTATTATTGTAAAGAAAAAGGACATTGGTCTCCAGACTGCCCAAATAAGAAACAAGAGGAGTCAGAAGAAAAGAGGGATTCTTCAGAAGAAGAGAGGGATTCTTCGAAAGAAGAGAGGGATTCTTTAGAGGAAGAAGAGGAAGAAAAAAGACATTTCTATTTACAAGAGGCAAAGAAACAGGAGAAGAAGAAAAGAAGAAGGGAAGATAATGAGGAAAAGATCGTGAAGAAATTTAAAAAACAGAGAGACTAAACAAGGAGAAAGAAGAAGTCAATGAACTTTTTATTAAAGTGTTGTGTTGTGAATTGTGAATTGGATTGTAAAAAATGGATAAAAGAATAAATTAATGATATAAGGTAAGAGTCTTTGAGTTTTGATTTTAAAATAAGAACGTACACTCACGCACTCATACACAGACACGTACTATAAGGGTAAAATGGGTGGGGTTTTTTTGAGTTATTGGCAAATTGAAATTGTATTTCTTTTCGAGAAATGTGGGTGGCCCTGAAAAGGGCCTTTTTCTTCATGGTGAAGGGGTGAGTTTAAGCAATCAACTTTAACTGCCTTATGCCTTTGCCACGGCCAAGGCCTACTTCTGGACTACGTAATGTTGATGATTATGATAATGATAATGATTGGGTTGAAATCACTAAGGGTGGTACGGTAGGCTTAGTCACAGGGTTGACGTGTTTAGCTCGGGAAGGTCGTATTCTCTTCGGTCGTGATAAAGAAGTCTGATACATTTGTTTCAGACTTCTTAACTCCGCTAAAATGTCCAACAGTACCGTGACCGTTTGATTTTCACCCTCTTGTTTCTTTGCTGCTACTTCTTCTTGCTGTTGCTGCTGTTGTTTTTTTCTTACCTCTTCTTCTTGTTGCTGTTGCTGTAGGAGAAAAGCCTGTTCCGCTTCCTTTTGTCGTTGTATAAATTTCTCCAATTCTTCTTTCTGTCTCTGTCTAAAATTCTCCACTTGCGGTAATGAAGAAGGTAACGAAGGTTCCGGAACAAATTCTTGCGAGGAGAGAAAATCCACAAAATCCCAATTCACCTCTTCTGAAAGTAAGTCCGGGTTCCCTTGGGTGGTCTCCGCTGCTGGTGCACCCCATTGGATCGCTTTCTGAGTTTCCGTCATGTTGAATCACTGTCGCATAGATTGACTGCACACAAGCACTAGCAGATCTATATTGACTACGTGACATCACAGACTGCTCTCTTCGGATTGGATGCGGCTGGCTGAATTTTGTAACGCGTGTTCGGATTGGTGAATGAACTCAATCCGTTTCAATCCTACCTGTACCTATAAATAAGCGCAGTTCAGTGCATTGATTCACCTGTTTCTAGTAGCCTCAAGATGTGGACCGACGTTCAATCTTCAACCCTTGTGTCAACAATGATGTTCAGGACGGACATGCTCATGTATGTCCGGTCCAAGTGGACTGTTGTTGATAGGACAGATACAAGTCTATGGATGAGGAGAGTTTATATAGAAAGACAAGGATGTCTCAAGAGGGTACTTGTGTATGGACCGGCAGTTAGAAGGAGTTTAAGAAGAAGAAGAAGATGTAACAGGTGCCATCTATGTTAATATTAATATTAACATAAACCCAAAGGCCCTTTTCAGGGCCAGCCATATATCTCGAAAAGAGATAGCCTTTCAATTGCCTACCCCTTTTTTTTATTTTATTTTTTATTTTTTTTAAAAAAAATAGAGTCCCTCCCTGTTTCAATTTTACATAGACCCTATACAGTCCCAGGGTTTTTTTGGCCATGTTAAATTTACATAGACCCTATATTGTCCCACGATTCTTGACCATGTTAATTCCCATAGACCCTATATTGTCCCACGATTTTTCTCCATGTTAAATTTACATAGACCCTATATTGTCCCAAGGGTATTTTTAATGATAAGTCCCATAGACCCTATAGGATCCCCATTCACTACTAACAGATAGTGGACTATGCTTGTTCCGGGAAAGTTTATTTATTGTTGATTTAAAGACCTCTTTGGTGGTGTGGTGGTGGTGTTGATTGAGCAGCAGATGGCACAGAAGTTACATGTGGTTGTGTTTATGGCACGTATTTCTTCATTAGTGTGGCTCTCTTTGGTGGGGTGAACGAGTGGGTTCCACTGAATCCATAATGTCTATCTTATGTCTGACACGTTTTGCAAGACTTCATTACAGCAATGTCTGTTGATGGTGGTGTGGGTTGTCTGGAATCTTTAAGAGCTTTATCCTCTAGCCATTATTGTTTCCATTATACCTGTACTCTTTGGTGGTTATGGAAAGATAATTTGTGCAATTTCATTTAAAAATGCACACTTCTTATGATCATACTTTGGAGTTTCACGTTGTGGGCGTTGTGTTTGATCTCTAAATATTTTCTCGGGGTTAGTGCTGAACTCGTACGCAAGGTTACCATGACCAGCCAGAGACATGAGTTGGAAAGGCGACCGATCGCATCACTTAACAAGGACTTGCTGTTATTACACCTATATATTAAAAATTTGTTCAAGGATCAAATTAAAGTCCACGAGGTGAACGAGGCATGTTCTTATCCGTTCCCACGTTGACAGAAACCAAGACGTATATCGTCCGCTAAGTTTGATTGGACCAGTCCACAACGATATCCAATCAAAAAGTCAGATAGATGGCGTGACACTATTCAGACACGAATGATACCTTCCAACTTGTAAGAGAAAATTTAGTATTCGCCAAGACTGAATGCTGATCAATAGGATTTACTCCGAGAAGAAGCCACTCGTAATCTGGGGGCAAAACTCAGAGATAGATTCTAAAAAGCTTCTAAGGTCAGTAGGTTATTTGCACGATTCTGCAGAATATTACGGCATCATAATTGTAATTATTTGTAGTATGCACACTTAATTACTAGGATCGTTTAATATGTTGAATTACCTTTGCGTGTTGGAAAAAAGGTCTTGAGCCTTACGTAGAGAATTATTAGATGCAAGGCGGAATTATGTAGATTGTTAGCTTGTAGTCAAAATTTTGTAATTCGCTATTAGGTTACTTAGTGTTGTAAGGGGTTCTAATGGAGGGGTAATACCTCTGTTGGGGGTAGAAGTCGTACTCCTTCGGGGGTAGCTAGTCCGCCTTTGGTCTCCACTTGGCGCTCAGCTCTCACCTGTGGCTCCAAGTAGCTGTTGCATGCGCAGCGGCCACACCATGGGCAACGGCTTCGACTGGCCGGCCTAACCAGGTTGACGGTAACAGACGGGTCTCAAAACCCCGGTAAGTCAGGGATTGTCACCCATTGGATGTGAAGTCTGGAACAGGCGTACTGCGCGGATTAACCATTAGCTGGTCAACGGGCAGGAAGGCGGACCCAGCAAATCGATGCGGAGCGCTAAGGGCACAGCAAGACACGTAGGACGCCTTGGTCATCCACTGCACCCAGTCTCTATTCCAGCCGTCTTGACAAATTCTTGCAACTGGAGAAAGTGGAGCCTGGACGAGAGTGAGGCTGACGCAGCGCAACTCTGCCTCAATTTAATCCAACTCACGTGCAAGTCATTTATGTCATCACCAGTGCCCAAGTCCTGCGGAGATGGGCAAGCTGTGATGTGGCAGGTGTGAATGCAGTGGCAGCCGTAGTGGCGGACCTGCTCAGGCCATATGGTCCACTTCCATTTATCTGAAGCAGTAATGGGTGTCGGCAGACTTCAGAGCGACTAAGGCTCTTCAGGATAGCGCTGCTTACTTCCATAGCCTGAGGAAGGGGCTAGAAGACGTGTCCTAACAAGAAGCCTGCTTCATCTACCCGGACCAGCTTACCGCGGCTGGAGGGAATCCCATTCTCGCGGTCGAAACACAAAGAAAACCCAAAAGGTTCCACTCACTCTTGGTGCGTGGAACATACGCACTCTGTTGGATCGTGCAGAGGCTGACAGACCAGAGAGAAGAACTGCCCTGATTGCAAGAGAACTTGCTCGCTACAAGATAGAGATAGCAGCCCTAAGTGAAACTCGCTTAGCCAACAAGGGCTAAGTGACTGAAGTTGAAGCTGATTACACCTTTTTCTGGAGTGGACGTGGCATCGATGAACGTCGTGAGTCAGGAGTTGGATTCGCTGTCAAGTCGAGTTTGGTAAATAAGCTCTCCGTCTTGTCAAAGGGAATTAATGACCGGCTTATAATGCCGAAGCTACCCTTACATGGAAAAAAGCAAGTCACACTCATTAGTGCTTATGCACCAACCATGGCGTACTCGGTGGAAGCCAAAGACAAGTTCTACCAGGATCTGGAAACTCTGATTGATTCGGTACCAAAGTCAGACGAGCTGATCATTCTTTGTGATTTTAATGCCAGAGTTGGCTCGGACCACATCTCGTGGAAGGGAGTTATTGGCAGACTTGGAATTGGCAGCTGCATCAGTAATGGACATCTGCTCTTGAGAATGTGCGCAACATATGATCTCATGATCACAAACACCATCTTCCGTCTGCCTAACCGTAATAAAACAACTTGGATACACCCACAGTCTAAGCATTGTCATCAGATAGACTACTTCTTAGTTCGTAGGAATAACAGGCAGAATGTCCCTGTGACCAAGGCCATGTGTGGTGCTGACTGCTGGACAAACCACAGGTTACTGATTTCCAAGATGAATCTTAGAATTCAGCCTCCCAGACGTCCACGGGGAATTAAAGTCCCAAAACGACGTCTACAGGCTGAAAGTCTGCAACAATGAGCAAGCTCTGTCTGAAGCTCTGACAAGCCAGCTAGAAACCACAGACTCTATTACCAACGATGTAGAGAAATGCTGAAAGGTCTTCAAACATCTGGTGTGCTAAACTGCATCTGAAACCCTTGGCGTCACTGCGCGAAAGCACCAATACTGGTTTGACGAGACCTGTGAAGAAATACAGTCCCTGCTAGAGGAGAAGCATTGTCTCCATCGTGCATACAACAACGACCCCAAGTCCGCTGATAAGAAAGATTCCTTCAGCAGAGTCCGCCAAGCTGTGCAGAAGAAACTACGCGAGATGTGGGACACATGGCTGAGACGAAAGGCTGATGATATTTATGGCCCAGTAACATCTGGCTCAGCCCCACTCTTGAGCTCCTTTGCTTCAGAAAGGAGAGAGGTATCATCGACATGATCTTTGCTACCAGGCAGTTGCAAGAAAAAATGTCTTCAACAAAATGTTCAGCTATACACAACCTTCCTGGACCTGACTAAGGTATTCGACACTGTCATCCGGGAAGGCCTTTGGAAGATTATGGCCAAATTTGTATGTCCCGAAGACTTCATTGAAATGGTGAGACAGTTTCATGATGGCATGCCTGCAAGATTCCAGGACTATGGTAACTATTCCAAACCCTTTGCAGTTACGAATGGTGCGAAACAAGGATGCGTATTAGCCCCCAATCTCTTGAGCCTCATGTTCTCCGCAATGTTGATGGATGATTTCAAGGACAGCGATGTTGAAATAGGTATCCGATACCGTCTGGATGGGAAGTTGTTCAACCTGAGGAGGCTCCAAGCCAAAACCAAAGTCCAAGTTGAGAACATTAGCGACCTGCTGTTTGCAGATGAATGTACCCTCAACTGCAGCACGGAGACAGGCATACAACAGAGCATTGACCTTTTTTACACAGCGTGCTCCAACTTCGGACTCACCATCTCTTCCAGCAAGACCGAGGTTCTGCATCATCTAGCTCCGGGAGAAGATTACCTGGAACCATCCATCACTGTTAACGGTCATAAGCTCAAAAATATAGACAGGTTCACATACCTCGGCAGCACCCTCTCACAACACTCCACATAGACGATGAGGTCAACACTAGGATTGCCAAAGCCAGCATAGCATTTGGCAGACTCCGCTCAAATGTTTGGGATAGGAGAGGCATCAAGCTTACCACCAAACGCAAAGTCTACACAGCGGTTGTTCTCCCCACCCTCCTCTATGCTTGCGAGGCATGGGCTGTGTATAGCCGCCATGTTAAAAAACTGACCACTTCCATATGAGCTCCCTGAGGAAACTACTGAAAATCAGATATCAGGATAAGGCACCAAACACAGAGGTACTCACTAAAGCCGGCATGACAAGCATCCACACCATGCTGTGTAAGGCACAATCTTGAAAGGATTCCCAAGTTGTCCGCATGCCGGTAGAACGCCTACCTAAGAAGGTCTTCTATGGAGAGATTCAGCACTGCAAATGATCTCACGATGGTCAAAAAAGAAAGCGGTACAAAGACACCCTCAAGGCTTCGCTGAAGAACCTAGGCATTGATCCTGACAGCTGGGAGAGTATCGCTGCCAACCGATCTGCTTGGCGCAGTCAAGTCAACGCTGGTACGGAAACCTTTGAGCAGAAAAAACTGGTGGACGCAGCTGAAAAACGTGATCTGCGCAAATCCAGGAAAAGCAGTTCTCCAACTCCCGGTCAGCAACCTGCAAATCCATGTCCCCACTGCGGCAGACTCTTCCGGGCCCGGATCGGACTGATCAGCCATCTCCGGACCCACCCCCAGTGAATCGATAACATTAAATGGTCCTCGTCGACACCGATGGACGAACATCATCATCACTTCGTAATAAACCAGTGCATTTATTAATGCGTTATGTTAGAATTTACACATGCTTGAATTGTGAATTTGGAAAATGTTTTAATTATGTAAGATTAGTTACTATGGATTTATTCAATATCAGAGCATGGATATTTTGCAGGCCAGGCCCTAGGATGTTCGAGGCCCAAGGCAGCAAGCAATGAGCGCGGAACCCCAAGGGAAAAAATGCATTGCTGATTTCCTGAAAGCGCGGGGCCTAAGGCGGTCGACTCGTTCGCGTTTCCCTAGGGCCAGGCTATTTGAATATTTGCATACTTTGTGTGAGTTGTAAGGTAAAGAAATGCGTGTGATTATTGTGCCATTGTTTAGTATAACGGGATTAGGAATATTTAATGATGTGACGCAATTTATTGATATATGTATAAAAGTAATTGATACCGTTTTGTATTATGGCGTTTATTTTACCATTCAAGAATGTATGGGTATCTCGATGTGAATGAATGTGTGACCGAAGATATTTAATAGCCGTTATGTAATAATAGGCTGTGTGTACTGTTAGATGAGAGAGCAAACGAAAAGGAATCAACAGTCCTTGTGTTTTCACATGAAGCTTTTTAGGGGACAGAGAACATCAGGTTCCATTGAGTCCCAAGTTTTCAAGAGTTGGAGACGGAGGTGAGACTAGCCGGAACAGTAGAATTCGACAGAAGTGTAGCCGTGGAGGGAAAAGTGGAGTCTAAAGAAAGTTGAGGAGGAGGAGGAGAAGGAATTGGGAGAAATAGGAGAGAGAAATAATGAGTACAAGGACAGGTCGACATCAATCTCACACTGCTAATCAAAGTGATGCAATAGGCTTATTAAAAGGAAATTTGAATCATTTATAATTGAATTGTTATTAAATTGTTTTTCATTGAATTTCAACCTTTTTGTATATTCAACCATCTAACTGTCGGCATTGCTGACTGGGGGCTCGGAGCTTTACATGTCTTTCATAAAATTTAACTTCCAGAAGTCCCTTCCATAATAGTTTAAAATAAAATATTAAGAGCACCCCATCCCAACCATAACAATAATCACACTTTACTTTCTGGTTATCTGTCTTCTCTGTTTATTATGTTCCTCTTGTATTCTGTTGGTCTCTACGTATGTGGCTTGTCATGAAGCCTTTCCTGCCGGAATCTTAGTTGTTGTTTTTGTTGCTGCTGCTGCTCTTCCTTCTGGTGTTTTTCTTGCTTTTGACCAGATAATGAAATAATAATGTTTTCGTAACTTTCATTTGTAGTAATTTTATTTCTGGTAAGATTGAAGCTGGCTTTATACTTACTAATACTAATATTACCAGTACAACTAATGCCCCTGCTGCTGCAACTACTACTACTACTACTACACATTACATGAACTCAATAGGATGGAACATATATCTGTGTATAAAATATTCATAACTGGAAGCAACTTTTCCCTCCGATAGTCGCCAATTCTGTTTGTGTTCTGAAGGAAGCAGTAAGGACGTGCAGCGTTTCCTGTTGATAATTGCCTATTTCTTTTCTTGTTTTTGGAAGAAACTCCATATAAAATAAGAAACAAAGTGGATAAAATATTACTCTTATAAACCAAGTAATTTTCTTTGTATACATTTTCTGCATAAACCTGTACACATTTGGAAGGCCACAATTTTATTTTTTTAACGTGCAATTTGTAAAGTTCAAATTTTATTTTCCGCAAGGTAGTAGTTGTAGTATTGGTAACAGTAATACTAATAGTGGAAGTAGCAGTATCTGCAGTAGTAATAGTAGTACTAATGCTAATAATAATATTGGTAACAAGGATACTCTTGACATACTGGTACTAACAATGATGGTATAACTAGTAGTAATAACAGGGAGGCTTTTGCAATGCTAATACTGGTATTAGAAACGGGGGTGGGCGCATTTGGAATACTAATACTGGTAGTAGAAACGGAGTTTTTGGAATATTAATACTGACAGTAGTAATAGTCAGGCTTTTGTAATACTAATACGGGTAGTAGTAACAGTTAGGTTGTTGGATATCTAATACTGATAATTTTAGCAGGGAGACCTTGGGAATACTAATACTGGTAGTAGTAACAGTGAGGCTTTTTGAATAAAAATACTGGTAGTAGTTGCAGTGGTTCTTTTCGAATACTAATACTGATAGTAGTTGCAGGAAGGCTTTTGTAATACTAATACTGGTAGTAGTGGCAGAGAGGTTGTTGGAATACTAATTATGGTAGCATAGCAGGGAGGCTTTTGTAACACTAATACTGGTAGTAGTGGCAGGGAGGCTTTTGGAATAATAATACTGGTAGAAGTAAACAGGAAGGCTTCCGAAATACTAATACTAATAGTAGTAGCAGGGAGGCCTATGGAATGCTAGCACCAATAAGGCTACTAAAACAACTACTACTGCTTTTACACATTATATGAACTCAACAGAGCTGTGTATTATAATATTTATAGCAGATTATTGAGACAGTTTATCACTCAAATAACTGCTAGTTCTGGATATTTATAAAGGAGCCATTTATTGTATATAGCTTGTACATAACTATGTTTGACACTTTGGGCTTTCCTACAAAGAAATGTTTAACATGGTAGTTTGTGCAACGGATATCATTCTTATAAACTGTGCCATTTTATTATATATTGTTTTCTTTTCAAGGAAGTAGTAAAAGTAGTAGAATTGGAAGTAGTAGTAGCAGTAGCAGCAGCAGCAATAGTAACTGTAAAAATTAAAGTTTAATTTGATTTTGCCAAGGCAGTAGCAGCAGTACTCCTACTGTTGCTACTACTACAAACGTCACCTGTCTGTAGCAGCAATTTGCATTACATCAACTCAGTAGGCCTGAATATTGCAATAATAAGAGAACTACTAGGAATACTAGAAGTAGTAGTAGTAGCAAGGAGGTTTTACATATTAAAAATAATAATGATGCTACTACTTATATTACTACCACTTGTACTACTAGTACTACTACGATGTTTCAACTACTACTACTACTACAAATATATCGCTATGAATTTATAGCTGTGTATAATAATAATATTAATATACATAAATGGAAACGGTGTCTAAGAAAACTTCCATTTTGGACTATTTTTGAAAGAACCATTAAAAAATATGTAGCTTTACATATCGATAATTGCTAATTTTAGCTTCTTTTTTTTTTTGAGGAATCCCGTACTGAGTCTTTTGGAAATAAACACGTTTGTAGTTCTTTGACAAAAAAAAAAAGCCGCTTAATATGATACTAAATTGTGATAACAATTATTCTTCTGAAAATGTACTGGTGATAGAAATAACAACCATAAAAATTTCCCAAGTCCACATTTTAGCCGGCTTTCATTTTTCAGCAGGTACGTGTAGAAATTATAATAAATTATTCTGCTTGTTGCTTTCTTCATCCTAAATTTAGAGGCTGTACTTAATAAACATATTATTTTCTGTTTAGACCTTAATGCTGCTAAGTATTTAATGAAAGTTATTTTCTTCAATAACTGGCACTTCTGAAGAAACAAAATCAGAAAAAATATTATTTTCTTAGAGACAAGAATATGATGCAACAATAGTTGAGTTGTCCCTTTAGTGTTGTGATACCGATACCATAGATGTGATTATATATCCACTCATCCCCTACCGAAAGCAGTTGTTTCAACGAGGTCCACCTTCTGTCATATATTTGTCCCTGCAACGTGTCTAATTTATATGTCACTGGAGGTGGCACATACACTCTTACTATTAACAGGTACACTTGCCATTTCTTTGTCATTCGCCATTATTTGTTTGCTGGGCACTTTGACCATGGAGATATTGCCGCTTTAGGAATTCTGTCAAGATGAACTACCAGTTCAACATTCATAACTGTGATTCTGTCTCAGTTAACATCAGTCATTCTAACCTTTACTCAGTCAGTTGTTGCAGAGAAAAATATGGCTACTCCGATCATTTTGACCTCTCATTTACTGCACATTAAATGTTCTCATAAGCAAATCAAAATGATGTTTCCAACCCAGTTAGTGGCACTTCTGAGATTAATATGCTGTCTTGCAATCGTGTTGGCGATTCCACCTGTTAAAATGGGATGGCGATTCGGTCTAAATGCTGCATAATTCTTTGAAAACACTACGATGTGGTGGTTTTGATGATCCCATCATATGACATCTGCTGTACGATGCAATGGATGAGGTCCAAATAGAATGCAGATAAGATAAGAGATGTTTTAAGCTTAATTTACAACTCATTTTACGCTCTGTTTATGTTGTACATAACCTTTGTTCTTCCCCAGCAAAATATTTAAAACTGTGCATTATATATATATATATATATATATATATATATATATATATATATATATATATATATATATATATATATATATATATATATATATATATATATTGGAAGCCAGATTTTTATTTGCGCTGTAAATACCACCCACATGTTTCAACGATTACAGATTACAGTATACTTTCTTGAACGTAGATAATTTCATGTCAGAAATCGTACAACCAGATAGTAAATTAATATTTATTCCGTAAATATGGAGATAATAAAATTAATTAATTCCATTAATTCAATTTCTAGAAATCCTTGAAAGAATCTTTGTCCTTTTATTTCTAAACATATCATTCTGCATACATATGAGTAATATGAAGACAAGTATATATATTAAGTTTTAACAAATGCCCATTGGATTGGGCTACTTTCGCTATTGACATAAAAATTACTCCTGGTATATATTAGCATCACCACATCATGACCAATTAGATGATTTAGAGGTACTGAGGTGATCGTTTGTATCCATCAAATAAAATCAATTTTATGAAGCTTAATGAGTGATGTTATTGCCTATTTCATTACATTTTGCAAAAATACTGTTTTGATATTTGATCTCCTTGCCTTAATAATGTTTGCTGTCTTCAAAAACTCTTTTAAAAACTGTTTTACGTTATCAACACTAACAAACATTCTCAATTAAACCAAAAAGTTTCAATAAATAAACTTGTATCATTGGATCTAGCGCGCACATGTTTGTGTGATATGGCTTTTTAAAGTAGTTTTAAAACAATTTCAGACATATCGCTACAATGTCTGCAGAGAGGCAGTTTATAGTGATGTTTAGCACTGTGGCATCGTGCCGCAGACATATAACATCATGTCCCACCCAGTCACATTATCCTGATACCACACACAAGAGGTTCATGCAATCTGTATTCACCCACTTCAAATAGTGTTTAGCCAGAGCCAGCAGAGGAACTCCCGCGACTGAAGAGTAATGTGTATGAGTGTGCATTTTCGTACCGAGAGCCGGAAAAACATCTTGTTCAAGTATGAATTATAACTGCATAAAGAACGCAAACTTATTTGGTTATTCAGTTATAATTTTATGGGTGAATTATGTCAAAACAAAACATTAAATAAAAAGAAAGGTACACAGATGAGCAAAGATGAACATATGAATGTATAGAACTTGAAACACAAATAGCATATGATGATGACCCTTGTTTGCATCCAAATACATATTGTTGTATAATTTGCTCTGTGAAAATTGATATTCAAATATATTGAATCACTCAGAAATAATATATATTAGTTAATAAAAATGTATGCAGTGCTCTCTGGAATGAAAATTAAGGTGTTTTTTATGTTGTCTCCATGGCAGTCAAATTTCAATTTAAATAGCTTAAAGCCAGATAGTTCATGTTTATTCAGTTAGCTTAAATACCTTTCAGAAGGTAATATACCATTTAACCAGTGGTGAATTGTTTTCAGTGTCAACGACAGGCGATATAAGCTTGGCAGTTTTTGCTCTATATTAGGGCATTAAGGGTTATATTTTACAGTTTAAATTTATCACATGAAGTTAAGATCTAAACTTTTCACCATAGTGCTAAAAGACAAAAATATGAAAACGTTGCCACCTAAATGTGTCTTTAGAATCCTTATTTTCTTTCTGATAGCTGCTGTTCCTTTGGAATGCTTTATATCAGAAGAAACACAGTCTTGTATCAGATGACTCACTGTCTCTTCAACATCTTGAATACAGCGTAAGATCTCCATATACTCATCCCATGCATCTGCGATAGACTGTCATAATAGAGAGATGTATGAAATTTGGGCTAGCAGTTCAGTCTTACACGAAATATACAACTCGCACTGAATCAGCATTTTCTCATCTGGCTCTGTAGTGAAACTTTTAAATTTGTCTACTTCCTTCAGGACACTGGCCTCAAATTGGGATATACAGTAAGCCGCTAGTCTATCAAGGACTTTAAATTTTTGACCATCAGGTATTAAATGTTTCCTCTGTATTGATGGCAATAAAATGGCATATTGCTCAGCGCACATATGTTTGGAAAGCTCTCACCTAGGTTAAACAATTAACAACTGATAATCTTCCTAACGAACTTTTGTCAGCTTTGGATCTTTTAGAGTAGATTACACAGATTTGGAACAGATAGTTTTTAACCTGTAATTTCAAATACAATAGATGGTGATTAAGATGTTGGTACCGTTTTTTGGACCAACGTCTAATTGTCGTGTGCGGAGCCAGCAAATTCCTGCATCTATCTCTGCCTCTTCGATAAAACAGTCTCCAGTTCATGGTGCCACCCATTACATGTTATGTTGTATTCTGCTGACACAATTTTGGTAAAGGCATGAGAGCTTCTTTTGAAATTTATTAAAAAATCTCTGAAAAAGATGGCCACAATAGACTTTCCTGTAATTATGCTTGGTAATAATAAGACAAATTGCTTATCTCTTGCTCAAATTCTTTCATTAACTTGAAGATGTTAGATTCCACCTTTCGAGCATGCATTGAGTATTACTTGTGCCATAGGACAAAACAAAGTTACAAGTGCACTCGTTCAGATGACAGATATTAATATTCTCCAAAATATACAATTAAAGTCTCTGAGGTGTTATGATAATGGATCTACATTCCTCGTTTCTTTCTGTATTAGAGCTGACCAAGATTTAACCTGGTAACCAATGTTGAGTAAATTTAACTTACAAGTCAACATGAAACTAAATTCCATTGCAAAGATAAGAAAATGACTAACAAAATAGAAAATTGTGCTTTGGAAACATTAATATATTATTAAGCCTTTCTAGATACTTCCGAGTTATTTCATTCATCAAAAAAGAGTCTGTCTACTTTATCTTGGAAATTAATGATTTTTGTTTACAATATTTCCTGGCAGCACACATATAGACCCACACTAATATATGACCTAAGCCTTTAAACAATTTAAAACTGGGTTGAGCCATGCAGATTTCTATATCCATCTAATTTTTAAAGCGGGTATCATGCGAATACATATTTAATGATTTCATAATTGCATTTATTTGTTCTCAAAGCAATGTCATCTCGTTCTGGAGATCTATATGCACCACAAATCATTTCTGCCCTTATAAAGGTGTTTGCACAAGAAAATAGGAAAAGAAACAGATTTTCAATAATTTATTATGTTATAAATTGTATTACAAAAGCTTTGTAGAAGAGTCAAACAGGATTCACATAATAATCTGCAGAACTAGAAAAGGAAATAGCACATGTTATGTAGCTCAGCCTCGAGATTAGATAATAGTTTCAGATATAGTATCAAAATTCATTCTTTTGCTTGTACTTGTACTTAAAAACGCAAATATGGTGTGACTGGAGGAGCATATTAAATGCAGTTAAAGGATTTGTATTGGCATGATATGATGAAACTGAACAACAGAATGTAATTCATTTTCATAGCCCTATTAACTACAAAGATTAGAAATTACTCTTGCAAAAAGATGACTGGAAGTATGAAACACTTAAATTCCTGGCCCCATATTCTTGAAACAATTTAAGAAAAACTCAAGTTCAAGCCGAAGATCAGAATACTTTGATATATTATAACTTTCACTAAAATGAAGCTAGAATCATAAAACCTTCAGGATTTGCTAGCATCAGTTCCTCTATCAGCCTGAACAATTTTGATTATGATGATATTCCCCACATATAATATCTGAGCCTTTGATTCGAGTTTATTCTTGAATTTCATGCTTAAAAATTTTCAAATATACAGGACATGATTTTTTCAATGCTTTGTAGTCAATATCTTATTGAGAAAAAAAAACAAGCAATTCTAATTTAGGTTTAATAGGGAACATTACAAGGACTCTATGTCCTATCAGTAAAATCAAACAGATTAAGTACTAGTATGCCAATTCATGCAGTTTTATCAACCCCAGGTTGAGATACTGGACATGTGACAAAGTAAGTCAACTGTTAAAAAAAATCTGAATCAAAATTTATTTTTACATGAAAACTGAAATCTAGATCACTTGAGAGGGATAAATACCATACACTCAAGATCTCTTAGCAATCTTTACCATGCTAGTAGTGTTTGTTTCCAGAAGTAAGGTCCACTTGAGGTTTGACCAAATCTAAACAGATCTAAGCCTCCATTCTACTGTGCAGAGGTCATAACAATTCTGATATCTAACCCCATATACATTTCGTTGTGTCAAAACTGCTTAAAAAAATCACACTTGTGTGGACAGAGTTTCAGAATGTGTCCAGTAAAAATTTTCAGTCTTCATTTTCAACAGCATGATTACATTTTAACACCATCGCAAAATGAGGTGATAATAGCACAGATTACCTTTGTTAATTTACACTGTGTGTCTATGTGTGTGTCTGTGTGGTCAGTCATTGGACATACAATATTATGCTTCTCTACTTTAACGTAAAATTCACTTATGATTATATACTGTAACAAATATGCTAGTCTTTTTAGGACTGGTGGAAATCAGAAATACCAACATTTTTTAAAGATACATATTCTATCCAGACACAGGTATATGCATTTTATTCTTGCATCTACAGTCTACAGGTTTTGCTGTGGTTTAATTAGCATTTGTTGAAGATGAACATAATTAAATACAGGGGCTATATGCCAGGTAAAGGATTTTCATTCTAATAAAGATAGAGTTTTTGTTGTTGTTGTCTTAGCTTTTAATGTTACATTAAACACATTATTAGCTATGGGACACACTAAGGCAGCCGACCAGGCTCAATATAGCCAGCAATGTTCTAAAAGTGCCCTTAAAGGATCCCCAAGCATATTTATTATGATCATCTAGTACTGGTCATATTCAAAAGGTTAGTAAACACAACATGATAAACATTAAAATTCAAACCTAGTGCTACTGTGAGGCTGTAGGACACTACAAAGTTTATGTTCAAAGAATTTATTGGCTTGCAGTATACTGTTTAGCTTGAAGTTCATGTGTACACTGTTCAACAATCCCTTCTTTTAAACTATAATTGCAATACAGTATTTTCTCTTACTTCTTTAGTTTAGTTTTCATAGTTTTTGGAAAATGAAGTTCTGTACACTCATTTCCTATATTGCAGACAAAGTGTATATTTTATAGTACATTTGAAAATTCCCTTTCTTGTGCACTCCATGAAAGTATGGTACAGTACAGGCCCATTTTTTAAAAAGTTAATGCTGTTGAAACTGAAGAAAGACTGAATTAAATGTTACTAAGTTTATATTGGATATGACTTTACTCTGTAGATAATAGTAAACTTTCATGTAGGATGTATTATGTGTTCATGTAAAAAATGCACTGCAGTTGAGTCAACCATAGGTAATTTAATTTCCTCACATGATTGTGTTATCTCATAACATAAATAATATAAAACATGAAATCCTTTTGTTTTAGCTCCCCTAGGTCAATGGTTGTTCTGGGGTTTTGCAGGATTCTTCTCTGTCAAATATACTGGCTGCCATGTATAGCCTATCATGTGCTGAAAAATGGTACTAAACCGAAAACAAGAACAATCATTAGTAAGCTACTTGTGTTGCTAAATGTACTAGTATAATGGCATCCACTATGTGACAAATTTGCAATGTTCAGTCTTTTTAGACAATACAAGATTACCTATTATAAATGCCTTTGTTTCTGTTTACTTTTTCCTGAATCCCTGCTGGTGCCTCTTCTAAAAACTGACACATGCACACAAAGTAAGTTAAAACTTTGAAAGGATAAAGACTGTGAGAAAGAAAAAAAAAAGATCGTAAAATTCTTCCTTTTGAAGTTTCGTCTAAATATTTTGAGTACGTTATGCTGGTTGGTGGAATAGGATAAAATGCAGTAGACATTGTAGTTTTATTTATTTATGCATAGTGGTGACTGAGGTACCAACAGTAAGACATCAAGAAAATGCTAACACAAAGTAGACTGTAAAACTCGTGAAATAATTGTTTAATTGTTTTTAAATATCAGTGCTTCAAGATAATATTTTGAAAAAGTTTGCCCATAAGAAATATGTGAACTAGTGTGCAGAAATTAAAGTCGATGGGTCTGTGAATCAGGGGCAGTAACTCTGCTAAATGGTGATGTATAATACTGACAAGCAATCTGAGTCAAGGTATCATCAATATATCGCTCCTTATACAATCTGGTTGAAATCCATTTATAATAACTTAAAAATTTGGTAATTATTTATTCCTTGCTATCACTGTGAGGTCACAAAAACTTGTAAAAATGAAGTCTTACTGTGATCCTTACCACTGAGCGTTGAAACTAATGGTTGTTTGTTGAGAGTAATCAAGTTTCATGGCTCTGTCTCAAAACTCCTTAGAGTAAAAATACAAAAAATGGGCTTCAAAATATTATCAATCACCTTAACCTTGAAAATAAATCTGTCAATGTCCTACAGAAGATGCCAACAATTTGAGAAACAGAAGTGTACCATGGTTCAACCTTGTACATCAAACAGCTTTTATGATATCAACTAAATAAACCTTACATTGTTTGCATGTGACCTTGACCTTGAGATTTGGACCCCAAATCTCAAAATTCAGCACATCTTCTAGTGACAATATAAAGGTATGCATGATTTCATCTATTTATATAACAACTCTTAAATTACAAAGCAGATAGGACAATGGGAATGAAACCTTGTATATTATACCATAACACCGACCCTCAATATAGGATGTCCAATGTGCTATGTGAAATATAGGTATTCATAAAAAGCTAAAAAAATGTGTTCAACAACAAAAATATTGAAATGTTAGACACTGACCTTAAAGATAATGGTCCACAATATTGGCACACAACACACTATCTAATAATGATGATGATACATGTGCAAAGTGTCATCACTTAATTTCTCAAACAGTTGTTAAGATAGAGAGCAGATGCATGATGGAAAAGCTTACATTTTGAGCTGTGACCTTGACCTTGAAAATAGAATAAAAAACTCATTTACAATGAACCTGTCACAATAAGTATACCCTGTTTCATCACTTCATCTCAAATGGATCAAAAGATGAAAGAGTGAATTGGACAGCATCACTGAAAACCTAAAGCAGGGAGCCATGACTTGAAGATAGAACAGTATGAAATGCACTTTCTAGTGATGATAAATATGTATACCATGTTTCAGTCCTTAATCTCAAATGGCTTAATGGCTACAGAGCAGAAGGGAAAGTGTCATGGAAAAGAAATTATTTAGCTGTTACCTTGAAGATAGTAAACCCACCCACCCCACCCAAATGTGGTATGCATCACCTTCAATTGATGAGGTTCAAGTATTCCGAGTTTTTTGAAGATGTAAGTTGGAAGTAAATGCAAATTCTATGTCTCCTGCTTTTGCAAAGAGATTGGAGCAGGAGGCAATTAAGGGAATTTGATTCCAAACTGAAAGTGAGTGAGTCTGACAACCAGGGACAAAAAGTCTCCTCAACAATGATGCCAAACAATAACAACCAAATTCAACCATGGTCTCATCAATCTCAGGCCACAAACCAAACTGGTTGAAATTTAATAATTAGTAACAGAGCTACTATGCAGATAACAGAGTGGGTCCCACAACCAGGGCCTAAGATCAGCTAAATAATGACACAGAATACTGATGATCAAATTCCGCCAAGATCTTGTCAGTATCAAGCAATAGCAATATTAACTGGTCAGAATAATTAAGGGAGGTACTATGAATAATTAAAAGTGGATGGGTCTGACAATAACGGGCTATAAATCCACTTAATGTTGATGCAGAATCTTGGCTGAGGTCAGCTCAATATCAAGCCACATATAATTCCCCCCCCCCCATTTCTCAAGAAATAAATTGAAAAATTCTACTATTATAACATTTGGGAAATTAAAAGAAAGTACAACAATGAAGTATTGTAAAGACGACTGGTTTTCATGTTTAAATCCTTGATAAAAGTACAAATGATGAAATCCACATATCTCGGATAAGAATGAATTGTGGAGTTCATGAGATACAATAAATATTCCACTATGTAAAATGACTTTTATGATTTATTTCAGAAAAACTAAATTAAAAACAGAAAAAAATCATGTTGGAAATTATTACATTTACTTATTCTTTCTTTGTCCATCAACATATGTCCCTTTTTCATAAAAGTAGTCCATACAAGATATTTCAATTATCATATTTCACAAATTGTTCAATACACATTCTGCATGGACAAGGGAAACTTCATTTAGCATTTGAATTTAAAAGGTCTGATCACAGGAAGGTCCCTTAAAAAATATGCAGTAAATATTTTTTTTAAAGATCAAGCTGTAACATTGTACCATTTAAACCACACAAAAAAGCTAAAACAAAGCATAATGGTAAATATATGACAACTACAAAAAATGCACATTGAAAATAACAGTAAATATCCAATGAGATCAAGATATCTTTAATCTCAATGATTTTAGACTTTCATATTAGCCAACTAGCCCCACCTTGTCAGTTTGTAGCCCCCTTGTAATTTCTAACCTGGCTGTTGCCAGGAAGTCCCTAACACTGTCATTAAACCAAATGGAAGATTTCACTATAAACAGACATAAACACACTAATGGACACTAATGTACAGTAATGGAACTGAAATACAGTAATCTAACAACATATGTAAGTAATGGAGGAAGAAATTAAGCTTTTTTTATGTCCAGTACTGACATTAGTGAATAAAACAAATTGTATCATTTTAGAGTTTTTTTAAATGTTGATTTGTATCCACTGATATGATACCTGATGGCACTGGCTTAGTCTGATTCCAATTATTTTCAATCTAAGACATGGAAATATCCACTTTGTTCTTGATTAATAGTAAAGTTTTCAAAAACAAAAATCTGGCATATAATTCCCATTGGAAATTGATAAAGATGGGACAAATAAAGCAGGGTCCACATTTCCCTGTTCAATGTGCACTTAGTGTAGTTAATGCTTTTGCCATTTACCCTCACCTATCATCATTAAATATCATCATCTTCATCATCTTTATCATTCTGAATGAAGAATTATAAAACATTACAAAAATGTTTATTTTATTATTCAACAAAATCGATAACCAGCACTTGATGTGCATTACGGTATGCTCAGTTATTTTAATTTCTTTGATATTACTATATTTCATCCATTTATTCAGGCCCTAAACACTGAGCTTGCTGTATGTCCTTTTCCAGTTGCTGGAAAAGTACATTTTAAGTGACTGACTGAGATTTATAGGACAATACATAGGCTGAAGGTTAAAACTGTGTTGTATGCATATAATATTTGCAATTTCTTACTTTAATATTTTTAAAAATTACAGACACATTCAAAAGGGACAGCAGTCTAAATCTTAAATCAAGGATGTAACTCCCAAGGTCATGGAAATTTAATCGATGATAAACTAAATCAATCCTGTTGCCTGAAAACAGTGACTTGACAGTGAAAATATTGCACTGTGTTAGTTAGGAAACTCTCATCTGGACTCAAATACCCAAGAGTAGTGTGTTAGATATCCTTAAGTAACAAATCAGGTTAGAAATTACAGACAGATGAATTAAATGGTTAGGTTTTTGTGTATTTTGTGTATCCTTGATGATTTTCAGTATTAAAATTGGTTAGGAGCTACAAACTGCTGATGGGTGGGGGATACTATAGTGTGATGTTATACAAGTTAAAGCGATGACATTATGCAATCTAAAAGGTCAAGGTAGTCTAATATGCCATGGTAATAAATTGAGAAACAAAAGAGTAGTCATACATGTGATGCCTCCTGATCACCAGGGTCAACGTGGAGAATATCTAATTAAGATCATACAAATAGCCAAAATGTTTAAAAAGCTGCAGAATGTTCAAGAGGTGTTCACATGTATATGTAGGTAGTACCTCTCTTTGCATAGTGTTTCAAGCCTAAAAATAAACAAGCAGTCCAGCTGGGCTTGATATCACTAATTTGACGTACACTTTCACTAGTTTTGTAATAATACAACCTATGTAAACTAGCTATCAACTAAACATTATCTTACATTGATTTTACATCTTTTACAATATCCTAATAAAAATTCTAAAGATAATGGCACAGTCACTAAGCATAGTTTCTTGCTCCTAAGTAAGTCATCCATGATCCTGATGACATGTACCCATTCACCATGAAATTGAATGAGAAATAAACCCCACCTAAAATACAGATTAAAGAGTCAATATCTCCAGCAATCAGATGCAAAATTACATCTTCAATAGGCCCACTTATAAAAAAACTAATCCCATCATTGTAATGATGTTTACCTATTTATCAAGTGTGATAAAAAGATGAGCAGAAATAGTCCAGTTAAAAAGCACAGAAAATCAGATGCAAATCACCTAATTATTATACATGGATTTCATTATAATGATACTCAAAAAAGATCTTAACTAGTTAAGTACATTTACCAAACATAATCAAAACTGAATAAGACACACAGTTTCTAGAGTGGCAACCAGCCAATCACATGCAAATTCATTATATTAAATACAACTGAATTTATGTGAGATCTTGATCATATAGCCTATACACTGATTTAATGTTCGACCAAAATCAGAAAAAATATTTGGCTTCCAGAGTGGTAACAAACTTAACCAATCACATACAAGATCACCCAATTAATATGTGTGGATCAAATTTTTCCAAACTCCTGATGGCATAAGTAAGACTAATCATAACTGGGTCAACAATGTGGCTTCCAGAGTGGTAACATGCTCAGCCATTCTGATGCAAAATTACCACATCTCACTCATTATCAAACTTGTCCAAGATTTTAATATTGATTCCAGAGTGGCAACAAACAATTGCTGACAGACGGATAACTGATGACTACTGAAAGTTGACTTGTGCAGGGCTGTATCCATAAGTTCACTGTTCCCTAGGGTTCTGGTGCTCCAAAAACCATGCACTTCTCTTTAAAAATGCAATCAAGTTCTCATTTATATCACGTTCTAACATTATGATTCTGTTTACTGGAAATCATCTCACTAACAGTGTTGTCTAGTAGAAAAATCAGACATCCTTTTACAAACATTACAACCTAATTTTAGCTTATATGTAATATAAATTTTGATGACTGGTTTGCTGAATTTCTGTTTTATTCATTCATTCAGTTTAGTTGATCTTAACAGCCACAAGTAATGGGCAATAAAGAAAGGCTGGATGTTTAGACTGGTTTCAAAGATTTAAGTTAGACATAAATTTTGCATATGCCACAAATGGAATTCATCAAATAACTGGAGATAAAAAATATTGTTTATTTTATGTTTAGCTTCATCTGACTGAAACAACATCTCTACTGCAAACATTTTATATGAAAAATCTGAAAGATTTCCCTTGACTTAATACTCAAAGGTTCATTAAGGGCCTACTGTTCTTCCAAAGTTGTTGATATTTTTGGGTATTGAATTCTCTTTCCTTTATTAAATTATATATTTATGATGCACAGTTGTATGGACATAAGCTTTAATCTAACTTGAAAAGAAATCCGATGTCAAAATTAAACTAATTAAATATTTCAGTTCTTTAGAAAATGCAAACTACATTCAAACAATACTGTATATGATTAGTCCCATATATATAGTATAAGACAATTTGTGATTACAAGTCAAAAACATTTCATTAAAGTTAGAAAAGTTATAAAATTTGGATGTTTGGAATTAAATTTTATTAAAAGGTTGTTTACAAGCATTAGTAAATGAAATCAAACATTTAAATCAATGAAATACAAAGGAAATTGATATAACATTTACTTAATGTCTGAATAACTACAAAAATTTCCATTATCTACAAGGATAATCCCCAATCAAATCTGTATTTGATTATTTCTCGACATAATGGGAATATGAGCAAACCAAGTGACAATTGTATGGTAATGAATACAGTGATAATATGTTTTTAGATAACACAGAAATATACAAATCAATATTAGTGTAATGTCATCATAATTATATATATTTCTCAAGAACTTTGTAAATACTTCATCCATTTACATTTTATTGCAAAAGTCTGAAATATTGGGACTTCAGTATTAGTCATCACAATAATAAGTAATGGATATGTTGATATTTTGTTGAGAGCAATTGAAATGTGTTCTTTTACAAGCAAGGTTTCACTTGTCAACTTAAACACAATTTTACTAAAGTAATCATAAAAAAATACAATATAAACAGTATAGTCGAATTGTTGCATACAAGTAATTACATCAATAATATTCAAAAATTATTATCAATTCAGAGTGATCATAGCTTTTATCTGCCATACTATGAAGGAATTATTCGTCTTTGCAGCAGTGACAAAACATTTTGTATACCTATACTCTGTTTCCAAAATTAATAATTAGAAATTCAGTGTGTGCAAGTTGTACACCAGAGTAATGTTCCTGTTCAAAGAAGTTAAAATGGCATTATGAAAAAACCAGTATGCTTCCATGTAGTTCAGTAATAAACACACATGCAAAAGGTATTTTAAGCACAGACATGTATAGCATTCCAGACTTGTGACTTTAAGAAATCTTTTGTATGTCCTTGAAACTGCTTCAGTCACCAGGTGAGAAAATAGTTGTTGAAATTTGTAGTTTTACATTTGATACAATTAACGTTATTAGATATATAATATATGAGATATCTCAAGAACCTTTAAAAAATAGCTTTTAAACTTTATTTTACAGTTAATATATAATTAATCAAATACAGAAATATAATAAAATATAAAAGAAAAGAAAACATATATGTCTGACAATTTATCTTTTAAATCATACTGTACAGACCCACAAGATATCCTACCTTAATTGTACTGTAATTAGACCCCACAAACTATCCTACATTAAGTATATTTGTAACATCAGCAGTCTAAAACTCCTGATAAAGAAAAAGTTCTTTGAATGACGCATACACATTAAATCAGAAAATCCATAAATGCATATTAATGTACCGTCGATCTTTTCATTCATCTAGCTTCAGCAGCCTTTGCATAGTATTGTTCCTTAGGAGTTAACGACTATAACTCTAACAGCTTGAAAAAAAATGTTCAAGTTACTTGAATGACCTGAAAATCTGACCAAGTCACGCACATGTAGAAATATACTGGCTAATTTCATTAGTTAACTGTGCCAATGAGCAATCCAAAGAAGGACAGATGGATGGATGTAATTAACAATTTTGTTATCTACTTCTCATAGACCCCTAATTATCTGAATAGGGTATTATATTAATTGAATGATTTACAAAGTTTTCTGAATTGACACTGACTTAGAGTGATGTCTCTTCAAGCCATGAAAGTGAGAAAAGAAATGATGATGAAGAGAAACAAACATATGATATCATCCTACCATTTCTACACTTTAAATAATTACAATACATCCATCTTTTTATATATTTATCAATATCTTATCAATATTATAGAATTCAAAGATTTTTAAGCAAATTAAAATCAAGGCTACATATTGTAACTAAGTTTTGCAATAATATATAACAATATATGACTAACAGAAAAAACTTGAAAATATTCTACAGCAATTAATTTACCACAATTATTATAAACTATGCATAAATCTTTAAAAATAAAACCGAATTCTCTTCAAATTATATAATGTCATCATATGACATGATCTTCTGATATGACACAAGTTATATATAAAAAGATTAAGGTTTAATGGATCCACAAAAATCCATTATTGGCATATGGAGTATACCTCCTCCTTGATAATTCATGCCCAGATAATTTGCAAACCCAGTAATAATGTGGGGTCAGGTGTGGGTCCCATTTTTGTATCTAGAAGATACTTACAGGATTGACTCCTATTTGTTCAACAATAAAAAAATCACAATGAAAACCAGTAAGTGAAACATTGATTTATCACTTATTTTATCAACAGAATGGTGGTTAGTGCCTAGTGATCTGAATCAACATCATGAACTTTGCAACTTTTAATAAGAAGTCATATTTTGTTTAATTATCTATAAAAAAAACTGTAAATAATATTTGACAAAATTTCGAGCCATGAAAATGTGAGTAATTCCTAGTGGAGGCAGCACAGTAGGAAATACAGTGTGACCTCGCTATAACATGGTAGCTGGGAACCATGGAACCAGACGGTGTTATAGACAACCATGTTATAAGCAACCAGGTCAGTTAGCTGAAGAAAATGATGCAAGTACCCCACACAATTTGCGGGGGGGGAGGGGGGAGAGACTGGTTAGGTAATAAATGCAGGTGCAAAAATACGTGCTTCATTGGCACAATTACCATCTTAAATTGTTGCAAATTAAATCATTGCATTTATGCATATATGTTTATATTGTTGATATATACATGTCTAATATACAGCAGAAATAGAATATCAACACCATGAACTCCTGCAAATCGCATTACATATATTCAATCCACAATACAAGTAATTCCATCGAAAATATGCACACAGAGAGATTTCAAATATTCAATAACTTTGTCACAGGTCATATTGGTTTGAATTCAGTGGAAAAAATAGCACAATCACGTAATGAATGATGAAGCACATTTACTTTTCAGTATATTCAAAGTTTGAGTTTAAAGCTGCCATTGGTAGCGTTCATAAGCATAAACTTTATTCCTGCAAAAACGAAACTTTCATGGCACAGTAAATGTGTTCCAGTCACGTTTGGAAAATGAAACAATCTATCAGATTCCATTGCTTTTATTTAAGCTTGGTACTGACTTCCTTTGAAGAAAGGGTCTTTTTACCTATTGTAGATTGTAGTTGGCTTTCATTGATAAAGAGTGTATGCATTACTGAAGTCACTGCTAAAGGAAAGCTTTGGAGAACCAAAAAATGCCCATTTCTTATTGTGGCGGCAACACCAAATAATTGTACTGCATGATTGAGACTGACTTTTTTTCCATTTGCTAAGTACATTTTCATAACAACTGGTGCTTCAAAGGTAATCTGTACTTTTTTTTAAATTTCAGCAATCTATTTTATCTGGGTATATTTTTAAAAAAGGAATTGGCCATCTTTTGGTTGATGTAGGTACTGTTCTTCCCTGCCTATTGACTAGACCATCAAGTCAGATTTGGTCTTTTTCTTTTTCTTTTTTACATTTAATTGGTAGTGGAGTGATGTTGCCTTCCACAAATTTAACAAATGGTCAACAGACAATAGAGACACTGGTGTTCTGGTCTGATGACAGAGATAGCTACAGAAAATGTGTGTTCTGGAGGATTTAATTCAGAGAAAAAAGATGAGGAATTTTACTTACCATCCACATATAAATGTCAGTCTGTGTAAATATATTAATTACTAGTAAGTGGCCAAATATCCAACAAAAGACAGATTGAGATAATACTAAGTCCGGTTGATCTCTGCTACCAAAAATATCAACCCCCCCCAAAAAAGCGGATATCTCACAACATACAAAACTCATGCTAGGTGTCACCATAAGCAAATTATGATATAACAATGCACTGTTAAGATGGTTTGACAATATGGAAAAATAATTTGGTTATGTAACAACAGATAAATTTCAGTGCATTTTATATTAAGTTTGTGGTTTCCTTTCATGGGGCCTCTGAATTTCTCCACTCCTAACCAGTGGTTGTATATACAAGTTTAAATGGCCAACAATGTTGCCAGTAAGTAAAAAAATGCCAGACAGTATATTTTGCTGCCAATAAGGGGGAGAAAAAAAATCACAATTTGCAACAATGGCAAAGCCCTGTGCAATCCCTGAATAAACTTTTTGCACATTATTTTTTGTTCTTTTAAGAAGAAAAACTAGCTCTCATGTACAAGAAAAATTCATGTAAAATTTCAGAAGCCATGCCATGATCATCTTATATTATTCATACATGATTTCTTCCCCAAAATACTAATAAACTTTTTACATTTTGTTTGTACTTTTAAGAAAGATTTTTTAATTTTCTTTATGTGTATGAGAAAAATACATGTACAGGAAATTTCGGGAGCCACAACATGACCATGTTATATCCAAATTCGTGTTATAATGGAGCGTGCTAAACTGGGGTCACACTGTAAATACCAATTAAATAGGTTTTGTCAAATGAAATCCTGTTTTAGTACTATTTGTTAATTCAGTTTCTGTGTAATCATTATAAATGCAATATGCCCTCTTGTATTCAAATGAAAAGTGTCAATCAATCACCACAGCTATATCTGTTAGAACCTAATTAAGGAGCAACTGTATTTCGATTTCTGATTTGTGGCAGTGTTTGAATCAATCAAAAGTATACCTGCTTTGTATTATCTTGGTAATTACATCATTTGTATCAAATCAAATGGTTGGAATAAAACAATATTTATGCCTTCAAATCTTACCTGAATATGAGCCAGTGGACACAGGTCAACTCATTTCATTGACTAAATGAAAACTTCTATAAATATTTGTATGTCAACAGCATAATTACAGAATCTAACATTAATTACTGGTTTATCCGAGTAATTCACAACCAACCAACCAAACTGGTAAAATTTAAACTTTAGATTACAAAGAAACTATTAGGTGGAAACTAAAATAGTTATTGTTGTTAGTATTCTCCAGTTTTGAAAATAATTAAATCAGTATTTATCCAGTAATAAACTAATAACTATGGTTGGTAATGTGTGAAATATATATTGATAATATCTGTTAAATCATATCTTTAATTATTAGAAAATAAAACATATATTTCATGTTTAAACAGAATTCTAAACTGTTACATCCAGAAAAAACTCACAGGTTTAAATCTCATTAAAAGGATATTAATTTTCATCTATTTTAGTTTCATAACATGATTAACACGTTAAGACAATCTCTGTGTAGCACTGAATCAGGTCCCCATGGATTTATCATTAGATAAATACACTACATAACTAGGTTGTAAATGTGATGAGATAATCTGGGTAGGCTTGTGTGTCATTGAAGATCACAATTTCTCCCACATTATTGACATCATCCACTGCACTGTCATATACATCTGTTGGTTTATTTGGATCTTTGGCTGGAAGGTATCGCATTTTGGGATCCCCTTTTATGTATTCTCCAACACAGACAGACACATAGAAAACAAACTGCTTGGTTCCTGGTGCTGGCGTTTGATTCCCAGCAGCCAGCCAGCCACGAGCTGAGTAAGATGCATTTGTTGCAAAATACACGCCTTGTCCAAACCACACACCTGAAAGAGGAAGACAAACAATTCCAAGGTATCTCATTACATGTTTACAAAGTCTGCTATGACAAC
Organism: Sinohyriopsis cumingii; assembly: GCA_028554795.2. Taxonomy (NCBI): domain Eukaryota; kingdom Metazoa; phylum Mollusca; class Bivalvia; order Unionida; family Unionidae; genus Sinohyriopsis; species Sinohyriopsis cumingii. The sequence goes on along the minus strand of CM068830.1, from coordinate 78,904,276 downwards.
TCTGGAAATGTAAAACATCCTTTCTTGCTGTTCAGAAATTTATGTTTGCTGATTGTTTTCTTTAGTAATACTAGCTTCATAGCTGTTTCCTTTCCATTTCTTTGGGGGTTTACCCAGATATATAAGGCCATCTGTTTTGTAGTTCAAGAATTACTATTCTGGAGCCCGAAATTAGAACCAAGTCCAAATCCATTTGATTTACTGCATTCTTAAAATCTTTAATAAAAAAGACTTATTTATATGCCTCTAATGAGAATGATAACAACTCTTAACCAGTCAGGTTGTTATGTCAGGGACTTTTCCAAAAGTGTATAGGGTATCTTAAATATTATACTCCAATAAATTCATCTTATTTGTTCTTCTACAATTTTTTAACTTTCTCTATCATTTTCAACAGATGCTGTTTCATCTGATAACTAACCATGTCATGTACCATATAATCAAACCAAATTTAAAACATTTTATAAAATTTTAAGATAACCTTTGGTGAGTACATGCATAACATGCATAACAAAATTCTGAATTTAAAAGTTACATATTTTATTTCCTTCTCACTGCTTGTTTTGATTTCCCTCAATAAACTCAGCAAGTTTGGGGAAATATTTAATGAGTTTTCAATTAATTCAAGGACTTTTCATGAATAAAATCAACTTCAAAATTTTAAAGCCTGGTGAACCCCTCAAAATTTAAGGATTTGTCATGACAATGAACCTTGGTATCTTATGGAAATGCAAATATGCTGCTTATTAGCTGGTATTAAGCATACCAAAATATAGGATTGTTATGCAAATACCGAATTTTGTAACTTGAAAGGTCCATATATTCACTAAAATACTCCATCAGACATGATTCTAATGACACATTCATCAACAGGTATTTATTCACAAAATATGATAACTGAAACTCAACAAGTCTGATCCTGAGGATTGCCATGATAATAAATATTAGCTGATTTGACAAGAGCCCCCCAGAACTGAGCTGGAACAACATGCTATACAAGAAATGTCCCAAATGAACAACATGGTGGAAGGAGGGGAGGTGGGTGGGTCTTTCCACAAATAATGTTAAAAATTAAATGCAGCATCTACACTGAAAGGAACACATCTCTACAGGCGTCCCAGATGTTATATGAATGCCTCCCTACCTGACATAATGTTTGATCACATGCTCCAACTCAGTCATCTTATTTGTTCAACATAACAATGTATCTGAATTTAGTTACTAGCTTATTAACATATATTGGCTGCAATGACATCATGTCTGGTCAGAGAAACCAGAGTAGACAATGAGGGGCCCAGCAAGGGGCCAGAGAAGGATGCATTGTGTATTGCTTAAACTACATTTAATCAATTAAATTATAATTAAATAACACACAATAAGTAGGTCCAGTTTAAACTGTATTGTAAATATAAATAATCTTTTGGTATAATGGGGACTAATCTGATCACAGCACATGGCACCAGCCAAGCTCTTAATTTTTCTATAGGAATACCTCAAGAAGAGAGACTTGGGGAGTTTGTATGGTTGTGAAGAGTGTCTGACACCTGTATGTGGAAAAGCAAGGGCTGATACAAGGTATATGGGGTCACTGATAACTGAAATTCAATAAGTCTGATCCTGAGAATTGCTATGTTAACAAACATCAATCAAAACTCCGTAGGAAGTGGGTATGAAGTATATGGGCATAATAGTTGAATACGTTTAAATACTGACACAAACTGGGGATCAAAAACAAAGTTGTGAAATGCATGAAACTTGGCAATGGCCCAAATAAAGTGAAGGGAGCCCTGTGACTATGGAACAGTGACTGTAATGAAGGCCACAAATTTAAGGAAATATAAAGATAAATACAGATAATAATGACTAATAATGCAATAACATGGAAAACGCATGAACAAGGTTTCAAACCACATGATAATCCTGATGTGCCTAAAGGTATAAATATTGGATATCTGGATTAGATTACCAGTTAGGAATACACATGTCCACTAACAGAATATACAGCTGAGATGACAATGTAGCATTGGATATGAAAATGAATGACTAGCATGTACAGCTATACAACATCTCTGAAGTGTTCCAATTTGTATGATGGTATCTCAAAGTAAAGAAGCAGAATAGTGCATTGATCGACACAAGTGTGCACCGATTTGTGAGGCACATGCTATGATATATGCCTCAACACAAAGCAAACTCTATTCTATCAGAGTGCACCTGGATATATCTAAAATATACATTAGAGGACCATTGACCCAAGGTTGGATCAGATGGTCTGGAATTCCAGCCTTAGCAGCACTGGTAGCTGCCCCCATGTGGAAGGTGTGTCCATTATAGCGATGTGAATCACAACCTAACCTGAGCAAAACAGCCTTAATATTAGTGATTAATAAAGTTCTACTTAAGGCGAGACCATTGGTCATGAGGAACAGGGGATCATGATGGCGAGCTCCAGCTAATACCCGAATGCAATGGAATTTCCTCATCACATGGAAAGGACATCCAAGGATATCATAGTTCATATCATTAATACGATATCCACACCTTGACAGAAAATGTCAGTCTTAGATAATCTACGATGCAGAATGAATAGGCATTTATCTATATGAAATATTATATCTGACATACACAAATTGTTTGGTTTGGAAAAAATTGGTTCCATGAATAGCAAATTCTCCATACCACAAAAACTGCATAAGAAGCCAGCACCCAAGTAGTTTATAGTAAGAGTTTAGTTACTCAATTACAGATCAGGAAACTATTACTGATTTTGATAGTTTTAAAGTTGTATATTGTCTCAACATGATTTACCTTATTTTTCAGTGTATAGTTCAATGTGTAAAATTCTAATGTAAAATGTTAGATGTAACAACACTGGTCAGACCATTTAAACTTTTCAATTTGGAAATGGTAAGACCTTTACAAATCACTTCTGAAAACAGATGTGAAACCATCTAGCAAACAGAAATGGAATCAAACTTTCAATCTGAATATAGATGTGTGGACTATGTTATCGATGTCTATATGATATATTATTTTATAATATAGTTTTTATTTGTGTCATTTGGGTTAATGACATTTATATTTAAATTTTTTACTTCAGTAGCTGTATTATACTATAGTAAGAGTACATGTATCTACTTTTCCCATCTATAAATCATGGTTATTGCCAAGTTCATTTCAACAACTAATTTGGTCAAAGTAAGCCAACAAAAAGTTGAATGTAGGTTACATGAACATATTTTACATTATATTTTTGTTTACTTCTAGCCAAATACTACATCTATATAGGTAAAATGAAAAGGTTTATATCTTAATTAGAGGGGCTGAAAGACTTTATTAAAGATTACTTTAATTTGGAAAAATATTTTACAATCAAAATGTGTTATAATTTAAATGCATATTTTAAAGCATGATGTACATAATATTGTACAATGTGTTTTTAACAAATAATGTCACCTCATGCGTGATCAAATGGTATGATATGAGAGGTGTTTTCTTTTCTTTCATCTTACATCAATGAAAATTTAATTACTAGAGCTATATATAGTACAAATACATATTAAGCGTATGTGTCATCTATCTGATGTCAATAAAACTTTGAAATAAAACCTTTTAATAAAATATATTAAATTAATCAAATCTGAACCTTAAAACAAATTACAACAAAAAAGTCTGGATCTTCCTTCACTGGGACAAAAATTACAACAAAGTTTGGATCTTATCTACTTCCTTCATTGCAACAAAATGTATTACTCAAAGGAGTCTCCTAGTAAAAAAAATGAGTGTCATCAAAAGCAGAATTTCACAGTTATTTCATTTCCAGATTTTCAACATGCAATGTAAATGTGTCTTGCATTCAAACTATTTGGAATGGTCGATTTTCCCTTCTGACAGGAGATAGATGAAGTCTGTTGGATGGGATATTTCTAAGACATTCCACGCTAGGCAATGTATTACGTTGATTAAAAATGTATAGTGAATTAGGTCTGCTGTAATTATAATAAATGCTTAATATGAAGAAAAAATAAATTTAAAAATTCATTCAAGATCTTGTGATACGTCTTACTGACTTCTAAATGATAAGTTTTCAGCAATTTTCTAAAGCTATGGAAAGTATTTATTAACTTCTTTTTCTTGAAAAGGGGGTACTAACTTAATATTTCTGGTAACATCAAAACCCTTCCAAGGTAGGATTTAAAACAAACTGATCCACGTTAGACAACATTGTGAATGTTTGTTTGTTTCATGAAGGATTTCTCAAATGCGTGAAATTAAATCTTTACCAGAGGCAATGAAAATTATTTTAAAAAATAAATTAAAATTTTAAAGAATTTTAAGTGTCTCTAAAATGTTTCAAATGAATTCAGATCCTGGGTAAGCCCCCAATTTCTGTTATGACTCTAGGTCTTAAAATATATAACAGAAAGGAAGTGAATCAAACAATTTAAGCAAAGTTCAACATACATATTATTTCCCTAGAAGACAAAGTGAAAATTCAAAACACACTTAACAGTATTGTGAATTAAATCCAAAATAATCCTAAATGTCCTATCTCAAGTCCAAAAGTACAGAATGTTTCAAAATGAATTCAAATAGACTTGAATGTCTTAATTTAACACAAAGATGTAATCCAGAATGTCTTTGAATGAGTTCTTAATAATCTCAAAGTAGTGTTTCAGTCCAAAAGATTAATGAACACTTTGTAATTCCAATGAAGAATATCAGCAAATAATTCTTCCAAAATTATATCTGAGCACAACTGCAAACTCTGATCATAGGTTCCCAAAAAATAATATGAAATGGGAATGAAAGTTTGTTTATAATGTCTATATTTGCACAGATTTCACATGATCTTACATAGAACAGAAACAAAAATTTCTGATCAAATTCCAAACTGTAAACAAATTTGCTTTCAGAGCATTCCAAGGTCATAAACAAGGCTAGGTCTTGAACTAAAAGTTTAGTAAATATCTTAAAAAACATGACAAAAGTCAGATAGGCAAAAGCTATATGCTCAAATATGGACAAAGAATATATATTATATATAGATAACAGTAGTTCAGTAAGTTCAATCAGAAAGGACTGTAAGTAAATTCCCAAGTAATCCTTTTTTGAATGTAATAATATTAAAATCATGTTTAAATCTTTCATGACAAAAGAATTCCAAAAATAATACATTTTTCATTATAAAATAGTTGTTCTTGTCAGAAATTTAGAGTTATACACCTTTAAACACATATATGACATGTGTCAACTATTCATGGTGTCTAAATGGGATGTTGTGAAAAAATGTCATGGTGTCTAAATGGGATGCTGTGAAAAATATTCAGACCAAATCCAGTTTTAGCAAAACTTTTGTATTGACAGGAAGAAAATAATTTCATTTTTTGTGTTATTTGCTAGCATATGTTAATATGTTAAATACATGTATTCCTTTGTAAGATACTTTTTTATTGTTTGCAGAGTCAGTGTGTTTTATGTTTACTGGCCCTCTCTGATAAACATCTTGTCCTGGTTGTTAGCATTCCACTCAAAGTTTCCCTATTATATCAGTAGTGTAGCTAGTAAAGTGTAGGCTTTATTGTCAATAAATCCTAATTTTATCAACAAGCTGTCTAATGTCAGAACAATGTCATTTGCTGTGTGTCTGGTATAGTGAAGGCTTGAACATCACAATTTGGGTATTTTGTTGATGACAACTTATTCAAAGATTAACATATACATAGTAAATCCATCTACTATAAGGGTTACCTTTTAATTTTCAGAGGTGGGGCTGCATGTTTCATTTGAGCCAAGATAGCTTTTCTTCTTAAATCTCAAAATTAAATCTGTTCAAATAATATATTGGATATAATGTTAATTTACTTTAAAACAGAAGAAGAAAGTTTATTCCACCAATCTGAGAGCCAGATATATTTTTATCTGCCTCAGAAAGTTAAATTGTTGGTTCCAAATATGAATGCAGTATACCATGGTACATTGCAGGGTATGTTAAAGAAAATATAGTGGTATACCACAGTACAAAACATTTTGTGTCACCCAGTTATAGTATCTGTCTACAGAATTTGGGTAACATGACCAAATGCTAAGGTGTTTATAAAGAGAGCTCTTTCCACACTGTCATACGGCTTTAACTTACCAGTAATATTCCTCTATACCTTGTTTCATTTAACAAAGGAATGCACATTTTAAAAGTGAATTATTTGCCTTATACCAAGCAAATACATGTGCCTTGAAAAGAATTTCTGTCCAAGTTCAATCCTTTCTTGGTGATGCATGCTTCAAAGAGAAGTTAAATGGGTACAAGACTTGATATACATAGGTAAGGCAATGGGCAGCCATAACCTGGGGTTGTGGGTTCATTTCCCAGCTGGGAATTATTTTAACTCTCTATCCAGTTTGATAATACATCCATATGATTAAACTTTACATTATCATTTATCCTTCCCACACAAAGTCTACTTAAACACTGCTTCAAAATTTTTCCATTTTTAGTTATTATTAATAAATTTTTATCTGCATCAGCAGATAACAGTCTGAATCTGCTTTTGTGTTACATTTATACGTCACTAGAAAACAAAAGATGGCTAGTTAAATCTTTTTAAACAGTTCAAATACTGTCCTGTCTGCATATGCAAAACATATGCACCACTTTAATTCATTAAAAGTGTAAATATTGACATCATTGTTACATTATACTGGAAAGTTTTGAAAAAGAATTCCTGGTACCATAGATATGTGAGATGAGTTGTTTAAGTGAAATCCTGTTCTGTGATTGCACAATTATTTCAGTTATTATGAAGAATCATTTACCATGTGTGCCACAATAGCTGCGGTTGAAACCATGAGTGTAGATACTTTCTACATTTTTCTCTGCTGTCCCATGCCAGGCTTTCCATTCCACCTTGATGTTCTGCTTGTCTTTGTAGCGTTGCATCATTAGCTGCCTTTTGGCTGCATACTGTTGGTACAAAGTTCGGTTTTGTATTCGCTGAATCTAAAATTTGAAAATGAGAGACCAGTAAAATAATTCATTAAATAACATCTCTCAGATATCTATCAAAAGCTCCACTCTCTCTCTCTCTCTCTGATGCTATTAAGCAACACTTCTAATCAAGTAAAGAATGTAATCATACCTTTAATACTTTCATATTTGCCAAATTAGGTATTCTGTTGGCATAAGATCCAGTCTTGCATTCTGTTATGAAAGTAGTCTCCAGATTTGTGTACTCTGGGTCTTGGTTCTGAATATTTACAAGTCTTATGTTCTCGTCAGGTTTCATTTCCATCCAAATATCAGGAAGAGAACTGGCCTTATCTGAAATGATGCATAAAATTTTATCATCACTGTATTTATGGCCAAGTGTAATGGAATGTTCAGCACTTATTTGAGGGGAGAAAAATCTTATGGTTTTGGAGCAAGATTACACCATAAAATCAACTCTGAACAAAAGAAATGATTTCTCTGAAATAAGTCATTTTCAATTTCAATTCTGAAGCATTCCTAAATTTATATATTATTTTAAATATACTGCTGTAGACAGTAAATGAAATTAATGCAAGTCACGTCAAAGAGATAAACAAAACGTATCAATCAGAGAATAAAACCTCTACAAGTGGGTGAAACTTGGAAATAACTGATTATTTTTTTAATGCGGATTTGAACATAAATGATGATCACATTTTAACACCACTTTTAAAACGACTATGTGAATGTGTGCATGCTATAATGAACATGAATAAGCTAGATAACAAAATCCAATCATTTCTTCCAAAATAAGATTGAAAATCAGAACTTTTTGATCCATTACTTCCTTTTTATAAATTATCTGCATTTTTGCTGCATGCATAGGAATTGCTTATAATGAATAACAGTTTCAATATATATAAAATACATGCCATACTATGACTCATCTTTGTTACATATCAAAACCAATCTGACATGCCACAGATGTGAAACATTTTCTGACAGAAACACATCTCATCACATCACCAAAACAACAAGAGCTCTTAGCAATGGTATACTGCAAAGGGTCCAACTCACTACAGTCAGGGCTGGATTAAGTTTATAAGTAACCTAAGGTTAATAGGAGGGAGGGGTGTTACAATTGGCTGTTACTCCAATATGGAATGGAAGACATAGAGGAGAGCTATAGCCCTATTAGCCTATGGGTTCATCTGGCCCTGATCATAATTAATATATCACTACATGTCACACAAACCCTAAATCATGCCAATACCTTTGGACTGTCGATCAGTATTATTGCTAGCAAAAGTATGAGCATTACACAAATTACAGACATGCTAGTCACATGTAGGACTGTCAGGCCTAAAGTATGTCAGCTACATTATGTAGGACTGTAAGGCCTAAAGTCTGTCAGCTACAGTATATAGGACTGTCAGGCCTAAAGTGTGTCACATACAGTATGTAGGACTGTCAGGCCTAAAGTCTGTCAGCTACAGTATGTAAGACTGTCAGGCCTAAAGTCTGTCACATACAGTATGTAGAACTGTCAAGCCTAAAGTCTGTCAGCTACAGTATGTAAGACTGTCAGGCCTAAAGTCTGTCACATACAGTATGTAGGACTGTCAGGTCTAAAGTCTGTCAGCTACAGTATGTAGGACTATCAGGTCTAACATCTGTCACCTATCCAGCATATCAATTCTAAGAATATACTGAATCATTCCTTAGCTATGCTGGTTACAAGCATATCACATGTGAAGATATGATGGAAGCTGATGAGGGCTGAAACTCTTTTAAACATGAGGCCCCGGTTTACATAACAGCTGACAATTCACTTTGCCATAAGAACACGAGCCTATCTAAACTTTCTCTCAACCATTACTGATTTTATCTATTTTTTTTATTAAAGTATGATAAAATACTTTCCAAATATATAGGCATAACTAATCTGCATAGACCTGACTCATAATAGAACCAGCCCAACTCATTACCAAATTTCATCAAAATTCAATGAGAAATAAAGAAAGGTAACAAGCTTAGCCAATCAGATACAGATCAACTCATTAATATTTGCATATCTCACTTATCACAGAAATATTTCACTTACCAAAGAAACTAAACTCATGATGATATAAGCATATTTACCATGGTGGAGCAAAATCCAATGTAAATTTGGTCTCTGGAGTTGTAACCTTTTTAGCCAGTCAGATGAAAGTTTACCTCATAAATATGCATTGATCTTGATAATAAAACACATCCAACATCTTGATGACATTACCCATTTTATCAAATTTGATCAAACTAAGATCAGAGAATAATGTTTTGTGAGTAGCATGAAACTCAGCCAATCAGACGCAAGATCACCTCATTAGTATGTATCAATATCACATACAATTATACATTTGACCTCTTGTTAATGCAAGAAAATTTTTAAAAAATTGATCAAAATTGGATATGAAATAAAATTTCTAGAGTTTGAGAAAACACTACCTAGAAATAGTCTCTACTGTGATAACAAACTCAGTCAACCTGAAAGGCCATCTTATTAATAAATATGGACTTCCCTCATCATCAAACTTGTGCAAGGTCTTATTGACATTTCCCTCTATTCCATGTTTGTTCAAAATTTGATCAGAAATATATCTTCCAGAGTGATAACATGCTCAGCCAATCAAATGCAAGATCTCAATATTTATAATCACGGATCTTGTTCATGTCAGAACATATTCAAGATTATGTTCATATAAGCCTACATTCCAAGTTTCATCAAAACTAATTAAACAATATGGCATTCAAAGTGGTAACATGATGAAATTAATATTAGTACAATCTTAGTTGATCTTGCTCATTGTCCAAGACCTTAATGACAAAAACATATTCTAAGTCTGATCAAAATTGATTCAGAAATATTGCCATCAAAGTGCAAAAAAAATTCAGCCAGTCATGACATCATATCTATGAAACAATGTTTATACCAAACAGCATCAGAATATATTGACTGGTTCTTGATCTGTACCAGTTACAATCAACACCCCACATGAAGACCTGAACTTAATTATCACAGACTGTAACTCTATCCAAAATGGAGTTGACAAGACAAAACCAACAACAGACACATCTTGGTGAAACTGCATCCAAATCTGTTTCATACATGTGATTCTACCTACAGTAGGATATCAATACAATTTTAAAGGCCATCTACAGCACATACTACTCTATTGCTGAATCTACCATGTTTTAAGAAAGTTTTTTTCTTTATTTTAAAAAACAAAGGGAGAATTTATTTACATGCTTTATCAACACATTATAGAAACTGGCCAGAACCAGTCTAATGGTTACCAGAACTGTTATAGCAGTGCAACAACTGGTGCAATGATGCATGGCTGAGCAATTAGATTAAGGCTAACGTGTACACAACAAGTTGTAAATTGATTGCCTTACTGTTGTAATCTGGAGAGTCTAAGGCCAAATGTGGTATGTTTTTGTGGTTTTATATGTAATAAAAGGATCAAAGGTGGTCCATGATGGCCTTCGAGTCTTTGATATAAAAAAAAACTGGCTGACTTAGGGTGAAGATGAGATAAAAAGGAGAGAAAGACCAAATATGATTTCATCAGAAACACTTGAGTAAGTAATTTGTTTTTTTTACTTGCTTATTTGTTATTACATTGTTTAAGATGGTTTATGAGAAATACTAAAATACTAATCCTATTTTATATTTTTTAGTTCAGTTTATGTCAAAATGCAGAAATGTGCACTTTGATTCAACACCATAAAAAAACATCTGCTAAGAGACAAAACAATTTCAACAATGCATGAAAATTATTTTCAATATGTGAAAGTCATAGCAAAGGTCAAAAGCTTGCATTCTGTGTTTCATGCAACGTGGATTTTAAGATAGTATATGGAGGAAGAAATGATACAACCAGGCATATACAGACACTATCACGTAGGAGCAAAGATTCTTCTTTAACGAATACACCCACTTTGAAGGCTTTATTTGAGACTGGATCAAAGGTGGATAAAGTGTCATTTGCAGTGATTTTGTTAGCAAATTTTGTTGCAAAGCATAATTTACCATTCCTCAATTTTCTAAACTGGTTCAAGTTGTTTTCTGATTCTGACACAGTACATAAATTCAAGCCATTGGACAACAACAACAACACACATCGTTGCTCAGGCCCTATCCCCCAAAACCCCACTTGGGACAGAAAAGCTGAAATATGTGTAGGAGTCAGAAGTTTAATGCCTCATCGATGAATTAAATTATCAAGGATATGATAAAACATTGAATGTTTTAGTCCATGTTTGATTTATTTAAACCAGACTTCTTGGTATTCAAAACTGGTGAAATGATCTTCACCATGTATTGTTTTCATTGTTTATTTCAGGTCAAAATCTCTCTTTTTTATTTTTTTATTTACAGTGGTGAAACTTGCCAACAAATATTTGGATCAAAGCCAAGAAGAGAAATAAACCCTTTATCTTAAATCCAGCTCAGGAACTTCATCCTCAGGGAACTTAGCTTAATGTAGTACTGGAGAGCAGAAAGCATCCTTTTGAAACCCAGGCATAGGAATAATGAAGTTTTAACTTCTTGCAGACGTAGCATAGTTGTTTACTCATTGCTGATACAAAGAGAATATACTCCATTCTTTACAAAATATAAATTGCTTCATGACCAGAAGAAGTGTAATCAGTGGCCATCAGTCTGTAATCTTGTAATGGAAACTAAAAGTACCTGTGAATTTTAAATGAAACATCTTCTCAGTGAACTATGAAACATACAATGCTTCCTTCTTCAATTAGCTGATAATACACTGACTCGTATTAATTATTAAATTATATCATGTTCCATCAGAATCTAATTCATGTTCAAAACTTGCTGTTTTATTATAATATGAAAGAGTACATATTATGGAAAGTTGCATCTATTTTGTTTTCAACACCCTTAAAACACCAAATTTATGTCGATTAAAAATCTACTGGATTGATGTCATGGTTCTATATTCTACTGAAAGGTTCTTATGCTGGTTGCAGGGATATGCTACAGTAGAGATTTAAAACTGATGGAAAAGGGAAATAACTCTGTCCAAGATAGACCTGAAAAGATAAACCTTTAAAAGGCACACCCACAAATAATAGGCAATTCATTATCAATATCACCTCCAGTTCTGTGTAAGGGTTACTGACCTTAAATTGTTACAAGAGGAGTGAACAGATGGACTAACAGACAGACTGATAGAAAACGTATTAGGATCACTGATGTTATTACCATTAGTGATGTTAATGTCATTATCATCATCATTTTAAAATGATTTAATATACACCTAGAGGATTCACCTTTCAATATATCCTTTCGAAGAATCTTGACTGTGTCTTCATCATCTTCTTTGTCATACTCAATACAGTTCTTAAAGTCCACAACATAGACCTTCTTCTTTGTAGGATCTTTCAACTCGAGATCTACATCACCTCTCTTAAAAGCCTCTTCCATCCGATAATTAGTAAGCTCATCGTATGGAACTAAGTTGACCCCATCCTCTGTAACATCCTCGAATTGCCATTGTACTACTTGGTACAGCTGTTCAGCATCCCTTTTCTCATTTTCTTGGCGGACTTTGTCCATCAGTTTCTTGTGAAATAAATTCTGTGCTTCGAATACATGCTTCTGAGTTCCTTTGATTAAAACTTGTTTCTCTTCCTGTATAAATTCACATTCAACAAACAAATCTGTTTGGAAAAAGTCCTCAAGCTGCAAAAAATAAATTGAAATCTAACTTAGATAATGCTGGTTGTGCAAACATTAAATACCACAACATTTTATATTCTAGAAGAAATTTTAGTGCCATGACAACACGAATAGCTGGGAGGACCATTGTTATTAACTAGGCCACCTCTTGGTTCAATTTCAATGACAAGAAGAAAAAAAATCCTAGACAAGAAACCCAAGTGGGCCTGATATTACTCATATGGCATGAAAATCAAAATAAAGCAGGAGTCTTGGGATGATGTACAGCTGTAGCAGGTTAATTATGTGCTTCAGCTCTAATTAACTTAAGCTGGATAACATGGTACTGTGGACCACTTTTGTTTTGATTGAAAGGTGTTCATGCTGGAATTCTGATATGAAAGACAGTTTTGGAAAGAAAGCCAGACTATGATACGTATATATCATATATATATTAAACAGTACAACCTGTCTTAAAAGACCACCCCTTCTGTCAAAAATGTATGGTCTCTCAAGACAGGTGGTCTCTCATAACAGGTCATAACAGTATATAATCAATAAATATGTGCATAGAGAAGAAGGTCTCTCAAGATTGGTGGTCTGACATAACAGTGGTATTTCAAGTCAGGTTTTAATATGTATGTATGTATGTATGTATGTATGTATGTATTTATTTTCGAGCATCTGCAACAAGTTGAAATAAACTAGTTGAAACATAATAAATTTAAAGGTTTAATTCCTGTAGAAACAGCCATGTAAATTTTGCAAACACAACGGTTTTTTGTTTTATTTGTTTGTCTTGTCTATGTTATGTATCTACCTTTGAAAAAGATTCATTAGGAGTTGAAAGCACTCAGGCTAGTTAGATACAAGTTTTGCACTGTTTGTTGTCAGTATATATATATCAAACATATCATTATCACAATCAATTATGCAGTGTTGTGTCCTTTGAATCATTCATTGTGGAGTCAGTCCACAGTACAGTGTTGTGTCCTTTGAATCATTCATTGTGGAGTCAGTCCACAGTACAGTGTTGTGTATTTGAATCATTCATTGTGGAGTCAGTCCACAGTACAGTGTTGTGTCCTTTGAATCATTCATTGTGGAGTCAGTCCACAGTACAGTATTGTGTCCTTTGAATCATTCATTGTGGAGTAAGTCCACAGTACAGTGTTGTGTCCTTTGAATCATTCATTGTGGAGTCAGTCCACAGTACAGTGTTGTGTCCTTTGAATCATTCATTGTGGAGTCAGTCCACAGTACAGTTTTTTACTATTTCCTTGTCTGTTAAAATAACTATATCCCTGTACAAGTCATGGTTATTTTAGTTGACAAGGAAATTGAAGCCAACTGTGCAATAGTCAGACTCAACAGCAACTGATTCAAAGTAGATAATGCATAGAAAGTTAATAGTTATTGCAGAAAATAATAATTCCATGACCAAAGCATCATTATCAACCTCTTCTGTTATGAGTCTTCCACACTGAGATTTGAAGCTTGAAGCTCGAGGAACAATTTTCCTCTATAAAGAATTTACTTTGGACAATCAAGTCTACATTTTTCTCCTAGTCCACTATTTCAGTAATAAACACAGCAGTGTTTTCATTTAAAATTTTATACATAATCATGAATCATGTGCACTCAATTCTCAAGCAGGCTAATCAAAATCAGCAAGACATTTCTGCCAGCCAATGAGAATGATTATCTTATGCTTCATCTGCAATGACTGATTTCCATTCAATAAGCTTGGGATGTACTCAGTTTAATCTAAAATCAACTGTAACAGTCTTTGATTGACATGGATCATTTTTATGGGTACCATTAAGGATGGAAAAAAAGATTCATTGGTGCAAGGATATGGAAACAGAGAGATAGAGATATAGAGAGAAAAACACAGACACACACACACACACACACTGCCCAAAGTCATAAATGTAACACCATGTTATATACAAGATTTCCTTGTATAATGGTTTAAATCATAAGTTCCACCAACTGAAGTCATAAATTTGTATGTTGTTATAGATGGGGATGCATTACACTTTGATTAAATCATTAGTACTAATGATCAGAGTCATAAAAAGGCAGTGTATTATAGACAAGGTATAGACAAAATAAAGGTAATAATCATAAGCATGGCTCATGATTGGCACAAAAAACCTAAATATGAAATAAATATAAAAAATTAAACAATTAAAATCACTCTGTATAATGGAATCCAAAACTATACCCAAGTAATATGAATGACTTAATAATCAAGACAGATCAATGTAGTTTAAATCAGCAGCTGCTTGATAAATTTTGAAAGTAACCTGTATTTTGTAAAAAGAAACATCAGAGGTAAACCAGACCACTTGAGTCCTAAAACAAGAGACTGAAGTGAGTCTAATACTGTAACCAAAATATTCAATTTAGAAAAGCTTGCAAATTAATAAACATCTGATAGATCTGCTGTTGGATGAATTCTATTGTACTCTTACTTTACCTTTATTATCACTTAATTAGTACATCCAAAGAGAAAATCATTCCTAATTACCATGATACCATTTTGTAAAATCATCAATTTTCTTTTAAACATCTGAGTGGTTTGCTGCACTAGATCCAGCTCAACAAAATGAATTCAATGAACCTTGGTTTTGATGATAACCCAAGCTATTGTCTAGAAACCCGCTAAAAAAGCCACATCTATAAAAGCATCATATATAGATCTTTTCAAAACTTTGATGTCATTCCTGAAGGCTGAGGGGAACATCAAAATTTTGGAAAGATGATGATGTTGTAGATACTCAGATTGATTGTTTCCTCTTGAAAATACATAGCATAGTAAAATATCACTAGATAGGTTGGATCTTATGACCTTTTTATAGTCAATGTCTCTAATGGATGAAATTTAAAGGCAGTCAAACAGCTGTAAGTAATATAAATATATCCTGCTTTTGTCTGCTTATGTTTTCCTCACAGATAAATTTTAAATACAATATTATATTTTTGATAATATGTATGGACTGATGTTTGTGCATTTGCTATGGGCTTGTAAGTATGTACAATTTTCAGAATGACTCAGTATTTCAGTGTTAAGCCAAATTTATCATATTGTGTTGTATATACTGTACATAACACAGACAGGTTAGCTACTGTAACCAAGTAACCTTCTGTAATAAAAAGTTATTATCATTATTATTCCACTTGTTAGACTCTAGGAACAACTGAATTCCCTTAATTAAAAGCTAAGTAAAAAAAGAAATAAGGAATGTTCAAGAAAAAAGGCAGCTTTTCATTATACCTACCTCTTTTTTACTCATTTTGGCAATAAGTTCATCAGTTAGACACATGGTACTATAGGCTTTGTCCAATTTTTGCTCTAAGTTGAATATACAATGCTCAATGTTTTTTTCCATGTCCGAGTACACCTGGATTGTTGCTATGGACATTTGGCTGCGAGAAACTGCAGGATTTGGTTGGGGTGGCACAACTCCACTTCTTGGAAGGAAACTTTCAATGACACCTTGTCCAAAGTCTAAAAACTCAAAAGTAGCATTTGCATTAGTCATACCAGTAACAATTCTCTCTCATACTGCTTAAAGTAAACTTTCCTCACTTCTAACAACTTATATTAAATATTTTTCATAGCAAACAAGAACAAATCTCTTATAAACAGATAACACTCGATTACGTGCTCATGTGATTAACTTCAGTACATGACTTACACTGAATTTTCATAAAACTTCACTCTTCTGATTTTCTCAAAACTTCCAGGATTTCATACCCAAAAATGTACCTTTTTAGAAGTTTTGTAAATAATGTATTTAAGAACCATGAAACCAAATTACTGAGTATGGCAAAAGTAAAAAAATTAACTTGAAAGCTGTTACTTACCTCTTACAGAGAGGCTAATGAACTATCCCAAAGATAGCTGCTGACTGAATTCATGAACAACTTATTGAAATATGACAGGGGGCACCTACAATGTTATCTCCAACTTCATTTACAATAGTGTTTTAATTTAATCAAACAAGACTTTGTTCATTTTTTTAAATCCAGTGATTAAATACTTAAAATAGCCAGTACCTGAGATTTTGGCACTATATTTAATTAATCCTGACCACTTTTCAAACTGATTAGCTAGCTATAAGGAAAGGAATGGTTACAGCAATTTATTTCCATATAATGCACCATAATCTATGCAGTGGGTTACTTCCCATCCAAAGTATATATTGCAGTGGCTTACTTCCAATCAAGTTTGTATATTGCAGTGGGTTACTTCCCATGAAGATCATATATTGTAGTGGATTATTTCCCTTCAAGGGTATATACTGCAGTGGGTTACTTCCCACCAAGGGTATACATTGCAGTGAGTTACTTCCAATCAAGGGTATACATTGCAGTGAGTTACTTCCAATCAAGGGTATATATTGCAGTTGGTTACTTCCCTTCAAGGGTTACACTGCATGGGCTATTTCCATTAAAATATATATATTGCAGTAGGTTACATCCCATCAAGGATATATCTTGTAGTGGATTACTTCCCATCAAGGGTCATAATGCAGTAGGTTACATTCCATCAAGGGTATATATTACAGTGGGTTACTTCCCATCAAGGATTATATTGCAGTAGGTTACATTCAATCAAGGGTATATATTATAGTGGGTTACTTCCCATCAAGGATTATACTGCAGTGGGTTACATCCCATCAAGGGTATATATTGTAGTGGGTTGCTTCCCATTAAGGATTATACTGCAGTAGGTTACATTCCATCAAGGGTATATATTGTAGTGGGTTACATACCATCAAGGGTTATATTGCAGTGGGTTACATCCCATCAAAGGTATATATTACAGTGGGTTACTTCCCACCAAGTGTTATATTACAGTAGGTTACATCCCATCAAGGGTATATATTGTAGTGGGTTACTTCCCAACATGGGTTATTTTACAGTAGGTTACATCCCATCAAGGGTATATACTGCAGTGGGTTACTTCCCACCAAGGGTTATACTGCAGTAGGTTACGTTCCATCAAGGCAATATATTGCAGTGGGTTACTTTCCATCAAGGGTTATATTGCAGTGGGTGGGTTACATCCCATCAAGGGTATATACTGCAGTGGGTTACTTCCCATCAAGGGTTATATTGCAGTAGGATACATCCCATCAAGGGTATGTGGAGATTTATTCACTCAACAACCTGGACTTTGGTCAAAGTAAGTGGTCTTAAACAAAATTAAATGTGTAAAAACTGTTATTTTCTTTTTTTTAACTTACTGCAGCCTTGAACCTTCAGATCCTATAATCTACTGGGGCTTTTATTATCTTAAGTGCAAGCCATTAACAAAGTTTGGTCAAGGACTTACTCTGTTCTACATTCTTAAGTTATTCAGCAAATCCCATTTTTTTTCAGCCACAACCACCATAACTTTTACCTTTTTACACCAAAATTAATAGACCACATCCGTACTTTAAATCAGGTGTCTCAAACACGTGGCCCATGGGCCACATGCAGTCTACCAAGCCATATCCTTTTGCCCACAAAATGATTGGTGTAACAATGTGTCATGAGAGATAACAAAGGTGATGCAGCTCTTGGTTGATCGAAAATGCCCTCATGCAGCCCTCAGGATGGTTTGAGTTTGAGACCCCTGCTTTAAATGCAGGTCCATCACAAATATTAGTCAGGATATGTTATCTTAACTAAGTTGTCATGTAAAAACCATTTTTCTATTTTGGTCACAGTGAGCCTGACCATTGTCCTTTTCACCATATAATCAATAGCTTCTTTTTTACCAACATGCAAGTTGTCCACAAAGTTTTCTGGAGACACACAGTAGTGAACTGAAAGTTCTGTGCAGAAACCATTTATCTTCTTTGTTCATTCAACACACAAATCAACAGACTTGATGTATACTCAATACACAATTCATCCATAAACCTTTGGTGAAGGAATATGATTGAAAACATAAATATTATATGCAGAAACTATTTTCCTTCTTTCAGTTACAATGACCCTGACCTCTGTTCCAAAATTCATTTAGGCTGCTTTTCTGTGAAGAAGTACCTATCTGTAAAGTTTGGTGATTGTAATTACTGAACAACTTGAAGTCTTCAAATTGAGAAGGAAGAAGTTAATGGACAGATAGATGGACAGCCAGAAAGAAGTTAATGGACAAATAGATAGATAGATAGATAGATAGATAGACAGATAGATAGATAGATAAATGGATAGATAGATGTAAAGCCAGATGGTCAGACAGGTTCACAGCATAATATGCTCTTTACAAAAGGCGGATATGTACAAAATATCCTTTAATCTTCAGTTAAAATATTAAATTCAGAGGATTGTCTAAGAAAGATATTCTATTTTTTGTAGTCTCAAAGATGCTTTGAAATACATACAAGACACATGAATGACATTTAATGAGGAATTCATTGCAAGAAAAACTATATGTACATGCAGTCACAAACAAGAATATTCCTACACTTCTGACATCCTTATGAATGTGTTTTTTTCTCATGTGGCAAACAATATACATTCCTCTTCTCTCAAAAAGTTTCATGCAATGAAAAATGAAAATGTGTCCTACACATCTTTGAATCTCCAATAATAATACTGGAAAGGACTAAATAAATGTTAAATAAAGAAGCTGAATTATCAAAATTGTCCTTCTTCAAAAAAATTTCAAAATTTTTTCCAAAAGAGCCAGAGGAAAAAAGTAAAACTTTTTCATGCATTTAAACACAAGATATATTTAGCCCACAAAGTTTTATTAATGTCCTCTAAGTTGTGTGAGTGAAAAAGTGATGATGAACTGAATTCTGGAGAGAAAAAAAAACTTTTTTCAATGATTCTGCAACAACGATGGACAAGGCAAAAATGTTAAACCTTCTTCCGTGTCAACACCTATCACATATTTACCTATAAAGTTTTCATTGAATTTTTCAAGCAATGTGGGAAAGGAAGTTATGACAAACTGAACAGCAAAAATTAAATTAATTCATAAATTTGACCAAAAATAGGCCTGCAGAACAAAGTAAAACTTTATGGTATATCTCAACCATCAACATATCTAGATTATATACTTCAATGAAATCCTCAAATTAATGAGGGTGGAGAAGCAAAAACAAATTAAATTCCCATAATACCCAATTTAAAAAACCTTTTATCTTTTAATAAATTTCCTCAAAAATGAGCAGAGTAAAAAAAAATCTGACTTATTGTGCATGCTCAACAAGAAACACATTGAATTACTTAAAAAGTTAACAAACAAATCCTGGAGATGCAATGAAATTTGTATTCTAAAAAATCTTTCCTGATAAATTTTCAAGTAATGGGCCTGTGGAAAAGAGTAGCACCTTATGGCATATATACCAACCACCACATATCAAGCTTACAAAATTTCATCACAGTCTTTTGGACAGGCTGGCATGTGAAGTGAAACTAACTTTGTCATGGCTATACAAAACATACAAAGAATGATGCTCTCTATGCTAATACTTTGGACAATTATTGTCTTCTGCTCTTCGTATAAAGTGCTTTAATGTGATTTTTAGAAATGAATATGTCTACAGGCCCTTAAAATGCATGATATTCATGAAAATTCAAGAGTTTGAAGAAACGATTCCTAGCTTGTGGTTTGGTTAAGACAAACAGAGCTGCAGGGGTGCATAATGTATGACTGAATAATGGCAGTATTTGAATAGGATATTTAAACAAAAAATCTTTTTGTCTAATTGTATCTTTTTGTGAGACTTTTCATGAAAATGTAACAATGTTTCCAGTTAAAAGGAAAATGGTTTTAGATGTAACTGCATTACTGAAAAAGTCTAACAAATGGATTGAAACATAAATGTAATGTTGTCTTTTCATGTAGTCAAAAGTAATCAAAATGTTATTAATTTCAATCCAAGTCATGTAATTCTAATTAATCACTCCTTCCAAACATTTGTAAGTGTGAATGTCCTTGTAATGATAAATAAATGTTATACTTTTTTAAAATGAACAGATTAGTTATGTACAATGATGTCCATTAATTTCATTCTTGATTTCTTATTGGATGAGTTATTCTAGTTACAACAATGTTGAATATGATCAATCAGTAGAGATGAGAGTTAACTCAAATGCCATAGGTTAACAGGTACATCAAGGAGCTAGATGCCCCTGACAATATAACACAAATGAATGATATATTTTGTAAAGCAAACACAGGGGCCAAAACTCTGTATTATTTAGTAAATTTGTGACAAACAGCCTTGACCTAGGCCTTGACACTGTACAGCCTCATATTACATTTGATTTGAAACCAATAATTATCTGAAATGAAACATCAATTAAAAGACAATGTTCTAAGTCAAACAGGGGACACAGCTCCATCAACATGGTCTATAATTTATTCAAATTATTGGGGAAAATGGTGAAAATCGACCTAGATCTCTTCATTGTCAAACCCCTTAAAAATATGGTTTCGAATTCATCAAGCCCTACAAAAAATCTCTGGAGCTGAAACAAATATTTTGATGAAAGTACTGCTCCAGTGGCCTAATGGTTAGAGTGTCTGCATTGGATGCAGAGGTTGCAGGTTCAAACCCCAGCAGAGTCATACCAAAGACTTATACAAATGGTACCAACAGCTCACTTGCTAGGCACTCAGCATTAAGAGGTAAGTGTTAGGAATGATTGGCCTGGTGTCAGGATAATGTGACTGGGTGGGACATCATTCTACAGGTATGTGGCATGATGCATCAGTGCTAGACATCACTATAAACTACCACAATGCAGACATCGCAGCGATATGAATGAAAAATTGTTAAAGCTACGTTAAAAACCCAAATCACACACACTGATAAAATTTCTAAGCGAAACAATCACTGTAACTGTAAACGTTTGTTGAAAAACTAAATGAACTTTAACTAGACCTCAGATAGAGACATAAGCCAACTTTGGATTGAATCCATCGAGTCTTTCAAAAGTTACTGAGAAGAAGCAAATTTGTAGGATGAAATGGGATGGAATGTGGTATAGATAGATATGGCAAACAATATAGAAGCCTTCCAAAGATGTGGCTATGGCATAAAAAGTAAAAGATGTATAACAGCAATTAATAATACAAAATTAATGAAAGGTTGTTGTCGTTGTTGTAGGGTTTAACGTCATTTTTCAGCACAAGATAGGCTATACATGGCGGCCAGTATAAATGGCGGAGGAAGAACCAGGGAAACCCCCAGAAAGAACCACCGACCCACGAGAAGCTACTGGCAAGCTTTCTCACATAACCACATTAGCCAAATCTGAGACTCAAACTCATGCAGACAGAGGTGAGATGGCAGTGATCCGTAACAGTGAGCGCTTTAGACCACTCGGCCACTCGGGGCCCCATATAATGAAAGGTAATAAGCCTATTATGCTATATACTCTTGAATGAAGGGTGACTACACAAATGATGCAAAGAAATCTCTACTTTTTGCATATCAAGGAAATCAAAAGACAAGACAGCCACGGCCTGCATGTTAAACACACAATAAAAAAACTGAAAAACTTTAACTAAATCATTAGCAAATTGATGACGACAATGCCATTGGCGTTGACAGAAAAGTGACTTCCGTGCCTCAGTTCCCGTTACATGGGCTCAACTATAACCAGTAGAAACAGCAAATAAATATTAAGTCCCAAACATTTCAATTGTATTTTTCTGTAATTCATCCCACTAGCTTGCAACATAATAAAAAACAAGATATTCTGAGAAGATGTCAGACAGTAAATAAAAAAATTAGAAAGAAATGGTCAGTTTACAATTATGTAACTTTTAATTCTGGTATTGGCACATTTGCATTATCAGTTTGTATATCTACAACTATGATGACAATTATTAAAAAAACCATGTGGTCAGTCTATGAATCAGATGAAAAAACAACACCAAAATCAACAGCTGATCCAAGAAGGATAAAATAAACTTTTTGTGTGACCAGTACTTCATATGGCATACCTTTAACCTTGTCCATCATTTTGCCAAGTGTTCCACGTAATCCTTGATGAGAAATCTTCATCATAGCCTTTTTTATTTCTGGAATGAATTGTGGCTGTTTGTGGAATACAACTATGTTTATGTTTTGGAGCTGATGTCCAGTGTTCTCGTCATCAAACTGTACCAAAGCCTCAAAAAACATCTCTGCTATCTTCTTTGGATCAAACACAGTGGAGCCACCACCTACAAATTAAGCATTTTTTAATTGAAGAATGAACATAAGAAAGCAGGAATTAAAATTGACCAGCACTCATTGGGGTTAAAATCAAGTCAGATAATACTGGAACCTTGAGGACTGGAAAACTGAAGCATACAGTAAAATATGTAATAGTTGGAAGGACTATATGTGGACTCATGTATACTAATCAGTTAATTATAGCACAGTATTGAATAAAGCATCATTACCTCACTCTTTATGTCAACATTTGTGTTGAGTGGTGCAATAACATAGAATTCAAATGGAATCAAAATCAAAATTTAAAAGAATTACAGTAGTCACAGAATTTGCTAAATCTTACAAATGGATGGACCAATAAAAGGGTCATGAATGGGATGGATGGAATTAATAACAAATAGCTGAAAGAATGTTCTGATATCAAGGAATATTGAACAGTGCAAAATCTGAAAAACTTTGGAACTGGCCATGTAGCCAATACAATAATTTAATATGCAACATCCTACATGTCAAAGTTTCAACATATATCATTGTTTTTTTTGTTGTAATTCTCTTACATCTCTCCCTCAATAACTCATCCAAAATGGGATCCACAAATACAGACTTAAAAAAAAATATGCTAGACATCCAGAAAACCACAGGGTTGTGGAGAAAGCTGGTACGTTTAATGACTTAATTCTCATTTTATGATCGCATCAAAAAAGCCAATGAAGCCCTTTATCAAATGAAGTTGTTCATTATTCTCTATAAATTACATTTATTTTCAAAATGTCCAGGGGCCCCAAGTGGCTGAGTGGTCTAAAGCACTCTTCGTTACAGATCACTGCCATCTCACCTCTGTCTGCCGTGGTTCGAGTCTAGGATTCAGCCAATGTGGGTATGTGAGAAAGCTTGCCAGTAGCTTCTCGTGGGTCAGTAGTTCTTTCCGGTGTTTTCCCGGGTTCTTCCTCCACCATTAATACTGGCTGCCATGTATAGCCTATCGCATGCTGAAAAATGGCTTTAAACCCCACAACAACAAAATGTCCAAAATCTGAAAGATCTTTAAATTTCCAACACGTTTCCACAACCATCACATTTAGATGAAAACATGTTTATTACTTCACTGCTTTTTTGTTTTGTTGATTAGTCTGATTCCCTGAGTGGTATTTAACACATTAACCCCTAGCGATGACTTTACGGGGCAGGAGTTAGTAGCCTACTGCCGAGCTCTGTCATGGTCATGCACGATACACTAAAGTGGGTGGTATTATAGAAAGGTAGACAGATGTAGCTCTACAATGATACCAAATAATCTGGAATATCTAGTTGCACTACAAAATACAGATAGAAAAACCTCATTTTTTGGACCCGACTTTTTTTTACCCAAAATTTGCCTGTGGTTGGAATCTGATTTTGTGTCCGGATTTTTAGACTTTTTGGTCTCAGATCTAGGGCAAACCAGTATGAACTGCAAACAGACAGATGAGCCTTTGCAAAAAGTAGGATAAGATGGGCATTTGGAACAAAGAGTGGTCTCCATACAAAAATAATGGCTCCATTTAGCAAAAAAAAAACAAAAAGAAAAGAAAAGAACTCCAACTTTTACCCTTCTGCTCATGCGCAATTCAAACAGCCAATGAAAAACAATGTTTCTAACACAACTAGGCAGAATGTTATTGAAAGATGACTGGGGATTTGGTGTTTTCGAGTCTATTCAGAAATAGCTTTCAAAATGTGTTTCCTACTCAATTTTCAGGCAAAAATGACCAAAAGCTCCAGGGGTTAATGTGTTAATGGTGTAGAGTACAGCAGGGAACCAGACTAACTGCTGATACATCACCAATTTTTGCATTGCTCTGTTAGTAAAATACTGATGCCATGATTTCATAGCAAGTAATAGTGAAATATCTTCTCATCCTTGAGAATATCTCTAAGTGCAAATTCAGGAATTCTCTGAAACTCGTTTCCCCCACAGTGACCCATATCTGTAAAACAAGCTCTTTATTTTACAAAATTTTCATTTCATTTAGCTGCCTTGCTATCTTTGATCACAGTTATGAATGAGTAGGTTCATTCAAGGTAGTTTAATTATATTATGTACACAGTAATATTTATAACAGTGTTCAATTGATCAAATGAAATGAGTTCACTGGACATATGACTGAGGCCACTAGATCTTAGGCATGTAGGATTTACATGACTTTTAACTTTTCATTTATTCCACCCCCTTTATTTGATTCAAAAGATGTAATTAACATTATAATACAAGAAGGCCAGCTTTTAATTTGGTGCAACAATACAACAAATACTTCTGCAGTCAGATATCAAAACACGGTCATCACTTAATTAGGTTCTTAAAGAAATGCTTGTGGACATAGCTGTTACGGTAGATTGACATATTTTATGTTTAAATACAAGAGAACACATTCAATTTATGATGATTACACTTAAAAGAAACTAAAAGATAGAGCTAGAACACAAATTTCACTTGATCAAAATTATGTAATTGTTTTTTTAATTAATGTACTGCCTCCACTAGGTGTGACATTTTCTTTAATTAAAATATTTTTGAATATAATCAATTACAGTGCACCAAGAATGTTGTTTGGAAAGAAAATGTAACAAATTATATGACTTCTTATTAACCCTTAAAGTGCTATACTATTTTGCAGTACATGATCCCTCAGTGCTGAACTGTTTGAGAAAAAAAGAAAGAAAACTGCACAGTTTTTAAATTTCATGTATTTTAATAAGTTTACACAACAGATATACAAACCCTAAATAAAAAATTATGGTAATGTCTCAACTTTAAGATTAGCATCAAGGCACATGTGTAAGTTTAAAATATTTGCACATACAGGTGCAAATACAGGCAAAATGACAAGTTAACATTGTATTTCACCTGTATTTTAGTTTGGGTTTTTTAATGGAAAAGTTCATATATATCTAAGAAACATTATATTCTTTAGTAGTTCAATCATGTACATGTACATGTTATGTCTATTCCAATGTTGTATCTAAATTGTAAAAATCATAGGTAGAGGAAAGGTACATTTTACAAACATCCACTTCTTGAATATCAGAGGTAAGTTTACATACACCCCCACCCCCAGAATCGGTAATAAATGTCTCACATCTGAAAGATGTTTGCTTTCTTCTGAATCCTTTCTTCTCTTATTATTAAAAAACCCAAACCAAAATGCATCCTTGCTGAAAGCTTGTGGCAAGCTTGTGGTAAGCTTGCGATAAGCTAGTTTGATGTTTATAAGCTAACATGGATGCTTGCGCAAGCTTGTACAAGCAAGTGCATGCTTAGGCAAGATAGCTGGTTATAACCGCAAGCTTGCACAAGCTTGCGCAAGCTTGTACAAGCTTTCTTGTTTGCTTCAGAAATTAAAACTAGCTTGCACAAGCTTTCTTGTTTGTTTCATAAAGTAAAACTAGCTTGCGCAAGCTTACTTGTTTTCTTCAGAAAGTAAAATTAGCTTGCGCAAGCTTGTTTTCTTCAGAAAGTAAAACTAGCTTGCGCAAGCTTTCTTGTATGTTTCAGAAAGTAAATTTAAACTAGCTTGCAACAAGTTTCTTCATATATATATATATATATATATATATATATATATATATATATATATATATATATATATATATATATATAAATATATATATATATATATATATATATATATGTATCCATTGCTTGTGAAAGTTTGAGACCATGTATCCAAGTAGCAGGCACCATCACTGTCACGCCCCTACGAAAACAAATTCATGACTTGATGAACGATCATGAAGTGTTCATGAAAGTTCCTCAACTAAGTTCATGAACTTCAAGAATTTTGATGAATCATGTACCTGAAGTTCATGAACATACTGATGAATTTTTTATGAACTATTATAATATCTTTGAAGTTCCTGAAATGTCATGAACTAATGGTTCATGAACAATTCAAGTACTTTGATGCAATACCATGGTATTTCTTAAAAAAATGTATATTAAATATCTATATCATTATATTCATAAAATGTTCATGAAAATTTATCATACAAACTTCTCACAATATTAGTGAAATTTAAATAAAGGTGAATTTTTTCTTCTTTTTTTAAAATGATATACTGTATAATAGTTCATACAGATCTTTAATTCAATACTTGTGTACTTAACCGGAGTATTTCTGGATTAATACGGGAAAATATTTTCTGGCCAGCATCAACAAAATGTATTTGCTTTAAAAAGCTTTCAATGACTTTGTCCTAACGTTTTTTTTCTTCTCTCCATTACTGTTATAAACTGCATATTCTATTGACTTAGTCACTGGTTGCCAATTTGCAGTAAAAACCGAAATATATTAACAACGATTATCCTGATTGGATGACTATGAAAAAAGACATGATATGATTGGTTAATATATGCGCACGATTTCAACAGTTAAGCTTCCTCAGAAACCAAAGATCATGCAGATGGTTAGGTAAAAACCTCGAACAAAAGCCATGGACTCCATGGAATGGACAGAAGAGAATATTTTCAATATCATTTTTTTAAAGTAAGTAGAAGTGCAGAGAATCGATTTTGAAGAATATGAAGGAATGATTTGGTGAGAGCAAAATTAGGCGGAAAAGCGTACCAAGCCTGGATGACCAAAATTACGGTGAGTATATTTTTCTTGGTCATTCGTGATTATTTCAGTAGAAGTTATATGGATATTTTATTGGTTTATATATGTCATCATATTATTTACAACCAAGCTAATGACATGATTTTGTTCAGACCTAATTTAAACTTGCTCATCGAAGTTTTGAAAATCACTAAACATTATCACCCCCACCCCCCAGTTCTCGATACCAGACGTGGTACGATATCAATAGGAGTTGAGATGTTCGAGATCGTTTTCTTTTACATGACATCACTATTTCTATAATCTGATGTAATTTGGTAATTTAAAAAAAAAGAACTTAAGAAAATAGTTAATGCGTGAAACTGTTCACAATAAAAGTGCAAATAACAACGTGATGAAACCGGAAGCAGTTATACGCAACATGCGGAGTCGGAGTGGATGCATTATAGTGACATACTAAGGGCCTATACCACACAAGTCTGGCGTTTTATCAATAAAAAATGGCGAAAATATTTGAAAGCATGAAATAACCGTTATCTGTAATATATATGGTTATTTAGTGTAACGATGTTGTCAAAAAAATTGTCATATTTTACTGAATTAAACATCCGTCTCCTGTGACTATACCTATGGCTAGACAGATTCAATTAATATAAAACAGTGACAAAATTCTGCAATAATATAAATGCTCAGTATTATATGTAAGGGATTAAATCATTTTTGAGTTGGATCATATTATTCCAGTAAGTAAAGTGGGGTACAATGATAATGTGCTAAAAGCTAAAAACAATGTTGATCAGAGATTATCTGTAATTAACTAACTTTACCTTTTTTCAGACCAGACAGCAGAAAAGTAAAATTGTTAGAGGATGAAGTTTGTAGGTTAAGGAGGAAAATTTGAAAACTGGAGGATCCTAGATGGAAGAGACATTAAATTGTGACTGCTGCAACAATGTTAAAGATCCAAACAGTAATCGGATGGAACAGCTTAAGTTGCAGAAGGAGACATTCAGTAGTGACAATGGACAGGATTTTATTAAATTATAGACCCTGAACATCTTCACAAAAGAGTTATCAGACAGGTCAGTCTCTAGAAGAAGACTGGTCAGGATAAACCCCAGCTGAAAGACAGCCCCATGATGATGAAATATGCTTCAACAGTTGATTGCAGGCAACTGCCCCAATATCTCTTGAACATTTTTCAAAGAAAAATTACAGAACATACAAAAAGTGTTGCTAAGGGTAAAAAAAAAAAGAATATCACTTGTCAGTTTAAATTTATCTGAAATCAAATACAGTTTTTAAGATAATATGTTGCATTTTATACTGTATTAACCCCATCCCCCATCAAAGGTTACTGTATGAGTCAGGATGAAATAGGTATTTGTGACTTGTCAGGTAATCATATTTTGTTTTATAGGCACTGTTCATGAAGTCATGAATCATTGAGAAACTTTGTTCATCATAGTTCATGAATATGTTCATGCACTTGTTCATGAATGATGATGATCCAATTTGTGGACTGTTTTCAGTTCATGCACATTCTAGAATAATTCACGAACCTTTTGATGAACTTTCATGAATGGTTCTTGAACCAAGTTCATGAACAGTTCATGCCAGTTCATTCATTATTCATGATCATTTCACAGGGGTGTGACACTTGCAGCTAGGGGAACACATAAAGCTTCTGCAGCCTTGGGTAAGCTTGCAGTGAATGAATAAACTTGAACAATGGAATTAAACTTAATGTTTTGGCGGAACAGATTTGTTTTCTACTGCATTGCAACTATAAGATTACATTATTTAATCATTAAATATGCAGATTACTTCATTGGAATGAAGTAAAACTTTGCAATATATTATGATAATATGGTCCACCAGGAGCAGTTGAGTCTAAAATGCATTTTTGGACAGGGGCCTTCGGACTCCCAGACCCCCCCTTCACATTTTCAGGGGTTTTTTTGGAAGGGGGGAAAACACAATCTTGTCTGATTTTTGAAAGCCCAGATGCTTGTAGCAAGAAATCTCTGCAAGCTTGCAACAAGCTAGTAACAAGCTTGCAACAAGCTAGTAACAAGCTTGCGCAAGCTAATAACAAGCTTGTGTATACTTATTGTACTAGGTAAATAAATAAATAACAAGCTTGCGCATGCTTGTGCAAGCTTAAGCTTGCGCAAGCTTGTGCAACCTTAAGCTTTCGCAAGCTTGTGCATGCTTATGACACTTTTGTTAAATAAGCTTGCTGCAATGTTCCAAATACAAGCTTGCCACAAGCTTTATAAATAAGCCTGTGGCAAGCTTGCTGCAAGCTTTAAAACAAGCTTGCAATTTTGGTTTGGGAACATCTTAAATAGTCAATAGGTTCAGTATTTGACATCTCAACATTTAATTTTGAAGTACTGGTGAATGAGGGTTGACAGGCACACCATCTTTTTTCATCCAGCCAGCATGTACGTCAGGCTCCAGTTCATGTCAATTCCTGGCTCAAAATCACTCATGGGTATTTCCATCAACACTTTGTCAGCTCCAATAATCTTGTCTAACTCAAATCCTTCAAAATCATGTTTTATCATCACAATATGCAACCAGTATTTGTTGAAAGAAATCATCATCATATTCTGCATCAGCCATTTTAATTTTTCCAGGTAAAACATGCTCAAGAGCGAGTGTTTGTAAAACTTCTTTGATAAATGCACAGAAAAGAACAACGGAATGCTTGTTCCAGGCCCCAATGTACCAATCAAATATAGTTTTACAAGCAGTCATGACAAGTTGATGTAATATGATACGTACATTGTTGCTTACCTAAAAAATAACTCATGTCATGACCAGCACTATGAGACCTTGACCGACAGCTTAACTAGCAATTTGAGAGATAAAAGTTTATATTTTCATCATTTTGATTAAAATTTCCAGCTCATATCTACCATTTCTGATGACAAGACAAGTGATATATCAAAGTTTCTGTTACTAATTTTGACTGTAATTTTCATCAAGTTAAACAAATAGTGATGAATTTTTTGGTATCTTCTGGTTAAAAAAATGGAATCCATTCCTGACCTGGTGCTATATCTGGGTTCATGAGTTATCAGGGCACGAATTATAGGGAGCGATGTAGTTTTAAAATCTTCAATTGTAACATTTTTTATTGCTATTTGACAAATTTAATAATAATAATATTACTACTTTGTTCCTTATTCCTACTTTGCAACTAAGACTATAATATGGTCTTTCATTATTCTCTGCACCATTTCTGAACTTATATATAGGTAAGTTGTATATCCTAAACTCTTTATCAAAAATAAAAAGATACCAACCTGTACCCAAAACTGGAAATGATAAGGAGACCAGCTTGCGTTTGTTGGCTTTCTTAAGGCACGTCTTGAATATTTTTTTCCAGCCTGTTAGGTATTCCTGAAATTTGACATGCATGATCTTTTTGCACGTCAAGCCACTGATTTCCATGACCACAACACCATCCTTTCTTAATTTATCCACTGTCAATAAACAAATCATTTATGTTTGTAACAATTTATTTATTTAGCAAACACATATGAGCTATATCAACATTTACTAACACTTAAGAAAAAGTTATGCAAGTATAGATTATTGAAATTAGGCACTTGACCATTAAAAAGAATATATATGTTAAGCAAATTCAAAATTATAAAAATATACTTGCTCCACAAAGAAAACGTGTTTTCAAAATCTACTTCTGGTCATGGCACATGAAGACAGAGATGTGTGAATCAGATCAATATAAAAAAAATCTGATATGTAGGTATAGAGGAAAAAAAGAAATACAATACAGTGATTTACATCACTTTTTTCTGGATAACAAACTGTGCAACTTCAGTGCATTTTATCTTTATTTATTTAATATATAGTCAGGATTAAATACAGCATCAGAGGTGGCTGCATTTTGGATCTTCTATTGTATGAACATAACTGTTACCATATTATAATGAGCTGACCAAAGTAAGAGATCATTTTGTTTTATTTAATCATTGTTCTTAAAATATGCTTAAGAAACCAGTATCAATGTCTTCTGCTAGAACCCATACATTACAGGGTGAAGGCCACAGAGTTAGACTAATCTTGATGTGACAGCTAGTGGTACAAGAATAATTCATGCATTAATAATTACCCCATTTCAGCCAAATCAAATGAAGCTTTACATGAAGAGCATCATACATAATGAATTCCACTTATCTTAATTCATAGTCTTTCACATATACAATACAAGGTTATGAGGGCTGTACCACAATAGATAAAATGTAGTCATTAATATGGAAAGTTTACCTTTAAATAGATATATTTATTCCAAACTTATCAACTGTCATGATCATAATAAAGCTATGAGTAGACTAGGATGTATGTAGCATCAAAGAATATATGTGGTCATAAACACAAATACACAACCCATATTAGTAAGGCATAGAATGTAGATTATGTTACAACTCTGAGTCATAAACTATGTAACACAAGAAATCAAAACCAACAAATTTAGTAACATCAACAAAATATTTATTTCCCAAGAATACAAAGTGAAAGTAATGGAAGAATTTACAATACTGTGAATTAAATCCCTAAATAATCCTAAATGTTCTATCACCAGTTCAAAAGTATAGAACTTTCCGAATTAACTCCAAGTCTTGAATGTAATGATGTACCAATAGTCTTGAATGAGTTAATGTCAGATGATGTACCAGTAGTCTTGTTGTACTATGGCAATATAATCAAGAATGTTTTTGAATACACCTCAATAATCCCAAAGTATTGTTTTAGTCCAAAAAGTCAATGAGCACTTTGTAATTCCAATAAATAATTTGAATAAATAATTCGTTTCATATTATTATTGAATACAACTAAAATGATTCCACAGACTGATTTTAAGATAAGTATCAATAATTGTTTACAAAGTACTTAATATACAGACTGTCACCTGACTTGACACAGCAAAATGCCCTGGATGTAGTTCATTTCCAATTCATAAACAAGTCCAGGTCTGTTTACTTAAATTTTAGCAAACAACAAAACAAAAATCAGGTAGACAAATTAATTTTCCATATATTGTTATATATATTTAATCTGCTTTATTTTGGTATTAAGTTCTTTTTCATTTCTTTTTATTTCATTATATGCTATTTTAATGTAACATTTTATGTTGGACTTAACCTTGTCCAAAATCAAGTTTATTTCTGACTTCACCTGAATTATTTTTTAATTCTGTAATCAACTAATACATAGCCAAAATATTCTCTATGTGTATGGGTTTAATATTAGGATCATTATTAATAGAAGTATTTTTGTGGCTGGGTCTAGGTTATTGTGATTCTACTGGCATACCTGACTTATTCCAGGTTCTATATTATAATTTTATTAACAGATCCTCTAATTAATATTTTATCTTGTAAACCTTTAGAATATTCCAGATTGAAATTTTCCATTAGGTAATAGTTTCTTTTTTCTGGAAATGCTAATTGTGACCTGAGATCAAGTAGAGTACTATGTAATCTTGTTACTGGAAAAATTATTAATTCATGCCTTAAGATTTAGCAGAATCAATTTTATTATTGTTGTGTCAAATATTTCATTTTGGCTGGAATTCATTTCTTCAAACTAATTAAGTAGAGTGATTTTTCTCTGGAAATATAGAGTGCTCATAAAAATACAATATTCGTGGACAGACATTCACTAGGATTTATAATGAATACAAACCTGGAATTATATCACTGTTATTAACAAAAAACTGTAGGTACAACACCACAATACAGGCCACCACAGACACATCAACACCTTCAGTATTGGAATTAATTTGGATTTCTACTAAATTTTATTCAGAACTTTAATCAATATAAAATGTGTCCGTAATTCTAGGATTATTTGACATTTAATTCACAATACTGTCACAGAATTAGGCAAAAAAATAACTTGGTTTTGCCTTAGAACTATTTGACTATTTCTCATTGTATATACGTACAACTTTATCTAGGGTGAATAAGTGTTTTTCCAGGTAAGCAACTGTATTAACATGTACCTCACCGGAAATTACTTGCGACGAAGGGACATTAATAACATGATATGCACAGGTATATTACCCTGACTTTTGCTCACTCTCCTACGGATTTAAGTAAGATTCATTTCTAAACCGACACTGGTCGTTTTGCATCACGTCAAGGAGTGTACACTCTCCATTGTTCTCCAGCCATAGGGGTAGATGTTACATTTACATTTCATTTGATATGTGAAGCTTATTCAGTTTGGAATGTCTTATTGCATAATAATGCATTTATTACAATGCAGATTGGAACTTTGAATTACAAGTCACTATTAGAGGTTAATGTATTAGCATATATCTAGAGATTTTACATAAACTATTATTATGACCAATTTGGTTTTATTGTAGCTGACTGTGTCTGTCACTGTGATTGTGACTGTGAATACGACTAGAGCTGTCTAAAGTTGTTTAGAGCTGTCTGGAGTTTCCAGAGTATTTAAGGCTGCGTGCTGTCGATACGTATGTATGTATGTATGTACATCTGTGCCATGGACGTAGACGTAGCAAATTAAAAAAGGGTGCTGTATGCTGTCTGTACGTGTGCATACGTATGACTGTACATGTGGTGGATCCATAAAGAGTGCGAGCGGCCGATAAGAGTATGGGCCAACCCAAGGAATCGTGCGACTGTACAAGGGGTTTAGAAGCATATGTTTGGTTCAATTATTGTTCCAATTGCATTTTTATCTTCATAAGATTATTTTGAATCTTAATTGTGTTCATAAGATTATTCTAAATCTTAGTTGTGTTCATAAGATTATTTTGAATCTTAGTTGTGTTCATTCGATTATTTTGAATCTTAATCGGAGTTCATATTTGAGATTATGTGAATCTCTCTTGTAGTGTAGAATACTGTTTGAAGCAGATCTGCAGTCCATGAGGTTTCTTGGATCTGTACTTCATATCGATTTCATATTTTTGGTTTATTTTCAATGTGTGAATGTTGTGTAGAGTGACTGGGTCAATCGTATGTTGAGAGCGTGAGAGAATCATTGTATTTTAACATCATATATTTTTCTTTATTAATTCGTTTCATAAATTTCCATCTTTCTCACATTGTGTTTGTCTTATTCATTTAGTCCAAAAACCCATTCAGTTTCTATTCTGCGACAAATACCATAAGTTCTTTTTCTTTTACATGTTCACTTTGTATTCGGGGGAAATAAATTATTTGTTGAATTTTACAAAGCTTGTTGCTTCTCACTCTTTTTTATTACTTAACTTTAAGACCATAGAATCATTATGTATATATATATGTGTGTGATTTATTAATTTTTAAAAAAATTTTGAGGGAAATAAAGTGCTAGGATTGGCAATGAGAACAATGAGAAACAGGGATGGTAAACCATAAACACACATATTTTATTTGCCTTACCTTCTGTCTGAGTAGCCTTTAAGCAAACTCTTAATTTCCAGTACAAATGCCGATATTTTTCTACTCCTAATGTTTATAAGAATGTCTTCGATGTCAGCAATACAAAAATTGAAAACAT
Organism: Sinohyriopsis cumingii; assembly: GCA_028554795.2. Taxonomy (NCBI): domain Eukaryota; kingdom Metazoa; phylum Mollusca; class Bivalvia; order Unionida; family Unionidae; genus Sinohyriopsis; species Sinohyriopsis cumingii. Next base: position 78,869,245 of record CM068830.1, on the reverse strand, counting down.
TTCTGAAATTCAAAATCAGAGTAATTGGCAGGGCTAAAGATTTTGTAAAGTTTTACCGTATTTCTTTTCCTTGCATTTTTCTTCAAGACCTTTGCATCTCTTCTTCAATGAATTAGCAACACCACCTAAAATTAGAAAAGATTCCAGTGAAATTTTAATCAAACATTATTTAATATTCTGAATTGAGCTTCTGAAAATTTCAACCACAACTGTGTTTGCATAATGTAGACATTTGGATAAAGTCAAGCTAAATGACAGACCTTTTATGTGCAACAATGAAATACCTTTTGGATTTATATACGATTGTCAAAGGTCTTGATATTACAATTGCACTTATTGCACATTTTTCATGCAAATTATTGTAGTGGTCAAATATTTTTAAAAATATTACACAAAAATGTTTAAATGGGGTGTAAGCTGTATCAGATAAGAAACCTACATAATGTAACAACTGTTAAATGCTCTGGAAAAATTGTCATTTTCAGATCCACATTTACTTCAGTTTTAGTATTTTCCTTCCTTTACTAATTTTCTAACAAATACTTAACAAAATACTATTTTTCTTTCACAGAACTAAACAAATGTTTGCTCAAGAACATTAATTTTTGCCTCTTTAATGTTTTTAACAATTAAATAATAACTGACAGCAAATAAACTTATTACCTTGAAAATAACTAACACTTAATTGACTGGCATGTGATTAGGCCCTCAAACAAGTGAGGGAGGACACCAGTAATAATAAACATTAGTTGTTGTTACGTGTATCTTTTCTTCTTTTTTTGAAAAGGACAATGCAGCACATATTTTGTTTAAATGACCAGATAGGTACTGACACACAATTTACAGCTCCCCACTCCCATAAAATGCACATTACAATAATACAATTCAGAATATAATGTGGTAATGCAATAGACCACTTGACCAAACAAATTATGAAAATAATTTCCCTTTTTTTAAATTTTGTACAACCATCATCTGCAAAATTTACATCAAAATCACTGTATTTAATTTGGAATTTGCCAGAAGTAGAAAGTATTAGCTGCAGCATGTCACATTCTCTGATCTGTTGCCATCCAAGTGTCAATTAATAATGACCTTGTAAGTGCTTCAATACACCCAAAAAGTGCATTATCCAATCACTAGAAAGACAATCACTGATAGATGATCATTTGCATAATGTAGCTACAAATAAAGTCCATTAAAACAATTAAGGGTCACTTTGTTGTAAAATCAGTTTGATTCAAGAAGAGTTCAGTATAAAAAGTATTTATGTGTGAATTACGACAGAAAACTGTTCATTTACATCATCTGAATAAATAGTGAATTGAAATGTTTATTCTTTGAACAGAGATGTCCATGAAAAAGAAAAACTTATTCTGTGAAAGTTAAGTTGGATGTTTTTAAGTGACCTAAGTCCTACCAAAAACAAATTCAGGTTCAGAAAGACTAATTTAAACTACTTGAAGAATGTTGATGTTCAGCATTGGATCAACAGTTGAATGTAAGGCTTAAACTGATATCATCCTGTTCTTCTAAGGTGACAAAAATTAAAACAGAGATCTCAATTGGCAGGAAGAAGGTTCTGATATTGACAGTGATTAGGAGGACTTTGCCAGAAGCTCCTCTTGCCATTTCTAAAGCCATATTTATATTGGAGAAAGGACTGACATGGCTACAAAGCCATATTTGGATTGGAGAAAGGACTGACATGGCTACAAAGCCATATTTAGATTGGAGAAAGGATTGACATGGCTATGAAGCCATATTTGGATTGGAGAAAGGACTGACATGGCTACGAAGCCATATTTGGATTGGAGAAAGGACTGACATGGCTACAAAGTAATATTTGGATTGGAGAAAGGACTGACATGGCTACAAAGCCATATCTGGATTGGAAAAAGGACTGACATGGCTACAAAGCTTCAATAAGCCTAACAGATTATGCAGTTGAAAAACAACACAGACTTTGCAACAACAAAAAAAAAACAATCAAGTCTTGAACAACATAAAATCATGAAATCCTTCCAGTAAGGTATGCACATGTGCTAGTGAACAATACTTATTCTATTTGTACTAGTACTTTTTGTGAACAAATGTGTTTGTTTCAGATATCACTGAATTTCAAATGGACTACATACATGCATGTATGGTAAGTTTATCATTTCTGCTATTTTGTGCTTTTAAAAAACTGCTAAATATATTCTGCACATGGTGTAATATCATTCAGTAGCTAATCTGCATGTACAACTGAAGATGAGATATTTAATTGACAAAAATTACTTGATGTTCATTTAACTGCAAAATGTGTTTAAAATTGGTATATATGATTTTGATCTTATTAAATAACATTCTCTGTCACGATGTTTGGGCCTCAAGTGAAACTGGAATTTAATCAAATCATTTTTATTTTGCAAGTGACTAAGATTTTCATCAATTTAAATTACTCTTAACTTGCTTAAAATGCATCTGTCAATTACAAATAAGTGTTGACATGTATTGAAAGAATGGTGTTACATCATTGTTTTATTATTACTCATATGAACTGACCTCTCAAACAGATGACAATACAGTTTTAAAGAAAAGTTTCTAAGCTGAGTTTTATATAACCCCGCCAGGTCCCAAACATGTGTACATGCATTCATATAATTTTTTATCATTCTTGTTATACCACAGTTCAGTACATGCCATGGTCAGCATACATGTACCCAAGTATCATGTTAAAACAGTAGTTACAAAAAGCACATGGTGTGAGGTACCAAGTTAATGTCCAATTGTGCAGACTGTGTGGCAACTGTTTTATTTTAGTTGTTTTGATAAGTCCAGGACATAAGCTTTCACACATATTTAGTTCTGTGCTATAATATCATTCAGTGTTTAAATAATTTGGGGTGGGGGTGGGAATAATGACCAAACAATTGCATGGGATAGTTAAGGGTACATTCATGTCCAATGCCTGACAGGCTGAGATAGCAAACACTCATTTGAACTTTTCTGTTGATCAAGTCTGGCTAATATTGCTGGTTTGGACCTCTGGTGTGTATGTATGTCTAGGTTTTAATGGCATATCAGTACTATATTGGCTATACAGTGCTGTTTAAAAGTAAAAAATGATAAGAACCAAAAATTTAACATGCTTTAGAAAAAAAATATTCTTTCAAATTGATGTCAACATATAGTCCAACAAGTCCAACAAGTCCAACAAGATATCATGCAACACATAAAGATGTTAACATTTTTTACAAGATACACAAAAAGGAAAAGAAAAAATATAAAATTCTTACAATGCAGGGTAACAATTTATTTTATAAACTGCATTTTTTTTAAAAGTCCAAAATTTTTCTTTGGTGGCAGCACCATAAAGCTTCTTGAATGAGTTTGCATCAAAAACTTTTAAGACAGTGGAACACTGGACTCAAATCAAGACTACAGATTTGCAAAGCAGTGTTTCAGCCAGCATTGAGAAGAAAGGGGTCAATTTAGCCCTATTCAATTGAATATAGTATAATCATAATAATGACTCAACATCATAAACAGAGGATGTCAAATAAGTAATGATTTAATATTTAAGTTATGAAATGAGTTGAATAATACCCAGCCTTTGTAGGCCACGGTGAGCAAAAGCTGGACACTCTTCAGTGATTTCATAAATTTAATATTAAATCATTACTTATTTGAGATTCTTATTATCACATAGTTTTTATTTCATTGAAAAGTATAAGGATAGAAAGAAGAATGAAACATTTTATTAATTCTGTCTGAGACCTTTCATTTGTTGTGTGTAAAAATAGTCCCAAATGAAGCTGAATCAGTATTAACATTTAAAAGTAAATAATACCTTTACAAATCAAAAATCAAAGAACAATTGTCCTTTCAAATAAACGAACATTTTACACAGACAAGATCATTTTTCAGCACAGAATGCATGTGATGTCTCACTGTTTGATACTGTATCAGTTAGAGTGCAGTAGACAGGTTATGTTTACACTAAAGTGTCATTTTCACAACTAAATATTACATTGTTGTAATATGTGTGTGTGTGTGATTTGGATTTTTAACATAGCTTTAACAAGTTCCAAACATATCGCTATGATGTCTGCAGTGGCAGATTATAGTGATGTCTAGCACTGAGGCATTATTTCTCACCCACTCACATTCTACTCACAACAGGCCGACCAGTCCTAACACTAACTTCTTAATGCTGAGCACCAAGCGAGTCAGGTGCTAGCACCATTTTTATAAGTCTTTGGTATGACTCGGCCGGGATTTGAATCCATGACCTCTTGCATCCCACAACATTCTGGTGAAAGAAGAATTACTGGATACAGAAATTCCCATATTTAATGTAATGTATTTGTGACTGGATATTTGCAGTACTTGATCTGGAACAGAATACTACAGAAGACATAAACAAATTTCATTTTGTGTCAGAATGGCATCACATATTTACTGCATAAATATGTTGTGGTTGGATGAAATTCCGTCAGCCGGGAGACTGGTTTATGTCCATTCTGTTGATATTTAAACTACGCTTGTATGTAGGGATCTATGTTACAAGTAAACAACTCACCCATACACCTACACCCGCTATCAACTGAACAATATCCTTAGTTTAACTTGTTCTTTTCTTGGGGTTTTACACCATTTTTTACAGCATTATATGTTAAAGATGATGTAATGAGACCCTGTGGGGGTGAATTTGCCATATTCTGAAAGATGTGATCTTTTTTCCCAGTTCCCTTTGGGAAGTCAATTTGAAAAATGGCTGTCAAAACATTCAGAAGGGGTGGTCAATACTCAGCTTCTAAGAGAGAGAGAGAGAGGTATGAACTGAATGAAAATATCATATTCTATCAGAACACAGCACAATTTGCAACTAGCTATATTTAATTTGCATTTAAAAGCTTACACTATTCTAAGATCTTTTTACATAACATGCTTGTCTATATATGTCATCTCTTTTTACAATTATGATACAATAACTTGTGGTGGACAGTACCCTTACAATTTATGACAGTTGTACTTGGATTGGTCAGTAGCATTGGAAATGTAAGATACACTAACTTGTATTGGTCAGCACCATTGGAAATGTAAAATATACTAACCTGTATTGGTCAGTATCATTGGAAATGTAAGACAAGCTAACTTGTATTGGTCAGTACCATTGGAAATGTAAGATACACTAACTTGTATTGGTCAGTACAACTGGAAATTTTACATACTGGTACATTAATCTTACCTTGAAATGAAAAATCCCCACCAACACTGTTCACAATTGCATCTGTTTTCTCGTCTAAAATATCTCCCGCATAAACTTGTACTTTTATTTTGCCAACAGTGCAAGCTGTGAAAAAAGTAAGACTAGATTTTAACACTTCTTGGTACCTTCAATGCAAATGTGTAATAAGCAAAAGAAATATTTCAGAAAGAAATATCAAAACCATTCCAACATTTCAAAAATAAAGATGTTAGATACAAGTCTCCAAGCAATCATGATTTCTAGCTATAAAAAAGAAGTTTCGTACCTAGTGCTATCTTCGTATATATTTAATTACCCTTTATTCAGTCACTATCATTTTGCTTAAGTGAGAAGAAAGAAACAACTGTTCAGTCACTGTGAATACCAACATGCCATCTGACATCAGCAATTTGTCTGCTTTTTTACTCTCAGTAAGCATGGCAATGAGGAATTGTCTTACAACCATCTATTAGGATATACAGTTTTATTTGAACTCCACCTTAATTTATATTCATTCTTACTGATTCATTGAATTCATAAAAGGAAGCCACCTACTGGCATGGTTTTACTGCACACCCTTGCTTGACTAACTGTCAAGATGCGGTTTCCAATTGGGTTAGCTTCATTAATAAAATGTAAAAATTTGCCAAACTCTCTCAAAAAAAGGAATGAACAGATGTGTAGTTTGTTCCCAGGTCATATGGCCACATTAACAGGCCCTCCAATGTCATGCTTATCATATGTGGAATTGGTACTTATTATTTTATAACTATTGTTCCTATTATTATTATTGCTATTTTTTTTTAGGCATTTCACAGCCATTGTATTAGAGCTGTGTCACAGGGATGAGATGCTCAATGACTGGCATTGCAAAGATTATCTGCATCCTTCTACACCTCTGATGTCATCAGAGGAAAAGGTTGACAATACTTTGCCCTGAGCTGAATGTGATTGTGATGAAATACACAATGTAACCATAAACATGGATTTTCTCGATGAAGCAATGGAAGCTGATGTCATAACACATGACTTTGATGTGCTGCTAGGTAAATTGTTCATCTCATTAAGTATATTATTTTGGGGTTCTCAATTTGTTTTACTATTTCAAAAACTATAAATTATTGTGTAATTGGTTATAAAAGTCAGGTAACCATGGTAATTTTGCTTTATTTATTTTTCCAGCCAGCCACCATATTTCAGGTGCCATGTCTTGACAACTACCATGGACACACAGGAGACAAATTCTTTCAATACAGAAGCTTCATTCCAAAATCGCTGAAGTTTAATGAACTTTTTTTTCTTCAAAACTGTTTCAACTAATAATAATAATAATTGACATTATATATTCACCTGTATGGACCACACACACACAGACACACACACACATATATATATATATCAGGTCCATATGGGAGATGCCACTGGTATGCACATTGATGTCCTACACAGAAGAGATCATAGCGTGCTAAATCATATCAAAAAACGTTATCAATAATGAATATTTTTAAGCATCTAAAGCAGACAGCATTATGCTTTGCATCACATACATCCAAGGTATTTACTTTGCATCTAACACATTGGATAAAGGTCACTTAGTGAGAAATAAAGGACCTGTATTTCAAGGATATTCTGTCATTTATTACTATAAACATGATCAATTAGCATACATGATGTTTCAGGGACTCGTGTAGATGAGGTAACAAGTGAAATAACAAGTGAGATAACCCATAGGATTCAGTCATGCTTAGCCATTGTACACAGTCCATGTTGAATTCCCCATCACAACAACCTCTAGATCATGATCTCAAGCAAACTCTAGTTTAAAATGTCTCAGTCCAATAGAATGATGCATCTGGTGGCAGTGTGGACTTAATGTATTGCCTTTGATTTTGTTGTTGTTGTATGGTTTAACGCCATTTTTCAGCACAAGATAGGCTATACATGGCGGCCAGTATAATTGGTGGAGGAAGAACCCTGGAAAACCCCGGGAAGAACCACCGACCCATGAGAAGCTACTGGCAGGCTTTATCACGTACCCACGTTAGCCGAGCCTGAGACTCGAACTCACGCAGACAGAGGTGAGATGGCAGTGATCCGTAACAATGAGCGCTGTAGACCACTCGGCCACTCGGGGCACCTATTGCCTTCGATGAGAAAAGACTATATATATCATCTTATCTCATCAAAGGCATGTATATGTCAAAGACATTATTAGTTCTGAATAAAAAAATTCTCAATGGCAGTCATTTTTATAGATTGCTACTAGAAATCCATCTGGCAGATTAGTGTGATGTTTTATTTTATTTGTATATTTACTTTGTGTAATTAATTTATTTCAGAATAATGCACAGCCATTTAACTTTTTAATTATAAATGTTATTTGTTAATATTGTTCTAATCTAATTTCAAATCTGTATCTGAGTATGTGTTAGGTTGTATCTAAATATCAGATATCTACTGTCAGGTTGTATCTAAATATCAAATATGTATTGTCAGGTTGTATCTAAATATCAAATATGAATTGTCAGGTTGTATATTTAAAGTTCCTATAAAGTAAAAGAGAAACTAGATGATTTATTTAAAATTTATGTAATTCACTTTATACTAGACAAGAACATGTACAATTTGTAATTTCAATTTCAGGTCTGCCTCTTTCTCTCTTTATACCATTTATTAACAAATAGAGATAAACAGTTTTAGTAACATTAGTATTATGTATAATACATGCTTATTATTAAAAAAAAAAAAAAAAAGAGAAAATAAATTACAAAAAAAAAAAAAAATTAAAAAAATTACAAAGATAAATGTAATCAACATATACACTAGTATAATCTTTATAGCTGTGAAAGTGGTTATCAGAACTCAATTTATTTAATAAAAATATAATACAAATATGGTGTGCATTATGGCTACTATCAAGTGTTTTATAAATAATTAATCATATTATATTGATAATTAATTAAAAATTCAATTTCATTTTTAAAGAATTAGTAAACATATTTTTATGTTATTAGATTATACTTTTACCAATTAAGATTTTCTGCAAAGTAAAATAATATGAAATATTCATATCTAATTGTAAACAGGGGACATAATTCAGAAAAAAAAAAAAAAAAAAATTAAAAATTAATAAAAAATTACTAAATGTCATATAGTGTTTTTGAATTTAGACCTTTTGGATATACCGTATTAAGACGGTGAATCCAATAGGTTTCCTTTAGTAGACGTTCCATTTCAGAATCAGCTTTAACAATAGGTTGGAAGGAGAAATCTTGCAATGTATGGGAATTTTTGTTAAAATGTGCGGCAACATGAGATGAAAATGATTGATCGATATAATTTTTTTTATCTGATCTATGTTGGTTCATACGTTTAGATATTTGTTGACTGGTTTGTCCAACATATTGGATGCCACATTTTTTGCACGTTATCAAATAAATAACATTTGATGTTGCACAATTAATGTCACAACGCATATTAAAAATTTCTTTCGTATTATTACTATAGAAAGAAGTATTTTCATTAATAAATGAACAGTGTGAACATCTAGGTCTATTACATTTAGTTGATGATCCTATTTTATATGATGGTTTTTCTAATTTGGAATTAGTTAGGAAATCTTTCAGATTTTTAGTCCTTTTATAAGCAAGTGTGGGTTTGCTTTCATGTAGCGATTTAACACTTGCTTTACATAAGTTTAATAAATCCCAATATTTATTGATAATCTTACCTATATTAGGCAAACTTGGATTATATTCTCTCTTTCATTCTTTGATCATAAATACATGCCATAGAGCTATAATGATAGTGTATGTTATATCTTTCACCCTGAATATGGAACAGATTGGACCCTATGACATAATCATCCAATTATCACCCACCCCCTTATCAATATTTTCTATTCTGTCTTTTCCTCAAATTTCATGTCCCTCTATCCCAAGCTCATTATTTCATACATCTATGCAGAGAAAATTTTCACATGAACCTAAGACATGGACTTTTGATTCATTATCAGTCTTATCTCATGAAGTTTTGGCATGATATGACTACTACTGAGACTTGCCACTTAAAAGCCCATTCCTACCCAGACATAGTGAACCATAATTAAGCATAGACTTTCAAGTTTCATTTTTAACATTTAAAGTAACTGCATTTGCGACAGAATGCAAAAGGATTGGACCATTGAGTTTTAGTATTAAAACTAGTGTCATTTAGAATCAGACTGATGTGAAGGTGAAATACTGTCCAAAACCAACGAATGCAATTCCATTTGTACAAAATTAATTATTTGACATCAAATAGGCATTTTATTCTTCTGCTAGTGATACACCATATACTATTACTATTACCGTCTCTATAATTAATTACTACACCAGAAAAGTTTTGCACATTGTCTTCTAGCATGCTACATGAGTCATTAGATTACTTGATTTTTGGGGCTGTTACATAACTGTATTAATTGAGTGTGTGTTACCATAGGGATGGCAATGATATGGATAGTAACTACAGATGGAACATGCTGTCTCCAGAACAGGAAAAGAATCTCTAGTGCAAAACACTCATGATGCAGAATTTATAGCTAGTAAAGAGATAAAAATTCCTTAAAACATGCAAAGATTGTAGACCTAGTGATATGCAAATTTAAAGATAATCATGACATCATCTACCAAGTTTAACCAATCCATCAAATCTGCAACAAGAGATTTTGTAACAGGATGTCATTTGGACCAATAGAAGAATGGATGAATAAGAAACAATCAGAAACATGACAACAGCTAAATGTCCGATGTCCCCACCTCAACAGCATCCCTTCAAAATTAAATGTTACTTACTTTGTAAAATATTATCTACAATAGCTGACCATCCAAATTGAAAAAGATATAATCAATGTCCATCTTCATTTCATACTTTATCTCAAACAAAGCTATTTCTGCTTTGTACATTTACCAGAAACAAGCATTCAGTGATAAATATAGGTCAGAAAGAGATATCTGCACAAATTTATAACTATGTACACACACATACAAACTATATAAATATACAGGTTAGAGAATTTTAGTACCGGTATGAATCTATATATTCCCCTACAGAAAACTGAACCTCTACAAGTTATGGCATGCATCACTTTTCCTGTTTGCACAAAGACCATACCCTATTGACTAAGTGCATATTACCAGAAAATGACGCAACTTGCAATGAATACTGGCATTCATGCATAGCAGACTTATTTGCTTGGCAACCTAGTAATCAAATCTCCTTGAAATTCCCAGTCACACCAGATTCCTGTGACAGAAACCAAGACATACAGAAGTTATTATTGCGAGTTGCAAAGCCACAATGAAGTGGACAGACCTCTCCCTAGATCATACAGGAGGATGCATAATGACATTATGTGAAAATTACAAGGAGAAAAATATTATCCTATTTTTAACAGAATTGTAATTCTTCCCCTAACAAGAATCGAAAATGCATCCTAGAGTTATGGCACCCATGACTCTGTTTGCAACCCCCACACTATCTTAACTAAGCACAAAAACAAGATCGAATGTGTTTAGCAGCTCTCTTATTATCCTTTTTGCAGTCACTCCAGATTCTGAGGACAAAAATTAATATATAAATTAGACATTAACATACAGTCAAAATGATCTTAAGTTATCACCCATGACAAAAAGACCAAGCTGACCAATAACATAGGTGTTCTCTGGGTGGAGGTTCAACTAGTAAACTTTGTTTCTGAACCTTGTTGTTGTTGTTGGGTTTAACGCCATTTTTCAGCACATGATAGGCTATAAATGGCGGCCAGTATTAATGGTGGAAGAAGAACATAGGAAATCCCCAGAAAGAACCACCGACCCTCGAGAAGCTACTGGCAAGCTTTCTCACATACCCACCTTGGCCAAATTCGAGACTCGAACCCACTCAGACAGAGGTGAGATGGCAGTGATCCATAACGGAGAGCGCTTTAGACCACTCGGCCACTCGGGACCCCTGTTTCTGAACCAATATTATAAATATTATTTTTACTGGGTTTTTTTTTGTTGTTGCTATTATTACTTTGAGCAGTATTGAAATTTGAAATAGGCATTCAAGGCCAAAAACAAAATGTGTATTTCTGGTTGGCCAACCATCCCCGTTTTTTGTTGATGACCCTAAAACCCCCAAATTCCTGAAATTGACTGAAATTGATTTGTGCATCTAACCGAGTCAGTTTTGCCCAGTGCTTGAAGTGCTTAGCATATTATATATACCAATCATTATAATATATATAATGCCTAAAAAATCCTAGCCACTTACCGAATTTTAAAACCAGTGCAATAGGAAACTCACATATTTTTTGAGCTCAATCTTAACCTTTTTTTTAATTTGTGTGAAGAATTTTTTTTCCAGCTAATTATTCATTCAAATTGTCAACTTCTTGGCCAATGACCACATAAAGCAGAAGACCATTTAATAAATGACTTTTATACTGGGAATTTCATGGGGAAGATGAGAATGACTGTTTTGACCTGGTAGCAATCAAATAAAAGGAACAGCCTTACACAGATATATATATATAAACAGAACATAGCAGAGGCTTACACAAATTTCCAGAGTCATCTGGGTTGATTTTGATACCAGACTTATTGTCTTGGAGCTTCCTAACATCATGTCCAGCAATCTTCCTGCCTTTCCTGGTACTGGATCTCAAAATGGTTCTTTTCAGGTAACCTTCAAAGGCCTTGAATAAAAAAATAGAGCAAATGAGTACAATAAAAAATGAGCATAAAAAATGAGTACAAAAATGAGTAACATACGAGATCAATAAAAAAAATGAGTGCAATGAAATACGAGTACAAAAAAAGGAGCACAATAAAAATGAGTACAATAGAAAATGAGTACAATAGAAAATGAGTACAATGTGCATCATACCTCAAAGATATTTCATTTGTTGACATAAATTTTTAATGGAGTAAGAAATTTGCTGTGCTTAGATTTCTTTCTTGAGATATTTTGAACCAAAGAGTTCCACCTTGCACAGAAAGAAGGAATATATTAAGTATGGTGAGTACTCTATTATAAGATTGTCAATGTTATCCAGAAAATTTTCTTGCAAAATAACAAAATAGGAAAAAAGCTAGGAGCAAAGCTTGCTGGACATTTCTATTCACTGACTAGTGTTGATATGGCATCATGAAGATTTATTCCATTGCTTCTTGTGCATTTTCTTTGTCAGCGTAAAATAATGACCCTAAGTGGCATGAATTATGTATTAATATTGTCACTGAAATATAAGAAAGAATATAACCCCTGGATATTTTGTAATGGCTACATGATCAAGTATGTTATGAAGACTTGCTTATTTATATCTGTGGGGGATGTTTTTGTATACAGTACTGGCTATAGGTACGTCTAGTGACACTGTTTTCAAACAGGTTGGCAATATATATATATATATATATATATATATATATATATATATATATATATATATATATATATATATATATATATATATATATATATATATATAACACATTTTCATATTGTTTTACATATTCACATTTTCTAAAGAATTCAGTATAAAATCAGGACCAAAGCCCATTTCATTGCTAACTACAGTACTATAACGTTATTAACAATGAGACTGCATTTAACTAGTATTCTTATTGCTATTCAGTCAGAAAAACAAGAATTACCATGAAGTACACTATACACCTACCCCATATTTAATAGTCCTCTATGTAGGCAGGATGTGGTTGACTGGAGATTATTTATCATTAGGTCTCAATGATTAACTTGCTGTATAGAAACCATTAATTTCTTGTTAAACTCACCTTGACCATGACCACTGAATCTATAGTTTTCATTACTGCCCAAAGTGTAAACCACCCACAAAGTTTAATTGGTCAAGGAACAAACTCTAGACATGGTTCCCACGCTTTTCTAAAGATAAATTTCCATGTCATTTTCAGGGTTTTTCCAGGATGAAATTAATTTTTTCAAGGTTCACATATGACCATTACTGAATGGAATTAAAGAACAGTTTAGATCATAAAACATGCATTTTCTAAATCTAAAGATGGTTTTCTTTCAAGACTCTCCAAAACATCTTAGCCAGAAAAGATAATCATGTACAAAACCACAAAATGTATCATATGAAACAAGTTTGATTATATTCCTATAAATTGGCATGTAAAGTCATTTCAATGTACAAAATAAAAATTCTAACTTTATTTTGCTTATAGAAAGTAAGTATTGCCTATTACAGTATATAAAAAAAAACAATAAACGAAAATAATTAGAATCTTGTTTTGTAACGAAGAGAGTTTAACCCAGAATTTATCTGTGCCAATAAAATCCTAAACAAGATTTTTCAAACAATCTAGTCTTGTTAAGACAATTTGGTTAAAAATCCATCATTTAAAAAACATTTTCAAAAGGGTTGATTTATATTTTGACAAAAGAACTTCAAAATTATATACTGTTGTATAAACAAGGACTGAATTTTCTGTCATATCAACTTGTCTTCTTGTAATTCGTTAAACCAGTCCCCAAACCTGTATTAATACAGGGGCTCGAATTGTTTTTTAATATACAATACAAGGGACAACAATTTCTCACTTCTCATTTCAGCTCTGAGATTCAATAATTTGGACTACAAATCTGGTTTAAAACAAATAGCAGTCCGTTTTCTAATCCAGGTTTCCTCCAAAAATTCACACCCCATTTTTCATATTAGGTTGGGGTGTGGGGTCATTGCAACTGCATATAGAAAATTTGGAATTTGCCACTACTGTGCTGTAGCGACATATGGTAGTCACTTACCAGCGGGCCTAGAAAATTTAAACTTATGTTATATCGACTTATACCCACATGAAATGGATAGGAAAATGATTTATTTTCTCAAAAATGGCAAGTATTATAATCAATATGTCTTTAATCCACTGACAGACTAGTTAAAACTAAGGCATTGATGAAACCTGACCGGGTACTTGCCATTTGCATTACTAGTCACTTCACAAATCTCAAACAACAACATCGGAAGTCCAATAGTCAAGTGACATTAACAACAATCTCCATTTTAATGTCGTGGTTGAGAAATTCAATTATTCCATCTTTTAAATAATGTATTTATTTGTATGATTCTAAAAGATACATAGTAAACAGGATTTTCTGGTTACAGGTTCAAGAAGCTCATAGAGTGGCCAGGTCTTCATGTTGACATTGGTCCACAAATTCTTAAAATTGCTGCACCAGTAATAACAAAGTCAATAATGCATATCATAAACTTAAGTATAATGAGTGGTAATTTTCCAGAAACACTGAAATGTGCAAAGGTTACACCTATCTTTAAGAAAAGAGAAAAGAAGGATCCAAGGAGTTACAGACCAATATCAATTCTACCTGTATTGTCAAAATTATTTGAAAAGCATGTAGCCATTCAGGCCTATAAATTTTTTTAAACATACTCTCTATTTCATAAAGCGCAATCAGGATTTAGAAAGTACCACTCATGCCAAACAGAACTTACCAAATTAACTGATCTTTGGCTGAAGGAAATGGATAATGGACATATGACTAAGATTGTTTTTCTTGACTTCATGAAAACCTTTGTGTTGATGATTAAATTCTGCTGCACAAGTTGAACAGTTACAGCTTCAACAATCCTTCTTTCAACTGGTTTAGATCATACCTAAATCAAAGGTCTCAGCAAGTAAGCATTGGCAATATTAGTTCTCAAACTCACACTATTCATTCAGGGGTCCCTCAAGGCTCAGTTTTAGGCCCTCTCCTCTTCCTTATCTATATCAATGATCTACCATTAAATACTGAATCCACGAATACAGATTTGTTTGCAGATGATGCAACCTTTTATACATCTAGTTCTGATAGTGAAGTTATCCAAACAAGATTAAACTCAGCCCTTATCAGAGTCCAAAACTGGGCACAACAAAATAGGATGGTAAAACAAAAATACACAAAACAAGGGCAAAACAAAATGTATGAGGGTAAAACAAAATGTATGATTTTGGGGACATCACAAAAACTACACAAGTCAGGGAACCCAGAACTATCTCTTGCAATAAATAATCATCCATTAGAAAATGCCAAACATGAAAGGGATATAGGTGTGTCCATAGATAATAATTTATTATGGAATGACCATATTGATAAGCTCTGTAAAACACTGTCATTCTAAATTGCCCTACTTGGCAGAATCAAGAAATATTTACCTATGGAAACTCACAATCTATGCTACAAGTCATATATTCTTCCAACAATGGATTATTGTTCTAATGTATGGGGAAACTGCTAGATCTGAGCTTGACAGGATTTATAAACTTCAGAAATGAGTAGCACGCATAATTTTATATGCATCTATTGATCATCCCTCAAAAGCATTATTTACAGAACTCAAAGGGTTCACAATATATGACAGGACAGATTTTCACAAGGCAGTTCTTTTATATAAACGTCTACATGGAACTGCACCAGAGCATCTTCAGGACTTATTCAGGCCGTTTTCAACACAATACCAGTTGAGATCAATATCACATGGAAACCTTCTAGCACCAAAACCAAGAACAGAGCAATTTAGAAAGAGCTTCCAATACTCTGGTACAGTTCTGCGGAACAAGCTTCCACTACATATAAAATCTGCTGAAAATATTTGGGTATTTAAGAAGAGATATCATGAGCATGTATGTGTTTCTAATAGATAATGGAATTTAGTATTTTAATACTAAACATGTCAAAATAAACAGTAATTATTGCTATCTTCATATAATGTGCATTGTTATACTCTCCTTAAAAGGGCCTCAGGGAACATAAACCTAAGTGAATGTATAATATAAACCAGCTGTTGGTGCGTATCAGTTCTAATCCAGTGTGGAATGACTGATTACTTTAAATGTCAAGTGATATTACAAAGCTAATTAGATTAAGGCTTACAATACAAGAACCATGATCATTAATGGTGCAGAGAACCAACATGTTGCATGTGCATGTGCAAACAGATACACACTTTTGAGGGGATATAGACTTTGACTAGGCAATCAATCACCCAGATGATCAAATTTTAGTCTAAAAATAGAACTGTAAAAGATGGAAAGAGAACATAAATGTAATGGACAGTCATTTTATCTTTGGCTTTTTTTAAATCAGGGCTTTTGTCAAGATAAACAACTTATATCAGCTGACAAGTCACTATCGATCACAAATTTAAGTTTTTTAATCAAACCATTTAGAGTCTTGAATTAATTTGGGATTTCTGTAAGACATAATACTGAAAACTGACAGTGAAACTCTCTCTCTTTACATCTTCTTCTCTTCATCCTTCTCTTCTAATTACAACATTTATAGCATTTGTAGTTCAGAAAGATAATTTAGTTTTTCACAATAATGGTCTGTAATTATAACTGAATGATATTGTATTTGATATACATTGTGCAAATGGTATGAAACAAATAGCTGGGGGGTCAAGCTAGACTTTAATTTTAGGGAGAGTGATTTCTCCTTTTGGACAGAATACAGAGAAATGAGAACTCTGTTGGGGGGTATTTGGATTTTTAATATAGCTTTAAAAAATTTTCCCTCATATCGCTACAATGTCTGCAGTGTGGCAGCTTATAGTGATGTCTAGCACTGGGGCATCATACCACAGACATGAAGCATCATGTCCCACCCATTCACATTATCTTGACATGAGGCTGACCAGTTCTAAAACTAACTTCTTAATGCTGAACGCCTAGCGAGGCAGCTATTAGTACCATTTTTATTCTTTGGTTACTGTGATGCCTCTTATTCGAACCATATATTCTCCATTTTTCAGTAGATTTGCATTTAACATTGGTTTTAAGCGATACATTAATGTTTTCATATTTGAAAGTGTATTTTTGGATGGAAAGAAATATTCAATGTATTTTCATCACATGACTTCAAAAGGGCATGGCAGAAACTAGACATTGTAATTAATTAACTATTTATACCTATTTGTAATTACAATGACGTAATTTAAATATATGATTTAATTTAAATACATGAGTTAGAATTAATTACAATATATAGTTTCCAATGATGTGCCCATATGAAGTTATATGGCCAAACTAAATGGTGGAGAGACCAAGAAGGACAAAAAACATCAAAACTTAAATGTTTTGTTTTATTGTTGTTAATAAGACATTGCCAAAACTATTCATTGATGACAAACTGAAGTGTTAAAGTTGCTGTATGAATGGACTAGACCCATCTTTTTAAGCAAATCAGCACACAGCCATAAACAAATATGGTGCCACAGATAATATATTTCAAAATAAACTGAATTATTTCTTGACCAAGGCAAATATGAAATGTTACTTTTTCTACAAATGTCTTTTTTCTAATTTTCAAATTTTTACAAATATTATACATGTTAGAGAAACAATTGAGTTTTGTTGCATAAAGAAAATTCTTTAAGTGATTGTACACTCAATTAATTGTGCAGTCATTTTTTCAGGGAATGGAAGACTGGATAAAGAATTCCATTTAGTAAAATCCAGGTGTAAAATAGATAGTAACTGCTGACTGCAAGTTATTTACAGAATAACTTAATACAGCAAGATATTTGATGTCAAGTACTTGTAAATGCTATTTACCAACAATGGATGCACCATCAAATATAGTCTCAGTAAATCTTGTAATATTAACTTCTGTCATTAAGTTTTTGAAAGAATTGTCATATATTTGTTTCAATGACAATCTGCTGCCAGGAGAAGAAAAAAACTGTCAGTTATTAACAGTAAGATCTCATGCTAATTATTGTTCACCTTATATTAACATTTTCATTTTAACACATACTTTTCGCACACCAAGAGCTAGAAAAATGGAGGTATGTAACCATGTATAGAATAATTTAATCGATGCCTTATTAGTTCTTCTGATGCAGCTAGCTAAGGTCAGCTTTGTTTGCAACCTTGCACAAGCTTGTAGTTAGTAAGCGTGTGCAAACTTTAAATTGGTAAGCTTGTGCAAGTTCATAATTGGTAAACTTGCACAACCTCATGATTGGCAAGCTTGCACAACCTTGTAATTGGCAAGCTTGTGCAAGCTTGTAATTGGTAAGCTTGTGCAGTTTCAATTCTAAGCTGATATTGCAATTAGTAAGCTTGCACAAGCTTGTAATTGGCATGATTGTATAAGCTTGTAATTGGCAAGCTTGCAAGGTTTCAAATGTCAGCTTATGTTGTAATTGGCAAGCTTGTGTGGTTTCAAATCTAAGCATATATTGCAAGTTTGCTGCAATCTTGCAATTTTGGTTTGAGTAATACCAATTAGATTTTTAGTGCTCAGAAATCTAAGTATATATAATATGTTTATGAAAGATGAGGAACAACAGAAATTGATTATCATTATTTAATTCACATGCAAAATTTCAAAACCTTGAAAACTCTGAACTAATTTAATGATTTAATCTAATTTTACAGTAATAAATGCAACATTTCTAATTGTTTGTGTCCTTCTAACTTCCTGAAAGCACTTATTACATCCTTTATAATAATGTATAGTCACTAAAACTGTATGTATTCCAATAAAATTTGCAAACCTCTGAGAAACAAGGTGACATTAAAGTTTAAGAAAATAAAATGTCTAGAAGTTTGTAGGCTTTTTAAGTACAGGTATCCTTAAATATCAGTAGTCACTATGATCCAGAAATATATCAACATAATGTATCAAGGACTAGGCAACTTAACTTCAAGTTTCCCACTCTCTGATAATGGATAATGAATAGTCTTTGGATATCACATTTTATGGTTAAAAATCTAGTGTTGCTCTGTGAAGAAATAATTAACCCTAACATTACTAATATTCATGACAGTTTTAGTCTATAAAATCATGCACTTTAACAACTTTCATTAACTAGGGATAAAATACTACAGAAAATTTACCATGCAAAATTACTGTGTCAGAGCAGAAAATGCCTCAATAATGTCACTGCATGCACATGCTTGACACAGATGTGATTATCCCAATGCCTGCATCCTTGAATTAAAATATCATCTATACCAGACTGCAAGTAAAATCATTCAGTTTAACTATACACTGGTAAACTCTAAATGTCCCCTCAAGCTACAATTCTTAAATGGTGGCTAAGTGGTTTTTCTAGCTGCCTTACTATTGCTTTAGTACATTCATCTTGTAAGAGATCAAATTTTGTCCAACAATTGTGAATCACAAGACAATTACAGAGTATGCAGAAATATTAGGATATACTGGTGCAAAATATTTACTTACACTCTGTGTAGGCTTGTCCTTGAAGTACAGAACAAATTTGACAGTTGTCAACAAAGTATTGGGATTCTTCTTAGCAAAGTCTCCAACAGCATCATACATTGTCTTGGCAACTGTTGTTACTGGATACCTGAGGAATCCTGTTCCCATGGCTGGCATTGCTATGGATTTACAGCCACTTGTAGCTGCCAACCTCAATGCTGATGTTATCACATCAGAAAGAACCTACAAAAAATAGAAGATAAATAAGATTTAGTTACAGTGGAATAAGCTCTATTGAACTTTTTACTGACATGACATAAAACTATAAAAAAATTAAATCAACATTATTTTTGAGTCATATAAACACAGTATACAGTGCAAATAATATACACAAAGAGACAAATCAAATGATACTTAAAACAGAGACAAGCAAAGCATTTTAAAAAGGTAGTACTTATAAATGAATTTAGTATTTAAGTATAAAAATGAGACCTGAAGAACGCAAAAAATTAAAAGTCTTGGCAACTTAAATTTTAAAATAAATTTTAATTACATTAAATTTAATTAAAAGAGAAGCACTATTTTAAGACAAAAAGCATGCTGACCTGCAAATTAAGCCTTTTTTATAAAATGTGGTAACAACATGGCACTTAACAGTACATAATTACATAAGCAGTAAAAATAAATGTGCCTTAAGTAAAGGTTAATGATAGCTTGTATACAAACGACTTCTCTAAGTGACCTTTGAAAATGCACTTTGTTTTGAGTGGATTGTAGGAATCTGAATAAATAAAAACATTATTATCATCAGAAGTAAATAATCAAAAGTAGCATAATCTGTCTGCTAATGAAATAAAGGCTGTGTGAAACTATTAACACCACATGGTCCGAGTGTTGAGAGGCCAACAGCCTTTGTAGTGTATCAGCCATATGCACACTCTAAATGTGGGTTCACTTGTTCTGGCAGTCAACTTTTAGGATTCCTACATATAGTCAGACACTACAAAGTTTGTGTTTTGGGAAAATTATGCAATTGGAAAGTCTGACTGAATAATGCAGCATGACTTTCTTGAAAACTCAGTGATTGCTGATCAATCTTTTTAGAGAAACCATTTATCTTAAGTAAAATCTGTTGTTGTTTTTTTCTCAATAATATTCACCCAATTATAATGAATTAGGAGTAAATACACTACTTTGCACAACAAGCCCTTCCAATTTAAACAGACTTTTATCATATCTGTTTGATTGTTTTAGCAAAAGAAATAATATTAAAAAATCATCTGCTTGCCATGGTGGAAGTCAGGCAAGAGTGGTCACTTGTCTCAGATAGAGGACTTTGTGCCAGATTCCATCAATGTATTAGTTGCAACTAATGGACATTGGATCTGCATCCTCTTCAAGGGATGTAAATGCGGCAAGGGCCTGGGAAGGTATGCCTGTAGTAATGATTGGGCACATATAATGGAAGAAATATATTTTACTCAAAAACTTGATTTGAATTTCAAGTATGTTACACAATCATAATACACTGATAGAATAGGCAAAAGAAGCAGAGGGTTATATTCCCAAAGATGGCCCTGTCTCTGGTTGCCTACTGTAATGAAGCAGCTGTAACATCTTTCATCAGGTAGAGGATAGAGTTATGTTCACTTTTACTGATCCAGCAGAAGCAGAACAACAGGTCTTGAAGGACCACATTGCTGCCGATATAGGATGCACCAGGTCAAACTGAAATATTTGGGATGAAAGGTCTTTGAACGTAAAAGCCAAAGAATGTAATCTCTGATCACCATCATATGTCTTGGATGGTTTCAGTTAGGTAGTAGTAATACACCTGATGTCATGTGTATCCGTGCTGACTTTGTATCTCTTGCACTTTGAACATTCATTTTAATGTTTTAAATGAAATAACAAAAAGAATAAAAATGATGGAAAATAACAACTAATAAGTGTTCACATACAACAATAATAATGCTTCTTAGTAAACAAGTGGAAAATACAGGCAGTGTGTGTGTGAATAAACAACTAACAGTGAGCACCAGTGATACCATGTTGGAGCAAAGTAAAGCCAGAAAACTACAAAGTCCACAGACTGGAAACGATTCACACAAATAACAATAATGGATTTCCACACATGATCAATATCCTATTTTTCCACCAGGTCTAGAATATAAGAGGTAGGCACCATGTGTTACATGAACTTAGAGGTGGAGTAGAGAACCTATCCATCCACCTTATAAAACAGTGAAGTTGACATGTTCACCATTGTTATATTTTTACCCAAGATTGGCAAGTAGGTACTGTTTGTTTCCGACTGTGTGCAGTATGAGTACAACAAAACCTGTGCTGGTAATTTGCTTTCTGAGATGCTGACCAACAACTCGAGATCACTTTGTTCTTTGCCAACTGTGATAGTAGACAGAGTTAGGGATTTTTTTTTTCTTCATCTTCCATATAGCCTTAACCATATAGAACAGCCTCACAAATAGCAGAGGCAGATATTCTGACAGTGGAAAAATCTTGTAAATCTCTTCAGCAGCTGCTTTGAAGCTGAACTATGCACACTCCATGGTGGGGTCAGTGGGTAAAATAATTGTTCCAGATCTCACTATAGGGGCTGTCCTCATCAGGCATTGCTTCCATGCTCACATAGATCATAACAAACAACATGGACAAGGCAGTGCCATCCTTCCTGCGCATGGCACAGTATCGACTCATTGGTTAAACTATAAACAATGCGTCTGCTATTTGTAAGTGGAAAGACTGGCTTGCTGGATTTAACTGCCCTCAAACAAGTTTTCTTGTTTTCTGTTTTAAATCAGAATTTTGTTTTCTTCTGACCTGAATCTGATTTTCCTCAATACGGACCCTTTTTTAATATCGTCTCCGAAACGTTTTTTAAATAATGCTCTATCCAGTCCCATTCCGCAATGAGCTTTCTACTTAATAAGTATTTGTTCCATTTATTGTTTAAAGGATGATCACTGTAAAGAGCTTTCTAAAGTTTAAAATTTTGTACTTGCCCAATGAATCGTTGCATAACGGAAACTGATGGGAATACTAAACATGGTGATTTGAGCTGGATACGAGTTTGAATAACCATTTGAAAAATGTGCAGCAATGAGAATAACTTGAATGCAAATTCAGTGGGAATGTAATTGGTCAGTCTGTATGAAAACTGAATGCCAGGACTAGAACTTTGCTTTTTGTGCCATAAAGACCTTCACAGTAGCAGCTAACGTGCTAAATAGGACAAGGAATTGAACCAGGATGATTTTTAAGTTATATAACTCAAAACTGATTAACTTCCAGAATGAATTTAAGGAGGAAAACGTACAGATCACTTGTGGGAATTGTTGCCAAATACCCATGTCTATCAAAGATATTCGTATCTTTGCAGAATTTTCTTGGCCCACATGTATAATCATCTTTCAATATCGTGAGGCACTATTGTATATATTATCAAAATATTCTAGGTGTGTTGGAATTCAGTGTAAAATAAGAGTAATTATATCAAGATAAACGTTTGTCACAGCTGCTTATGGAACCAGGACTAAATCAAGAGAACACAACGGCATCATAGTTTGTACATTAATCAATAATCAAGTCTGCAGTACAAGTGACATATGGCAGGCTTCTAACATTTCTTCTTTTCATGTCTCAAATGGATGATTTTCTGTAATTTTGAATTATTTTCACAGTTGAATTTTTCAATGCAGATTAATATTTTATATATGTTTATGTGTTCACAGATGCCTGTGCATATATTCCAGGCTTGATACTTTGATTTTTAAAATCACTTAATTATTTATTGTCAAGCCAGATTCTTCACATCATGTTGTATACACAGTAAATATTGTATATGACAGATAGAAGGCCTCAAGGTAGATTAGTTTTGTAACTAAGTTACCTTCTCTAAATAAAGTCATTATTATTATTATTATTATTATTATTATTATTATTAACTCCCATATATCTTGCTTTGGATGTCATATAATTACAACATCTGTAAAAAAAAAAGTCATGCAAACTTAATATCACCTTGGTTAATAAAGTCCTGTTTTATTCATATTCATTATTAATTTGAAACCTTCTGAAATGTCTGAAAAATGTCTGAAACTTCAATAAATTACTATATAATGATCAAAATTTTAGTGAAATCTGAAAAGTTTTAGTCAAATATTTGTGAAATCTCACCAAACGTTTCATTGAAATGAAAAAGACTTAAGTGATGACATCATGGACTAGGTTTTGTATGCGAGAAAGAAAATGAGGACAAGAAAAACCTAAATCTTTTTTTTAAAATGTCTGTCAAAATAAAATTTATGGTCCATTTTAAAAATTATTGTGAATATTTACCATTGATTCCCAATAATGTCTAAGAATCGTTAGGCAGTTTAATAGAAATCTGAAGCAGATTTTTTTATGGTTTAGGCAGAAAATGCTTTATAAAACCTGTCTGAAATCTGCCTTAAGTATGCCTGGAAAATTTCATACAGGATGAACTATTACCAAATTCCATATGAACTATTTACAAATTCCATATGGACCATTTAAAATTCCATATGGTATATTTGCCAATTCCATATGGACTATTCACAAATTCCATATGGATTATTGCCAAATAATGGACAACATACAGATCTCATGGACTAATTTGCATATTCCATGAGATTTTCCATACAGAGTATGTAAGGAATCCATAACATTTCAATATGGATACATTGAATCCATAAGAGTGCTTCAGCTATAGAATAAAAATGTCCATATGGATATTTCTGTAAAAGTACATATGGATTTCATATCCAATCCATGTGGAAAATTTCGTATAGGCTAACTTGATCAAAAGGTCTCTAGAAGTATTAAATGGCACTAATCATGCTATCCATGGGAAGGCCACTCTTGCTTGGCATCGACCTTGGTAATCAAACAAGAGTTGTGCAATTGCATTACCAAAGAAGCCAAGACATGACAAATGTCTATTTTCAGTTTGGCAAGGAAGATTTGGAAGATAGTGTATTCACCCCTAACATATTATGATAACTAATGCATGATGAATGAAAACACAGAATACAATATTCCCTGCTTTTCTTTGAAAAGATGGAGAACACAAATTAAGGTGCAAATTTTAACATTTTGATGCATAGCTGTGTACTAAAAGTTATAACAAGGGTGCAAGAATTCACAATATAGTATTTATTCTTTCCTCAACACTTACATTTTCTCCATGTTCAGTATACGGTGGTAAGGAAGTTAAGAAAACATGTTTGCACTGTAGATTTCCACCACCTATTGTTGCAATTTCACCAAGCTGAATCCCTTGTGGATATTTGTTTGTGCATTCATCTTGAAGTGACTGGCCACCAACCTTGACAAGAGCAGCACAAGCACCACTCTGAGACAGGACCAAATTTGCTGCACAGCTGCACAAAATGGCATCAACCTAGTAGGTAAAGACAGAAGAGAGTAAATAACAATAATTCCACAACCTTTTTTGTGCTACTGCTGCATATAGCAAAATTCAACATGTAAAGCAAAATTCAACATGTAAGTAAAGGAATAATAGGTCACTATGACCTGATTTCTATTATCATGAATATTTTGTGGATGTCAGCCTTCAAAATAAATACCCTTAACAACTTTTGTGGGTATACAATCAACAGTGTTAGAAATAGACTTCAATGTAAAAGCATACTTTAGTCTTTGATTCATAAACAGTAAGTCAATGTGACCTACTTTTACTAACAGTAGACAGTACTTTTAATGAAACACATCCAGTTTTATGACTGTATACTTTTACTGTTGTCTGAATTAATCTAAGCTATACTTTTCAATAGAATGTGATATCGGAAAATCTAACTGAAAAAGTTCTGAATGACGAAAAGTAATTATTCCTCTGTGCTGACATTAATGGGGACTTACTAAATCCACAAATTAAAAATTACTGACTGACTTACATGACTTTATTTGGTCTAGTTTCAGCATGCAAATTATTCACTTAAGGTCATCTCTGTAAAATGTCAAACTCTAACTGATAATATTTATTCCAATTCCTCATGAGATGCACTTTTTACTGATGTCCCCTCCAAAAGCCTGAGTGACAATTACTTCACATGTCTGACATGTAAGACCCATGCTTTCATTCCCAAATCATCTCACCATACATGTTTTTTATTGAGCATTTACAAAGTTAATGAGAAAACGCCCTGTTCCATAGGATAATATAAAAATGTATGATTATGTTTTGATATTCTTTATCAATGCCACTGAAATATCACACAACCTGAATGTGTGTGAATGTGTGTGTGTGTGTGTGTGTGCGTGTAATCTTTGTAAAAACAAATAAATTTCCTGACAAAAGGAAAGAGTCACTGCAGTTAAAAATCTTCATAATTCAAGTCCTTATGAGGTCATGACAAATTTTAGACCCATCTTAATCCTCCCTACTTTATTGAAAAGTTCTTGAAAACCATCCTCATGATTCCCAAATAATTTTTCCTGATGAACACAATCTGTTGTATGGTAGACAACCTGGCTTTGCATAATTCATTTCTGTGAAATCGTTCTTGTCCATACGATAAAAAAATAGTGAAAAGCTTTTGATAATGTAGCTCAAATTGAGATATGGTTGATTTTAGAAATGTTTTTGATTTTTGATCTTGACATTTTACTTAAAAATAACTTTTGGAAACACATTAACAAGTCTTAAAACTGGTTTGAGTCATATCTAAAAGAAAGAAAACCAAATGTTGCCAAAACTAGTATGAACTCTCTTAAAAGCATAGTATATGGATGGTAATTACCCTGATCAGACACTACAATTTATACCCATAATGCCTGAGCTCAAGACTTGAACCCACAAAGACAGAGGTAAAATGGCAGTGATTGGTAAAGGCAAGTGCATTAGACCACTTGGGGTCCCCCCAACTGCACTGGTCAGAAGGTGCTGCATGGAAATATCAATGCTGAATACAGATTCTTAGTTAAACATAAGATGGGTGTTGTACTAACAGCGATAACAACTAACAAGTTTATGATTCCAACACAAGACAGCACCCAATCGATGACATTTAAACAGAATATATCAACAAAGTCACTGAAGAATGAAATACAGGTCAGACATGTTGTTTTGCAATAAAGATAAAGTCCTTATCAAGATGCACAATTTTCATGACTAGATATGATAGTATGCAAATAACGTGCTGTAAAGACATGAGGTCAAGAAATAAATGCAAAAACTTAACCAAAGCCAGTAAAAGATGAATAAAGGTCACAAAGATATACATATCATCATCAAGTTCATGATTCTAGCATGAATAGTGCCTGAAAAATGAACATCAAGCACAAAACTGAACCAAAGTCAATTAATTAGTTAATTAATGGGCCACAATAACCAACTTCAACAATGAGATAGTAATGCTCATCAAGAGGCACCTCATCACCAATTTTCGTAATTCTGGATAGGATAATACATAAAAAACATGCAAAAAAATCCATGATCATGAGTTAAATAAATTTTGTTTACCCTAAGCCAGTAAAATGTGAAATGTGGGTCACAGTGACCTTTCTATAAAACTGTGGTACTAATAGAGATGTATACAATCATCTAGTTTGATGATTCGAGTATGAACAATAAAAACAAAGTGTAACTAAAGTCAGTGAAGTATGAAATATGGGTCAAAATTGACCTACTTTTGAGTACTCCTTAAGATTCATCCCCTGATCAGATTCATGATTTCACGTATAAAAGTATGTATACAGGATACAAAATCCCTCTTCTGTTTTGAGTTAAATGCAGAAACCAAAACCTATTTGGCAACATGTGAAATATAGGTCACAGTGACCTTTTTTCTTTAAGGGTATGGTACTAACAGAGATGCATACATTCATTTAACTTGATGATTCTAGTATGAACAATGCTTCAAAAAAACTTCATAATGAACCAAACTCATTATAGCATGAAATATGGGTCACAGAAACCAACTTTTGTGATAAATGTGTTGTACTCATCAAGATGCATCTTTGCAAAAAGTTTCATGGTTCTGGATGTAACAGTAAGTATACAGAGTGCAAAAACCTATTTTGTCTTGAAATAATATGAAAAACTCAACCAAAGCAAGTACAAATTTCAAAATATATTTCACAGTGACCTTCCCTTGTTGTAAGAGTGTTGTAGTAACAGAGATGCTGTCAGACAGAAGCAAAACATTTAGTTGGTTGATTCTGGTATGAATGGAGCTTGAGAAATAACATGATGCATAAAAGGTATAGAAAAATTACCCAAATGCTAAAACTTCAACAAGAATGTATCAGTACACCTCTGATCTTTGACAGCTCAAGTGTAATGGGGTCTAAAACACTGACCTCTGCATAGGCAAGGGAGACTAAAATGTTGGTTAACACGATCAGGCGAGAAGGGGATGCCCAGAAAGTTTTTGCTGATAAAAGAAAATCTTAAGAAGTCAGTAAAAGTAAAAAAACTGATGGAAAAACTTTAAATATAAATCAAGTTGAAATGCAGTACTTACAAATTTCTGCATCAGTAGTCTGAGTTGCCTCCATCTCAGTATTATTTATCCAAAATAAGCTAATGAATTAACATTTCAGTTTGAATTGCACAGATAAAGCAGGCACAGTAAAACCCATCAATATATTTGCTTTCCTTAAGATAACAATTTTGACACATCTTCATTGATAGTACTCTGTGTTGTGCTAATAAAAACCAATGGCATGTAGCAGTTGCACTATCCCAGAACACTACAAACTGATTGAAAAAAGCACCCAACCAAAATGAAAAAGAAAATAACTACAATATGTACATTTTGTATTAGAACTTGTAAGGGCTGTTCTATTTAAATATATATGGTACCCAGGGAAGGCAATTTGTACAAAATATATGCCAGGGTACTTTGATTTCAGAGAGTTCATATTAAAATGAAAAGAAAAATCTCTATTGCATCTATGGGTGAGTACCCCAAATTAAAAGTGCCTTCCCTAGGTCCCATGTATGTTTTACTGGAACAGCTCTAAGTTATCTTCTAATGCATCTCTGCACATTTTATGAGCAATATACAGATTAGCCAAAAGCAAAATCTTTGGAGTAGTCTACAGCATGTGACTTTAACAAGACCGACCTGCACTCAGATGTTACTGTGATGTCAGCATCTTTGGTGTTATAAAACATAATTTCTTTTTAAAATTGACACATTTCATGATGGCAATACCAAATTTACCTGTATTAACTGCCAGTTTTGACAACAAAACAAGAATATTCTAAGCTTTCATTTACAATCTTATGCATTGAGGTAATGAATCACTGATTATTTTACAGCAAGAGAACAAGTCTTTTAGTGGATGTCAAAAAGTAGAGTACTAAATGATGGATTGACAGAAATGTACATACTATGTCCAAACTTTTCTTCAAAAAGACAGGGAACAAAAACCTTAAGTGGTATGATTAAATACAGGATTTTTATTTTAGAAATGGCCTCATGTTCTTTCATTATACAAACCAAAGCAGTTGCTTTAAATTTTAAAAAAAAAACTATCCTTACGATGATAATGATTTTCAAACGTTTTCCTTAAATGGATTTCAAAATAACTGATTAAAAAGTATGATGACCATATTTTAAATAGTCTTTATGAAAACCACAAATACCCCAAATAGTATTTTCACTGAATTAAACATTAACACTTTGTCAACTAAATACAAGATACTTTGGATAATTGCTCAAAGTACTCAAGATTGATTCACAAGACTTAAAAAATGATAATCAAGGCAATCATACTGACTGGTTTTAAATTGAAATTTTTTGTTATGTCCTTTTTAATCTTACCTTTTGTTTTGCTAATTCGTCGATTGCTTGATAGACCTTTACATTTCCAAAGGAATACTCTGTAATAAATTAGAGAAAGTTTACTTCTTTTATTCTCATACAACTAATATCCACAATTATCCCTCATTCTTGTTTTCTGTCCTTTAATCCATCTACATACATGCAATAATCATGAAACTGGTTACCGTAAATACTCGTGTATAAGCCCATTTGCGTATAAGCTGACCCCCACAAACTGAACAGGTATAAACACTAAAAAGTGCATGACCCACATATAAGCCAACCCACAGCTCTGAGACATCTCAGAATGCATGAGGTAAGTTCTAAATGCATTTATTTGGGCAAACTTATATTTAACAAAAATTACATGTATACTTAAGTAATTTATTTAATTTTCTGTTTTCTTATTGTTCTGTGTAATTTATATTTGTCTATAATCTGATCGAATGATGACAAGAATTTAGCAATCGCGAGTTGCTGTAACACTAACGCTTTCTTTTGACTAGACTATTTTTTGTTTATGCATTATTATTGCATTGGACATTTCATATCAGTGCACCGGTAATTACATTTTTACTTTTCTTTGACATTTTAAATACCTACTGTAACTCATTAAAATGTAATCCCTGTATGACATTACAATAAATGACAATACGGCTCGATTCAACGCTCGCAACTAGGCTACTGTATGTATTTATACAATGGCACCACCGCATGTTCATTGTAGGTTTGATTGAGCACTGAATTAAGTACATCCCTTGGAGTTGAATCATGGGCAACATTGCGCTATTTAATATCTTCAAAATACAATAATGAAGTTTCAGAAATAATACTTAAAAAATTATGTTAATACCGCAGAAGCTGAGTTGTAGTTTGCTTTGATGTAAGCAACCTTACACCGTACCTGTCAACTTTCACGCCAGGAGGGAAAAAAAACTCTATGCCTACCTCCCAATTTCATATCTTCCAATTTTTGCAGAGAACTCCCAATTATTACATTATGTCTTCGATTTTCATTTCTTCAAAACAAGATAAGTCCTACATGTTCTGTTGTATCACCTGTGAATTACTGCTGTGACAAAATAATTACTTTACTAGAAAGAAATCACTTCTTCACTAAATATAATGTTAAGTTTAAACAGTATTCATGTAAATTAATGATTTTTTAAAATTCTACAACAATACAACAAAAAATTAAAAAACCTGAACAAAAAAAATATTCAAAATCAATTTCAATCCCAAGAGTGATCACTATGAATGCTGCAACTCCATATGCTATAGCTCCATTCCCACAAATGAAACTTACACGAGTGAACACTTGGCATTTTTATACCATATATACCAATGTTAATTACCATGGTTTAAAAAAAAGAAGGAATGAAAATACATACCATGCAGCAAATGTTTCATCACAAAACTAATTCAGAATACATGTTTTAAAATAAACAATACAGTAATACCTCGAACATTCGCGAGGTTAGGTTCCAGAACCAGTCGCAGATCAGGAGGAATCGCGAATGTTTGGTATGAGTCACTAAAAATGCTAATAAATGCTTATTTCTAGGTTTAAACCCTAAATTTGACCCAAATCATGCTCCCAAAGCACTTTAATTTCATTTAAAAGTTAGCTTAATACATTACCCTTAAAAAGATAAATAAATGGTTGACGTAAAAATAGAGTACAGTATCGCCTAATGGGTATTTGCCACACCAGCGCATTTACAGTACGGTACGTGTATACATGTACTAATATTACCCCTATACTAATTCATTGGCTGTCATTTTCTTTTGCACTCACAGTAAGGTAAAACCAAGTAACGATTGGGACTGTAAACTTAATGACTGACGTTTTCTTTGTCATTGTCAGGAAGGTAAACTAGGTAAACTTCATATGTCACAGAAGTCATATAACGAAGGTACAATTCAATAGAATAAAGAAATCATGTACGTAGAGGGTACCAATGAAAATTTCACGAATCCGTGAATACATGAATCCAGAAACGCGAATGCATGAGGTATTACTGTACTAAATGTTTATGTGTTGACAATATCCCTTAAGGTCAGATATACAAAGAGGGGAAAATAGTTGCCACATGTAAGGTACCATGAGGCTGGGTATTTTGGTACCTTTATTTGCCAATCAACTGCTGGTGCTTGTGTAACACACAATAGCGTAGAACATGATTTCTCTGAATTACAACGGAGGGCCAGTTGTTTTCACAACATAGTTGCATAGATAAGGACTAACTTTAATTAATCATGCTAGCTTTCTTGCTTGTTTATTTAAGACTAATCTTTAGCTATTGTGCAGTTTAACCACATCTGACCAGAATATGAAAATCGGGCATGACCTGGGGGAAAATATGGTGCGTCACAGGGAGAAATGGTGATTCATTTTGCGAATTTCATGCATGTTGGACCTGGAAGATCGATCAATATTTAGTAAAAACAAGGCTTTAAAAATGCATAAAAAACCTCCTGATTTTATGTCCCAATCCCTTTTTTTAAATCATGTTTCTTTACATGGCTTTTGAAATGTTCATAGGTATGCCTTACATCCCGTTTACAAAATTACAATAATTGTGCTAATATTATGGAATAAAAGGCAATTACACATCAATGTACTGATTTAGTTACCAGTCAAAATTCACTCTTAACACAAGCCAGTTTCAGGGTTTTAATAATTAACTGGCCTGTACTGCTGTCACAAAACGAAAGACAAATTCACTGACTATCAACGTAGGAGACGCAGAAACACCAAGCTTTCCATTGTGTGGAAAGTTATGATGTTTGTTCAGCCAAAACACAAAACATAAATTGATTGATGTTGATCTTAGTTGATCTATATGAGAATATTAGCCTTTATTATTACCACTCTTCCTGAACATGTAAATTATGCTGGTTATGTGCCTTGTACAATTAAACATGCATACCTTTTTAAAAATATTACCTCAATTTGTAGGATCGCTTATGTCATTGAAAATGAGTAACTTGTGAGCGTGTGATTCAACATAAATGAAACAGCTATTAAGGACTAGCCAAAATGTTATCTGGAAGAATGCAATTTGGTCAAAACAATGAATATAGCAAATTCTGCATCTAATATGATTGGGAATAAATAAGGATTTAAGTGATGTTATGCACGTTTTGCACTAAGTAAGTACTGTACATTATAGTTCAGCATGGTCTCCCATGTAAACTCAACTGGCCCGCATATTATTAAGTCTGTATTTACCTTTATTTAATCTCATGTTGGACGAATTAGAAATATGCACTTGCAAAATAATAACCAAATCAATCATAGTGCTTTATAACAGTTTAATAAATGTCGGGTTGCCGAAAGTTATTTTTTTTACATGCCTATGTCTTAGGACATGGAAAAAATTACTGTTTTGTGTCCCAAGATTTACAGCCATTACAGTAGTCAACAAAAAGACCTAAAAACTCTCAAGTTTAGACATTGGCCTGCAGATAAGCTGACCCCCCCCCCTTCTTTCAGGCCTTTAATTTTTCCTAAATTATCTGGCTTATACGCAGCTATAAACAGTATATATCAAGGTTTTCTTATGATTAAACACTGGGATTTTCATCAAGTGTCCTAAATGCTATGGGCATCAAATGTTTCTAGTGTCCTAAATGCTATGGGCATCAAATGCTTCTAGTGTCCTAAATGCTATGGGCATCAAATGCTTCTAGTATCCTAAATGCTATGGGTATCAAATGCTTCTACAAGAGTAATGCAAATGGCATATGCTCTCCAGCCTCCTTAATATGAATAGATGTTTTAATGCATTGGAAGGGGTGATGCACTGCAGGTGGATATGTTAAATGAAATTACTTTAAAGTCCCATAACAGTAATTATGGCTGGGAGGAGGGGTGGTGATACATGTTTTATCTGGAGATGTAATTAGGCATAAAATTTTACCCAACATATTTTAATTAAGTAAACTACATTACATCAAATGTTTGCAACAAAATAAGGAAGGATTATAAAATGGAGTAGCCATTATGTAAAAATGTACAAGTCATGTACATATTTTCTACAGGTAAAGTAAGCAACCATTATGTTTACGCATCATTCTATTTTGTATATGTTCAGTCTTGTTTAAAATAAATTTATTATAGCAATGTACACAGTTTAAAAAAGAAATGAGACATAAAACAAGACCATGGATATGGTTTGCTTTATGCAATCTGTGAAACTAACATATGATCTCAATGTCTAGTGGGGCTAAAAAATTTTTTAGGTCCCTTGGCATTTCGCACCCTCACTTATAATGCAGTCAATGTTTCTGAAACACTTTGTGCATGAGTTATTGAGAGAATGGTTAAATTAAAGGTACAGGTGCAGCAGTTGCACAAATCAGTGGCACTGGAAATGCATCTTGTGTCTGCTACTATCTTCCAGGTGTGTGGTACATGCTCTATTATGAAAATAAGGAAAGACAAACAAGTTCTTGTAATTTTCTTCATAAATTACTTTTGTAGACACAGGACTTACCATTAAATATATGTCAATATCTTGGAAATCTATTCTTTTGTTGCCATTATTTCTTTCTAAGCTAAATTGAAGCTAACCCTTATTAAAGCTCCTCAAATATATAATTTTGAAAGATCTAATGTGGAGATTTTCTTTAGCTCTTTGTTGCATAGCTTTCAAAATAATATATATTAGAAGTTCTTCAAAAGAAAGAAAGATATATTTTGCTGATCAAGAATGTTAAAATTTATAAATTAAGGAAGTCCTCATTTTTCTTAGGTTTTTCATTAACAAATTAACAAACATCTATTGTATATGTTGTTTTTTCCAATTATAACAGTTAATTATGTGATGTTACTGATAATATATCAGAGATTCCAAATGTCCCCTTAATTGTTTCATACTAAAATAAAGCCACAGTCATTTCAAAAGTTCATTTTTATACCTTATTTATAAATACCTACATTTGTCTTTCTGTATGTAATGCCTGCCAAACAAGAGGTTGTGAGTTTGAAATTAGTGGCAGCATCCTAATTTTTAAATAATACTTTTTTGTATTTTTATATTCAAACTTTTCTTTTTAAATTGTGCATTCCAATATTTTTTAAATACTTTTTTATTTTTATCTTGAAATTTTCATTTATCACTCCTGTCCTAGATGGGCAATAGCCAGTATGAAATATTTAATGTAATAAAAGGTTAATGCAATGTAAAGATAATGATAAAGTTTATACTGTATAAGATTTGTATGAATCAAATTAAATGCATGTTCCATTTTGATTCAAGTAAAGAAATGAAGTTGACTCCAAAACTGACAAATATTGCTAACAGAAACAACACCAACACGTAAAATTTGTGATCTGTCTCACTTTGTTGCTTCTTCAGACTGAATTGGATATTATTGTTTGCATTGTTTACATCATTAAACACACTATATTTCTATGCAATCAATAATATAAACAATATGACATAAAAAGATGATGTCAGAGCTTGAAAATCATTCTGATATATTTTTTATAATCTTAAATTTAAAACTGGCATGAAAATATGCAAATATAGTATGAATACATGATATTCAGATGTATAAAAATACATAAAACTGGATCATAAAGAAACAAATATCTCTGTTGAAAACTAAAGTAGAACTTTATGAATAAATAGAAATAAACAGTTTTATTACAAGTGTATTATGCATAATGTATTATTTTGACAGGAATCTTTGACCCATAACACATTAACCCATGGGCTTTTATTGTCGTTTTTGCCTGAAATTCGAGTAGGAAATACATTATGAAAGCTATTTCTGAATAGATCCAAAACCACCAAATCCCAGGTGGTCTTTCAATAACATACTGCCTAGTTGTGTTAGAAACATCATTTTTCATTGGCTATTTGGCTCATACATGAGCAGAAGGGTAAAACATGAAAATTCTCGATTATTTGTTATCATTGTAGAGCTACATCTGTCTCCCTTTCTATAATACCATCCACTTTAGTGTATCATGCATGACCATGATGCTACAAAGCTCGGCAGTATTTTGTATCGAGACCACTCTTTATTCCAAATGCCCATCTTATCCTACTTTTTGCAAAGGTTCATCTGTCTATTTGCAGTTCATACCTGTTTGCCTAAGATCTGAGACCCAAAAGTCTAAAATCCGGACAAAAAATCAAATCCTGACCACGAGCCAATTTTGGGTAGAAAAAAAATCAGGTCCAAAAGATGAGGTTTTTCTCTCTGTATTTTGTAGTAGAACTAGAAATTCCAGATTATTTGGTATCATTGTAGAGATACATCTATATACCTTTCTATAATACCAGCCGCTTTAGTGTATCATGCATGACCATGACGCTACAGTGCTTGGCTGTAGGCTACTACCTACTGCCACATTAACTCGTCGCTAGGGGTTAGTGTGTTAAGTTGCTGTTTCACAAATCATGAGGGTTCCTGCTTAAATTAACATAAACGTTCTACATTTCACTAAAATCTGTTTTTCTAGGACACAAGTTTCCATCAGGAGATTAAATGCGTAGGCAAATTGTTATTTTAGCAACTGTGACCTTAACCTTGATGGTACATACTTATATACACACATACAAAATTAGTAGGGGATCTTTTTTGGTCAGACACAATTTCTTACAAATGAGAGGTACAATGTGGAAAAAATAACTCTGACAGAAATGACCAAAATGGTGGCATTCAAAGTTAAAAACAGGAAAGATTCTACCATAATTGTAGTGGTTGACATCTCAGCACCCACCCGAATGACTGCCCAGATGAATGATGGTATACTATAATGCCATTTAACTTTTATTTCTTGAGTATAGAAAGTGGAGTCATAAGCTGATTTTACCTGTATCTGAAAGTTGAAGACCCCTACAGGGTCAAACAGAAACCCCGATGATCTGCTAAAATTGCAGAGAAATGAGCCCTTACCTAAAATGCCAAAAGCAAAACTTGCCATTATAGATATGTTGCCATTATAGATATGTTGCAAGAATATTATTTTAAACATTCAGTCCAGATTAGAAAATATTACAAAATGAATGCTTTACTGCAATTTTTAAATCTACACAATACCTTGGGGTGGAGACATTGTAGACCTTGGTATTGCTCCTCCACACAAGATGTTTTTCTCTTCTTTTTCAAAGGCCTGTAACAATAAAATCATGTAGTCATTGCTCTTAATTAACAAACAACAAAAATAGATAATGCACACTCGTTCCACGTAAAGCCTAGGATTAGCATAATAGATGGCCTCAGACAGGGTAAGTTTTTACTGAGTTACCCTCTTTAACTGAATTATTGTTGTTATTATTATTATTTTACTGAGTTACCCTCTTTAACTGAATTATTGTTGTTATTATTATTATTATTTCAAGGGCATCATTTTTCATGGTTTTGAAGAAAAGAATATTTTCTTGCAAACTCAAATTTAAAGACATGAAGGATGCAAAATTATGGGATTCCAACAAATTTATTAAATATTGCGACAATGAATCAGATGAATGAATAGACCCTGGTTATGCCACTCACAGAGATATCTATTTTCACTGATTCCATAAATTTTGTAGCCCATGATATTACTCACAGATTAAAACCTTTTTACCGTGTTCTTATAGATGTGGTTATGCCATTCATGTGTCTATCCTTCTTTTTTATTCATCCCTTAAAATTTGTGGATTTGCCACTCATGAGTCTGTCTGGTATGGAGTTCCTATTTCAATGTTATACATTTTCATGAAATTCATGAAAGTTTGTACCTGATGAATACAAATGAATAACAGTGTTTGTTTGTTTCTTTCTTTTTTTCTTTCTTTCTTTCTTTATTTGAACATGACTCTTTCATAGTTTTCAAATGCACTTTAAGCCTGAAGTTCAATAATGCAGGCTAGAGACTAAAATTTTACATTTTTTGTACATCAGAACTGATGAATTACATAATTGTTTAAATAGGAAGACATCAACAACTTCATCTTCAAACAATTCTCTTTGCTTTTTATCTACTGCATGTATTCTTATCCCTTAATACATTTTTACTTTATCCTGCCTTTCCATAGCTTAACAATAATAGTATTTTACTAGGAGTTACAAAATTTCTATGCCAGTTATAACTTTGTAATTTTCAGTCCACCAAGGTGGAACAATTTTAGTAACCAGCCAAAGTAAATGAATCTTCATCAAAGATGTGTGCAGATAAGATAATAAGTCCAGATAAACGAGTAAGCTTCAATTTTGTTTTCAAAGATGACCCAATTCCTTACCTTGATAGAGACATGATCTTTCTCAAAGAGGACAAAGTGAACATTTTTCAAAGTGGATTTTGGATGCTCGATGTCGTATGAAACACATGCACTATACATGAGACTTGCCACATCCTCATTAGGGTAGTGAAGCTTGCCAGTTCCCATGGCAGCAAAGGCAATGCTTCGTTTTGAGTCACCATCAGCTTTTGTAAGGCACTGAAGCATTACATCTTTCAGAGACTTAAAAGAAACACAAAAAGGTAGAGATAATCTAAAATTTCAAACAAAAATCTGTTGCTTAATATTACTTATTAGTATTTCTCATTCAGTCCTTAAATCAAGCATACTCTTTCTTTTTAAATGCCAGCTCATTTTTTAATAATAATAATAATAATAATAGTAACGACAACAACAAAAATAATTGCAGGAGCATAAATTCAGAACATTCTAGTCTGATTAGTAAAATGTCATAATTAACCAGATCAAGTACATCTTAAAGTTAGAAATATTACTCCTGTTTTCTAAATCAAATTCCATTAGCCAAGTGTCCATTAGTTTAGTGACAGCAAGCATCCCCAAATGTTGTACGTAAAGTGAATAAGCTGTGAACATTGTGAATTATACAGATTATTTCAACATTATAGAGCATCATTCATAATTCTAATTGTTCTTGTTGTAGGGTTTAATGCATTTTTCAGCACAGGATAGGCAGCTGTACATAGCTGCTAGTATAAATGGTGGAGGACAAACCCAGAAAAACCCAGGAAAACCACTGACCCACGAGAAGCTACTGGCAAGCTTTCTCACATACCCATATAACAAATCCGAGATTTGAACCCAGGTAGACAGAAATGAGATGGCAGTGATCTGCAACGCTGAGTGCTTTAGACCACTTGTCCACTTGGAGACCCAATTCTAATTGTAAAGTTATAAAAAGGATCTCATTCCACAGATGTTTCTTGTTGTGGGAACTGTATTTATATGTGGAAGAACTGTAATATGATATAGGTAAGAAATGTAATTTCTATTCAGCTAATTGTTCATGAAATACATGTATTTAAAACAACATCTATTCTTACACACACACAAGGGATTGCGCTGGGCTTTGCCAATGTCGCAAATTGCAACTTTTTTCCTTATTGGCAAAAAAAAAATGTTCAAATTGTATATACAGTCCTGGGTTTATATGCATATATAATGCATATATATTATTTAAAACATTGTGGAGTGTATTATACAAATGTAAGTTGTCAATTAATAAGTGTATTTCAGGTTAGTTGAATGTCTATATGTAATCAAAATTTCCATATTTTTTTCTCTGCATAAATCCGTCACTGGCAACAGGTCATCTCTTAAAAATTTCACCTGTATGCAAAAGTTCAATTTATTTTCAGACCCCACCCCCTTATTAAATATCTGCTTATGTCAACAATATTAACTTGGTCCTGAGGATGTTGAGATAAATGAATAATACTGTATTATGAAAATGGCAACATTTTTAAAAAATTGCCAGCAAAAAATAATGAGTTTTTTTGTGACAACTTTTTTAAAGCCAGTGCCATCCCTGTCACAGACATTCTGTCATAATTATATGTTTTCGCAAAAGTATTCATAATAGACATATTTTTTCAAATCTGTGAAAACCTCAGTAAACCAAAAACCTCTTGAAACCCAAAATGATTTGGTCCCTAGAGTTTTCGGTTTTGATGGGTTTCACTGTACAAGTGAGTATAAAATAAATAATATATGTGTAATGTTTGATATCTTGGTGGACTAGTTGTTTTAGCACAGCTGACCTTCCAGCTCATCAACCAGTGCTTGTTTTGATGCTGCCATCTTTCCAGCATGTCTGTCACTGGTAAAACAACTTGTGCACCCAAGAGATCAGACAGTATAAATGCAATTTTAACCATTTTACATTTTTGGTATACATCTATTATGTACAGAAAAATTTAAGACTAAAGTCCGATTGTTATAGCTGGGTAATTATTTTTCAATGAAAAGAATTTTTTATTTGCTTCAAAATCTTAAGAGAATTAAGAGAAATTTGTTCACCGTCATGTCAGTGAAGCCGTGTGACCAACCGCAGTTGCCATTTCTCATACTCAAAATTTACAATTTCTTTGTCTGCATCTACATCACTAAGTCATCTGAATTTGATAATTTATAAAAACTAATTGCTGCCTACATCAATATCAGAGCCTTTACCTAAGTTATTGAATCTTTCATAGTTGTGATTCTAATCGTGAAAACTCTGTAAGTACTGAGCGAAATCCATTGACCTCCATTTTGGAGAGTGGAGAATATGACCCAGTTATTTTAAATAACAGATTATGACCAGAGCCTAAACAGTGACCATGTGAAGTAATGGTCATTCACAACAATGAATGTAGTATCTAATAGGTTTTTTTCCATAAGATGGTGGTGCTACCAAAAGCCACTTAAAATGGCTGATGTTTACAGCAGGCGTCAAAAGGTGCTTGTATGCAAATCAGGTAGAGGTGTCCAATTTCGCTTGTATGCAAATCAGGTAAAGGCATATAAAGGCGCAAGAGGTAATGGGTTAAGTGAAATTTGTGTTTTAATTCTATCTTTTAGTTCCTCTTAAGTGTAATCATCATAAATGTAATGTGTATTTAAACGTAAAACATGTCAATCTACCGTAACAGCTATGTCCACAGGCTGACCATGTTTTGATAACGGATTAATGCAGAAGTATTTGTTGTATTGTTGCGCTGAATTAAAAGTTGGCCTTCTTTATATTATGATGTTAATAATGACGTTTGAATCAAATAAAGGAGGTTAAATAAAAGAAAAGTTAAAAAGGCACACAAATCCTACAAACTTAAAATCTAGTGGCCCTAGTCGTATGTCATGTGAACTCACTTCATTTGATCAAATGAACACTGTTATAAATGTTATTGTGTATGTAACATAAACTACCTTAAATGAACCGACTCTTTTATAACTGTGATCAAAGATAGCAAGGCAACCAAGTGAAACAACTACTGCATAAAATAAAGAGCTTGGTTTCACAGATACGGACCATTGTGGGCAAGCAAGTTTCTGAGAATTTCTGAACAAGCGCTTAGAGATCTTCTCAATGGTGATCAGAGCTTTTATTATTACTTCCAATGAAATCACGACATCAATATTGTACTAAATGAACAATACAAAAGTGAGTATCGACATTGATGATTGTTTCATGAAACAAATTTTGCTCATTTTTTAAAGCAAGGAATCTTGTTTGGTGTTGTATCAACAGTTAGTCAAGTTCCCTGCTTCTATGACTCCCGATTTTGCAGGATACTATTAAATACCACTCCAGCAACCAGACTAATCAACAAAACAAAAAGCAATGATGTAATACACAGAATAATTTGCATACAGATGATGGTTACTGAAACCAGTTGGAACAATCATTCACGTTGGACATTTTTAAAATAAATATTATTTACACAGAATAACAAACAACTTCATTAGAAAAAGCACTATATTAACAATTATTATCGACGTCATTGTAGAATGAGGATTCAATTCTTAAACAGCCAAGTTCCCTAACCCCACCCCCACAATTTTCTCAATGTCTAAGCAGATTTTTTCAATTTTTGGAGGTCCCTTGGTAACTCAAACCCTCACTAATAGTGTGGTCTATGTTTGTGGACCCCATTCCATGCAAGATATTGAGGGAGAGGTGTATAGGGCAATTCAAATACTATTGGATGTGCAGGGTGCCTGCTCCAGTGATAAGGCATTCAAATACTACTGGATGCGCATGATGCCTGCTTTAGTGATAAGGCAATTCAAATACTATTGGATGTGCAGGATGCCTGCTTTAGTGATAAGGCATTCAAATACTACTGGATGCGCATGATGCCTGCTTTAGTGATAAGGCAATTCAAATACTATTGGATGCGCAGGATGCCTGCTTTAGTGATAAGGCCATTCAAATACAGTAGCATGTGAAGGGTGCCTGCTCCAGTGACAGGGGAATTTAAATACAATTGGATGTGTAGGATGCCAGCTCCAGTGATAGGGGAATTCAAATACAATTGGATGTGTAGGATGCCAGCTCCAGTGACAGGGGAATTTAAATACTATTAGATGTGTAGGATGCCAGCTCCAATGATAGGGGAATTCAAATACTATTGGATGTGTAGGATGCCAGCTCCAGTGACAGGGGAATTTAAATACTACTGGATGTGTAGGATGCCAGCTCCAATGACAGGGGAATTCAAATACTATTGGATGTGTAGGATGCCAGCTCCAGTGACAGGGGAATTTAAATACTACTGGATGTGTAGGATGCCAGCTCCAATGATAGGGGAATTCAAATACAATTGGATGTGTAGGATACCAGCTCCAATGATAGGGAATTCAAATACTATTGGATGTGTAGGATGCGAGCTCCAGTGACAGGGGAATTCAAATACTATTGGATGTGTAGGATGCCAGCTCCAGTGATAGGGGAATTTAAGTACAATTGGATGTGTAGGATGCCAGCTCCAATGCTAGGGGAATTCAAATCAATTGGATGTGTAGGATGCCAGCTCCAATGATAGGGGAATTCAAACACTATTGGATGTGCAGGATGCCTGCTTTAGTGATAGGGCCATTCAAATACTATTGGATGTGTAAGGTGCCTATTCAAGTGATAGTGCCATTCAAACACTACTGGATGTGTAGGATGCCAGCTAAAGTGATAGGTCAATTCAAATACTATTTACATGTGTAAGGTGTTTGCTCCAGTGATAGGGCAATTTAAATCAACAGAAAGACAGTACACATATGTCACTACTTAACCAAGTACCAAGTGTTTTATGTTTATTTACAATAATTGCTTGCATCAAAACTATATCCATTGTCCATATTAGATAGGTGTCCCTTACATCAATAATAAATACAGTCAAACCTATTTTAAACAGCATAAGAAGTGACACTCATAAGTGGCTTCCAAAGACAG
The DNA here is from genome assembly GCA_028554795.2 of Sinohyriopsis cumingii. Lineage (NCBI taxonomy): Eukaryota > Metazoa > Mollusca > Bivalvia > Unionida > Unionidae > Sinohyriopsis > Sinohyriopsis cumingii. The sequence goes on along the minus strand of CM068830.1, from coordinate 78,826,753 downwards.
CTGGATGTTTAACTGAGGTTCATTTCTACAATAAGTTGGCTTATAGGATTTTAACAGACCTTATGTGGTGGTTTAAAGCCCCAGTGCTGCTATTGCACCTAAAATGTTTTACATGCCAAATCACCCAAAAAATTATATGGAATCTTGAATGATACTGATCCTAAACATCGCTGGGTTCCTTTAAAACTAGATAATATTGATCATTCATTGCATTATGAGCCATGTTAACTTGTCCCTCAAATTGAGAAATGTGACCATTTTTCACAAGCATACAAATTTGTCTAGAGCTGGAACAAAGATTTGATAATGTCACCATTGTAAACAGTAGAACCCTTGAACACCACCTAGAGATACAGTAGGTGATCCTTACGATATTATTGTAGATTACTTTGTTTCAAATGTAAATAAATTGTACACAAAATGAAGGAAAAAGATCAAGCATTTTATTCATGATATGTGTACAAACTTATTTAATTTCATACTTCCCAGAACCACTTAAGAAAAGCAGACCTACCTCTTTCCCTTACCTACTGAATCAATTTGTCTGCCATGTGTGGATGTTGTTCTTAATTTATTAGACACTAGTTGAATGCATGATGTCACTTTAGAATTAATCTAATTAATTCTAAGCTGATTATCTCAAGTCTTTTAAGCCTAACATCATTATTATTTCACAGAACATCAAGTGTCAGAAAGTTTCTTTTACAGAAATGACTTCTTTCCTTCCAAACTTCAGATAGATTGGAATGGTGACATTTATGAAAAACAGCAGCTCTGGGGCTTTAAGATAGGTTGTTGCTCAATCAAGGTGCCCTTGAAGGTAGGCTGGACTAGATATGAACACCTTCTTTGGTGGTTTCTAAAAACAAATATTTGTAAATATGTCCTTTCTATAAAAATGTGTAAAATTGTCAATGACGAATTTTTTTTTATATCAGCCATAATTACTTGTCCATTGTTGCTTCTCCTCCAATCTGGTAGCACAGTCAGGTAGACTTTGTCACACTGCAGGTCACCCCCATCAATGTCCACTACCTCCCCCTCCTTTATTTTCTCAGCATATTTTGTTTTACACTCTAACTGGAGACCTTGACCTCCTTGCTGAAGAAGGGACTTACTTGCAGCTCCACTATCAAGATTAAGGTCAGGGGAAGTGGCACACACGATCACATCTACCTATTAAACAGAAAAATTCAGCTCAGTGAATTTTCCAGTAAGAGATATTATCTAGTCAAAGCACCAATGATACTGATAAAACAGGTCACACACTCCCAACCTTGTTTCATCAAATGTCTCAACACTAAATCAAAACACAGTTCAAGCTTAACGACTTGATTAATTGTAAGCTTCTGTAAGATAAATATTTCATACTGAGATACTGACCTTTAATTTGACTAATGCAATTTTAACAGGAAAAATCTGAAGATAAGTATGTGTTCATGCTGAAAATTTTTAGGAAAGCAGGGTCTGGCAAGTATTAGTGTTACATATTTACTTTCTTGCTTTCTTTTTAAAAAATACCAAGAAAAAAACCCTAGAAATTTAACTTTCTTGGTCTGACCTGCATATAAATACATTCTGAATTTATTCAACTACCAATCTAAGAGCAGCTCACACAATGAATAGCTAAATAGTAATATTTTTTACTAACATATTTGATACATATAAACTCTATAACCCACATGGGTTAACCATCAATTGTTGGTGTTCCTTTAATGGAAATTCTATTGCTAAGTATTAGAATTACAAAAATGCCTCTATATGCATTTCTCTTAAGATACAACTTTGAAAAAAGTTTGAATGATACTTTAAGGGATAGAAAACTGAAATTAGGTTATACATAATACATCTGATAAGCCATCACTTCAGAAATCAGTATCATGTTATTTATAATTTAATTGATTAAATGTAGTTTAAGTAATATATAGTGCATTCTTCACTTGCCCCCTTATGGGCCCCTCTATGTCTACTATGGTTTCTCTGCCCAGACATGATGTCATTGCAGCCAGTATAATAAGCTACTAACTAAATTTAGATACGTTTTCATGTTGAACCAGTCAGATGACTGAGTTGCAGCATGTGATCAAACACTGTCAGTTGGGGCATTTATACAGCAACTGGGTCCTCTATGGATTGAATGACTACACCAACTTTTACTACAAATTGCTTATCAGTTTTTATGCAGTTTTGCGGTGTGGAGAATTTGCTATTCATGGAGCCCGTTTTTCTGCAACAAACAATCTGTGTATGTTAGACATAATATTGGATAATGGATAAGTGTCTAGTCATTCTGCAACTTACAGCATCCAAGACTCATGATTTCTGTCAAGGTGTATCATATTAATATTTATGCTATTGTACTTTGATGTCCTTGTATATCTTTACTGTGTGATGAGGAAATTCCACTGTATTTGTTTATTATCTGGAGCTTGCCCTTGTGATCCACTATTTCTCATGGACAATGGTCACCCCTTAAGTAGAACTTTCTTTATCACTACCATTAAGGTCATTTTGTCCCAGTTAGGTTATGATTCACATTGTCATAATGGACTCTCCTTCCACATGGGGGTGGCTACCATGAGTGCTACTTAAAGGTTGGAATTCCAGACCATCTTATCTAAACCTTGGTTTATAGTCCTCTAATGCACATTGTAGATATATCGATGGGCACCCTGATAGAAATAACTTCGCACAGAGACAAATGCCATGGTGTATCCCTCACTAGTTGGTTCACACTTGTGTCGAGCAATGTACTATTCCGCTTCTTTACTTATAAGTGATACCATCTTACAATTTTGGAACACTTCAGAGACGTTGTATAGCTGTACATGCTAGTCATTCATTTTCACATCCTATGCTACACTGTCATTTCAGCTGTATCATCTATTAGTGGGCATGTGAATTCCTAAATGGTTATATCTAATCCATATATGTAATATTTGTACCTTTATGCAGTACATCAGAATTATCATACGGTTCCAAACTTAGTTGAAAGTCATTCTTTTTTGACATTATTGCATTCTCAATCATTATCATCTTTATATATCATTAATTTGGGGGGAAGGCTTCATTACAGTCACACTGTTCCATAGTCACAGGGCCATTGCAAAGTTTCATGGTTTCACAACTTTGCTTTTGACCCCCAATTTGTGTCGGTACTTAAATGTACTCAACTATTATGCCCATATACTTCATACCCACTTCCTACGGTGCATGCGTGGAGTACTGGTTGATGTCTGTTATCACAGCAATCCTCAGGATCAGATATCGAGTTTAGGTTATTAGTGTCCCTATATACCTTGTATCAGCTTCCTGCGGCTGCACACACATGTGTCAGACACTCTTCACAACCCTACAAACTCCCCCAAGTCTCTCTTCCTGAGGTATTCAAATAGGAAAAATTCAGAGCTCAGCTGGTGCAGTGTGCTGTGATTTGATTTGCCCCCATCATGCCAAAGATTATTTTTATGTACAATAAAGTTCTACTGAACCTATGTATTGTGTGTTATTTAAACCTTGTAATTACGTTCAACAGCCTATCAGGAGAAACTTGTGATGTGAACACTTCAAATTTCTCCCTTGATAATTTATTCCCTGATAATTCATTTTATTATGGGGTCAGGCATGAATCACATTTTTTATCTAACAAATACCAAAGAATTTACCTCTATTTGTTGAACATGAAGAAACTTCTGATCAATTTAGCTTTGATATACTGCTCATTTTGTCAAAATCACAGTTAGTGCTTGGAAATATGAATCAGCATTATGAAATTTGCACCTTTTCATAAAAAGTAAGATATTATATTAAAATTTCTTTATATACAAAATTCTCATTGCACCTTATATAACAATATTTGATGATATTTTTATCCATGAAAATGTCAGTAATGCTTACTGTTGGCAATACTTTAAGAACTCAATACCAATTAAGCAAGTTTTTGTAAAGTGAAATTTGTGTTTTCGCTCAATTGTTTAATTTAGTTTGAGTGTAATCATCAAAACTGTGATATGTCCATTTGAATACAAATAGGAAAAGTGCATCTATTGTCTCAGCTATATGCAGAAGCATTTCTGAGTACCTAATTATGAGCCAACTATGTTTTGATCTCCAATTTGTAGAAGTGTTTGTTGTATATTTACAATCAATTAAAAATGTACCTGCTTTGTATTATTGCATTACTTATGTTTTTTGGATCAAACCAAACAGAAGATGTGGAATAAAAAAAAGTTAAAAGACATGCAAATCCTACCTGTCTGCTAGAGTCAGGGTAGTTTTCAGATCAATCAACTCATTTCAATTGAACAACTGAACACTGTTATATATTTTATTATGTAGGTAATATAATTAAAGTATCTAACACTAATCAGAGGTTTATCCTACTAATTAGGAAACGTGATTAAGGAAAGCAAATAAAAGGAGCAATTGGTGCATGAAATGCTTCATTTAACAAATACTGTTCATCATGAAGAATTAGCACTCAGAGGTTTGCTCAAGAATGAGCAGTAACTCTTGCAATGAAATTGTGGTATCAATATTTTACTAATAGTTTCCTCGCTAATGGCTGTCATTTCACAAACTAAATTTCAATATTTTTTCAAAAACAAGAAAATCTTGTTTAATTCTGAATCAACTTTATCACTTGAATAGGTCCACATGCACATGAAAAAAGCAGTGATGCAGTACACGATATTTTCACAGGTGGAGATAATATTATTTAATATTCTTAACTATCTTCCAAAAGGTTGGTTATGTTGAAAATAAAGTTAGTTCATACAGAAAGCAAACAACCTCATTAGTTTCCAATGTGATTATAAATTACTATTAAACCATTAAAAAGTATCCCACCAGTCCTCGCCTTCTCAAGGTCAAGATCTAGAGAGGATGGCATCCATTTTAAATCTTTTGGTAATTCATGCCCTCACTTATACTGTGTTTCTGGACTCTCCTGTGTGCAAGTTACTGAAGGAGAAGTGTACATTCATTGATAATTAATATCTTGCTTCTCAAGCTGTTTAATTTAACTATTTCAAAAATAATTTTTTTTCAATTAAAGATAGTACTTTTCAAGTACATAATCTTGTATGTACTATGATTTGCTGACAATAATCCATCCTCCAAATTTAACCACTGGGAAGCCCTGGACAACTTTCTAAAGTTTATCAAACACAGTGGGTCTCCTACAATTGGGCAAAGTTTTCCTGATCATTCTATTAAAAGTTTAAGATATATATTACACAGTATTTAATAGCAATTGAAGTTTTTTGTTCCTTTAATAGTAGTTATCTTATCTTGATAGTAGTTATCTTATCTTGATTATACTGAAACCAATCGATAAATCAACCAATAAGCCAATCTCAAATCAACATAAAAAAGAATCAATAAACATGTAATATCTACTGACCTTTTGTTGTGCCAGCTGACCTTTGGTCAAAGAAATTGTTAAACCATTTTGACACCTATATGGAACACTTCTGGGTGTTTCCTTAATCATGGACTCTGCAATTAGAAAAGAATTGATGAAGGATATAAAGTGATTAAATATTTTTAAAATATAATAAATTTTTATTTATATATTTTATAGCAAGGTGTTTAGTACTCAGTGGATTATAGGTTTAACAAATACAAACAATAAGTCTCTCTGTTTTTACTTTTTGATATCTTGTAGTTTTCTGACCATCAAATAAACATGCACACATATTGCTCCATAATGACTTTGCTAGCATTATGTCCCCTTTCTGACTCAGAATAGTAAAGAACTGTAGTGTAAGCCTTATTTCCAATTAATGGAATGGACAGAAGATAAACGCATCACTGAAAGTGATATCACTACTCCTTCATTTGCCTAAAAAGGCAAAACTATGATCTAAACTCTTCTCATGAAGACAGAAACTCAAGCCTTCTCCATAAGAACCCTAAACTTCACCAAAATTGGTTAACAGCTGGATTTGTAGGTTCCTGAGTTTGTAAAAGCAGAAACTAAAAAAGTTTTTAATCCGTAGTATCTGAAGATTGCTGTGTAATTTTCATTGAATTTACAACAACTTTAATCCAGAAACAAGACAATATTTGCTTAAGGCAACACTGTCAATGCCTGGAATAGGTAGTAGCTCTTATACCAAGCATACAAGCAGACCCCAGGCCCAAGTAACATATGTCATTATCCCATTACAATAAGACATTTTGATTACTTTAACTTAAGGGATAATGAAATTCATCCAATTACAACAATATTACTACATATTATCAAATCTGTAGCAACTACATAAATATAATTAATCTAAGAAATGAAAAAAAATAAGAGAAAAAAACAGTAATGGTAACATGCTGTATATAGTTCAATTATCTGTCAAATCACTTAATAAGGAATATCAAAAGATTGCATTTTTGTGCTTGACTTGTCTTTTTGTTTACACCAGAAACACAGGAAAGTTTGTGTTTGCTTATTGTTGATATACACTTATTTTCCCCAATGCTCCTAGTATTGTTAGATTTTACAGTATCTTATTATGAAATATGATCACCATGATGAACCATGTGCAAGTGTTTACCAAGATAGTTCACACAAAGCCACTAGCCAGAGAATTTTTTTATAATTTGTACAGTTTTTCCACACACACTACAAATGTTATCCCAGAGAAAAAAAACAGCTTCAATTTTAGACTGAATTTAAATTTACCATAATTAATTGAGTCATAAACTCTTTCTTCGTCATCAATATCTCTACTTTTTTCCATCTGCAATGAAAGATCTGAGGTTTCTGTCTGGATCAGGCAACGGTGTTCCTTTTCAAGAGCCTTTAATATGCCTGTCTGCTCCTCGGACATTAATACTTCCTTGATCCCCACTCGCTTCAAGGTGTGCGACTTACTGATGATCTTGTTTGTTTTCTCTTTCCAAAGTTCTTTGGCTTTTTTTATTCCTTCTGCAGTTCCTTTCACCATTAATCTGCCCCCTAAAACTGATGGGTTAAGATATCAGGATTTAATATCAAAATCATGAACCTATACTTTTAGGTAATTTATTCAATTAATTCAGAGTTTTTCATGACGTTATAAACAGGCCCATATATCAATGCAAAGGAGTTTTATGAAAGAAGTTGTGATTTCTTTCTTATATGAGCCTTGGTGAGCAAACTTAAAAACCTTTATTGTAAAAGACAATGAATTGTAATCATTTGAAATTACATAAATAAGTATTATTTCAGAAGATTTATTCTTATTTTTTTTTTTAAATGTGCACAACTTAACTATTACTGAGAAAATATATTTATTTGAAACTAACGGAAGGGAATATAAAACATATAAACCATGTATTTTTCAACAGTCAAACTCCATAAGCTGCCATCATGAGACATTATCTAAAATACATGACATTTTTGTGATATAAAATAAAAGTTGCCATTATAATTAAATTTTGTGATAAACTGTTGGAAATGATGAGCATTTGTTAATCTTTAAAATGAGATCAGATCTCATAAAATTTATTTCTTCTGCAGCAGTTTCAAAAGATGTCAAATACTTTAGAAGTCTATATTGAGGATTTTTGGAATGTGGGAATGAATTGCAGATATTACAGAAATGTAATTAAAATAATTAAAATACTGATAAAACATACAAGTATTTTGAAATGTACATAAACAGAATATGGCAGTGTATACATATACATCAACAAGACCTTGCAGTGTATCAATATACAACAAGATCTTGCAGTGTATCAATATACAACAAGATCTTGCAGTGTATCAATATACAACAAGATCTTGCAATGTATCAATATACATCAACATGATCTTGCAGTGTATCAATATACATCAACATGATATGGTAGTGTATTATTATGAATTTTTTTCGTTCATCCGTCGTGTCGATGAGGACCACTCTAGTCATCCAAGGGTTGGAGGGGCTGGTTCTGTTCTGTGCGTGCACAGGTGGCTGATCAGGCTACTCCTTGCATGGAATGTTCATTTGCTTAAGGGACAAGGGATGAGTGGAACATCTCCATGAGGGTTGATGGCACACACTTTTCTGGCTTGCCTCTTCAGTTCTGCAGCTGCTGTCCTGCTAGATTCGCACAATATAGAGCCTTTCTGCATGGAGGAATGCCAAGTGACGTGATCACTTGCTGTTTGCTCCCAGGAATCAGGGTTTATGTTGAACACTTTCAATGCAGGTTTCAGATTGTCTTTGAAGCATTTCTTCTGACCTCCATGGGATCACTGTCCTTGCTGTAGTTCACTACAGAAGAGTCTCTTAGGCAGCCAGTGGTCTGGCATGCGTACATGTCCTGCTCAGCGTAGCTGGGACTGCATCAGGATGGTGTGGATGCTGGGGAGACCTGCTTGGGCAAGTACCTCAGTGTCTGGAACCTTGTCCTGTCACTTGATGTTGAGGAATTTCCTGAGACTTGTGGTATGAAAGTGGTTTAGCTTCCTGCCGCGGTGATGGTACACTGTCCGTGTTTCACATGCGTAAAGTAGTGTGTGAAGCACAACTGCCCTGTAGACCTTTAGTTTGGTCCTGATGCTGATGCCTCTTCTGTTCCAGACATTGGCATACAGTCTGCTGAAAGTTGCGATGGCTCTGGCAATGTGGAGGTTCACCTTGTCATCAATAGTGATGCTCTGTGACATTGTGCTGCCAAGGTAGGTGAAGCAGTTCACTACATTGAGTTTTTGGCCATTGACGGTGATGTTGGGATCAACATAGGGCTTTCTAGGGGCCGGCTGATGCAGGACTTCACTCTTCTTGGTACTGATGGTGAGACCGAAGCTTGTGCAGGAGCTGGAGAACTTGTCAATGCTGCATTGCAGGTAAGCTTCTGAGCCAGCATTGTGGGCACAGTCATCAGCAAAAAATTCCCCGATGGTGTCTGTCATAACCTTGGTTTTTGCTTGAAGCCTCCTGGGTTTGAACAGTTTTCCATCTGTACAGTACCTGATGCCGACTAAAACATCTTAATCTCTGAAAGCATTATTTAGCATGGTGGATATCAATAAACTGAACAGTGTCAGTGTCAGAACATAACCCTGCCTGATGCCATTGGTTACTGGGAATGGCTGAGATGTCTCTCTATTGTCCTGGACTCGTGCCTGCATGCCGTCCTGGAAATGCTGCACCATGGATACGAATTTTATTGGGCATCTGTACTTAGCCATTACCTTCCACAAGCCTCCTCTGCTGACAGTATCAAAAGCCTATTTTGAGGATTTTTGGAATGTGGGAACGAATTGCAGATATTTGCCACAGAAATGTAATTAAAATAATTCTAAGACTGATAAAACTTACAAGTATTTTGAAATGTACATAAATAGAATATGTCAGTGTATAGAAATACATCAACAAGATCTTGCAGTGTATTAATATACATCAACATGATATGGCAGTGTATTAATATGCATCAACATGATATGGCAGTGTATTAATATGCATCAACATGATCTTGCAGTGTATCAATATACATCAACAAGATCTTGCAGTGTATCAATATACATCAACATGATATGGCAGTGTATTAATATGCATCAACATGATATGGCAGTTTATTAATATGCATAAACATGATATGGCAGTGTATTAATATACATAAAGAGGATATGGCAGTGTATCAATATACATCAACATGATATGGCAGTGTATCAATATACATCAACAGGATATGGCAGTGTATCAATATACATCAACAGGATATGGCAGTGTATCAATATACATCAACAGGATATGGCAGTGTATCAATATACAAGGGAGAGTAAATGTTATGCAAATGAGAAAATTCTTGTATTTGCCAGAAAATATGAAAATGTCATAGACACTTAATGAACCCATTTAAAAATAATTGTAAAGTGATACATTATTAGATTTTTGTAACATGAGGATCATCTAAATGATAATCAGGCAGATCAAAAACATATTATCCTAAAAACCTTTCTCCTCTACCAGTCTCTATCATGTAAATATATTATTCTAAAAACCTTTCTCCTCTACCAGTCTCTATCATGTAAATATATTATCCTAAAACCTTTCTCCTCTACCAGTCTCTATCATGTAAACATATTATCCTAAAAACCTTTCTCCTCTACCAGTCTCTATCATGCAAATATATTGCAAATCATAAACTGAAGTCTGCACATATCTTCAAATTTAGTGAGGAAAACAAAATTTACTCAAATGTCACTTACAAAGTAGTGTATGATCAAATAATGAAGGTAGTATATGAACAAAAATTTAAATGATTAATTTACAGTTGTCATGAAAATGTAATGATGCTAAGTATGATGCTTAAAAGTATGACTGTTACTTATTCCGACAATCACCCTTATATTAATCCACTATAATGTAAAACTAACCTTTCAAGTTTAACTGGAGATACTTATCTCCACTATTCTTCTCTATTTCCTTGTAATCTTCTGGTTCCCAGAAAGCCTGCATGAATTGCGTGATAATTGGATTACACTGAATCATTTCTTCAACCACAGTGTTCTTTTTGATGAAATCTTTAAGGTCTTCTAAGATCTCTCTATAAAGGCCTTCCATGCTAATCCAGATGACATTTTTTAGATCATTGGTAACAACAATATGGACTAATCCATCACATTTTGATCCTGCCTCAGCTTGATACATGATCCATTCCTCAGTGGTAACAAAGAGCTGTGCTGACTCTGACAATGGGATGTTTGTCTCCATGACCATTTTCTTCATGTGGGTGGCAGCATGTTGTGCACAGTCTGCCGGAATACAGTACACAAACACATGACCATTCTCAGTACTAACATCCCAATCAACAATCAAGCTATTTGTTTCCATCTCTTTAATAATGTAATTTCTAGGGGCACCTTCTTTAATGAACTGACTGAAATGGTCTGTGGAATCGCTGATTTCAAATGGTTCATCAAATTTTCTGAGTTCTTCAAAAATCAGCAATTTTGCATTATTTCTGTCCTCTGGAACACCACTCAACACAATTTCTTCAGATGACTGTTCAAAATGTACATCAAAGTCAGAGAACTGAGCTTTAAGCCTCTGAAAGATTCCATCCCTGTCAAGCAGACGTTTCTTTGCTGCAGACTTTAGAGGCATTTTTTCTTTCTCCACCCTTTCCATACGCTCAAGTTTCTCTTTTTTCTTCATTACTTCTCCATGGGTTGTTTTCACCTCCTCATAAAACCCAATCAGTTGTACATAATCTTCAAATCTTTCCTCTACCAGCATGGTCTCTTTACCCTCAATCACGGATTTAACAAAATCTATGAAATCTTTCCAGATTTTTGACAGGTTGGATATTTTTTCAATCTGAAATGTGCTCGATAAAAACTTGTTGAAATGCTCTTCTGCATCTTTTCTCCATGTGGTCACAAGCTTTCTGCAACCTTTGACTTCTGGGTTTAAAAGACAAGTTAGAAGCACAGCATCCTCTCGAAGCTCAATCCCAGCATGCATTTCCACCATGGCCATTTGCACTGCTTTCATGGCTCTGGGAAATGATTGCAGGTATTTCAAAAGTATTGGAGCCACTTTTTGCACAAATGGTTCAGGGATATTAATTCCATGAATGGCAGTGTTCCAAGCTGTCCATTTCTTGAATTGGTAATATGGAGACACATTCAGTGGGATGTTTTCTACTTTATGTTGTATGGCACACACTCGTTCTACGGCTGAAATAAGTGAAAGGAGTGTCATGATTTACAATATTTGCAATTACTAAATTTTATTAAACTTCACGCTTTAAAAAAACAGCATAAACCGAAACAATAAAGCTGTAAGAAAAGAGCAAAGTTCACCTGCACATGTAGAGATGCAAGACATTTGTATGTGTCAATGACAAATTATCAATACTAAGAGATCATGAAGAAAAAGAGGTAAAGAAATTATGTCACAGTCAACATTTTTCTTATATATGGTACAACAGCACATGTACTCCAGAGGTATGCTTATATCTAATTTTATGGCTGTAAGACCAACAGGGTCCAAGAAACAGCTTAACATCATGAAACTGAGCTAACATTTCATCAAAATATTGGTAGGGCATAAAAGTGACAGCCTGGAAAAGGAAACGAGCTATTGAGTAGTATAATCAAAGTGTTACTTTGATCTTGAAGCAAGTGGTATGACTGAATACACGAGACACTGTCAAGCCAAGAAATACAAGCTAAACTTTCATTAAAAATAATTTCACTAGTTGAAAAGTTTTACCTATACATGGACACAAGACACCAATTTATATTTTCAATTGCCATGACAACGACCTTTTGGCCCTTGCATGTGACACACTCATTATGATATATAACTGGTTCAAGTTTCATTAAACTATCTTCAGTGTTTCAAAATCATATTCTAGACAAAGATAAAATTACTTTTCCTCTGCTGTGACCTTCCCCTTGAGGAAGAAGGCCTTGTTCCATAATGCAACACACTGTCTTAGCCATGATATATATATGTTACCAAGACTTGATTAAAATATCTCCACTGGTTAAAAAATTATGCTTTACAAAAGTATGTAAGTTACATAGTACTTGTTTCCTTGCCATAATCTCAACCTTGAGGCAGGTCATGTGGCTATGGTTCATAACATATCATTTACAGGGATGGAACCAGTACCCCCACCCCAAAAATCCTGAAAACTTTCCATGCTTATGTAGGGCATGTGTAAAGTGCATAATTTCACAAGTAACTGAAATGATGCACAACATTTTCAAAATCATCAAAACATGTGAGAAAAGATTATTAACTATTATTATCATTTATTAACTCAAAAACTTTTCATTTATGTACATGAATATAGCTACTGTGTTAAAGAAGTACTCTATTATATCTGTTGATAAAAGCTTGTATCAAACTGACCTAAAGACAGTTCTGAAAGTGCTCTGGAATCTCTTACAAGTTCTTGAGCTAGACTAAATTGTCAATTTTGGGCCCATGCACAAAGGTAAGCCATTAAAGTTCACAATGAAGTAACAGATGCAAGCTTGATGATGAGATTTTTGACCTTGAATGTTAATGAATTTTGTTGTGAAGGCTTTAATCTTCTGATGGAATATTAGCTGTGATTGACACTATTAGTACATTAGGAGCCAGCCCATACACAGCCTGGGACACCTGTAACCCAACAATGTAAGATGCCTCCCCATATATTTGTGTTTTTGGGTGCGATCCAAAAAACATATGCATGTCTAAATATGATCTTCCCCGCCTCAGTGCTATTTTGTTTTAGCATGGTTAAGGCACACATTTTTGCCAGCTGAACTATAATTAGTTTTGTTTTTGCAGCTCATGCACCAGGCAAGTCCAAGTTCCTCCAAAATTAAAAGCAATTCAAGCCTCCTGATTGTCATCTTTCTGTTCTAACCTGTCAGCTGCAGCTCCATTTGAAACAATTTTTTTTACTGACTGGTCGAATTTAAGTGATGTCTATACATTTTCATCTTTCAATAAATTTAAATTCCAAAGAAGCTATGAAACTATTTCAAAAGATCTAGAATGTGCAATAAGTAACTTGAAACTACAATAAAATGCATGAAAAATTCCTGTGTGCACTGTGAGTTAACTACTGCTATATGGTGCCATAGTGTATTGTTACTTCCTTTCCCACTCGAATTATATCCTGGAAAAAAAAAACAGTTTGAAAAAGAATGGAAAAAGTTTGCCAGAAATTTTAACAAAAAAGGAAAACCAGTCTGCATTAAAAGACCAGAATTGCAATTGAAACTAATCCCTACAATCACTAATGATATACAACCAGCCAAAAGATCATATATATATCTTCAATTGTTCAAGACCTATAAATTAGAAGAAAAAAATATACAAGTCACTGAATTTCATGTTTCCACTCTGTGGCAGGAGGCAATGCACTGAATATACTTGATATAAAAATTGCGCTAAGTTTCATTAAAATATCTATGATGGTTCAAAGATTATACTATAGAAAAGAATACCTTGACCTTGTGGCAGAAGGGATATTGGTTATGGTATGTGACATACTGCATGGACATGATGTATACTTGGGTGAAGTTTCATGAAAATCTCTCCAGCAATTACAAAGTTATGAACCAATAAAATAAACATTAATTGATCAATGGACAATGCAATAATATAATACACCCAACTTAACTCTTTACCTTCTGCAAGTACTTGCTGCCCTGGCTACTAAGCCTGTTTAGCAGCCTGCCTTCTAGCAGCTGTTTTTAGGCTGAACCCCAGAGCATCATAATAGCTGACTGAGTGAGAGCTTCTCGAGTTATTTACATTTTCTGTATCAATTTTGTCCCTAGCAGACTACGTAATTTAATGAAAAATAAAATTTTAAACACTTACCAATGTTTTGTGCCACTCATTTCCACCAACAAGTACATATAATCCATATGAATCAATGTTTATTTTCACGTATTTATAATTAAAAAAATACATCTCAATATATCTGTGTTTAAAATGTATATTATCTTACTTTTCTCACCACTATTTTACACACCAATGTGTCCACTATTTTACTGCAGAGTTGGTAATTTTTATGATACTGCCTGAAGCACGTAAAAAGAAATCTATCTCCCTTGCATTTTCTTTTAAAATAAATGCTGGCCCTGAAACTGCTGTAAAATCATCCACATTTACCGGTCTCACGTGTTCCGACCAGATTAGGTTGTCTCGCGTTTCATCTTTGGATTCAGATAAATCTGAAATGTCAGGTGTCGAAACATGACTTATACTAATGTCCAATCCTTCATCTTGAATCTGGTTAAAATCAATATCATCACTTTCAAATCATTCTAAACTTCCATCAGAATCATTGTCGGAATACATGAATGTTGACATTTTGTTTTACTGTCACCACTGACTTCGTTTTCAATAGAAATTCCAGCTTATATGCTGTAAAACTACTCATAGAATATGTTCATCATTTTATGTAAGGACTATTTTCATTGGCTAAATATTATAAAAGAGAACGGATGTTTGTAATTTCATTCAATACAAAGCTTTAATATGAAAGGTGTATATGCGTATCTGGGGTTTCCCAACCCTTGGCCGGAAACGCATGTATGAGCCAGCCGGAACAGAGAGTATTATTAGCAGCTTGTATATGTGTCTCTGGAGTTACAAGGCTACTTTTATGGTCGCATATATGCGTTAGCAAAAGGTAAAGAGTTAAGATGGGAGTATCAAAAGATGTGACTGGTCAGTGGAGTATGAAAAGTAGGATCCGGTTACAGTATACATATATTATTATATAGTGGCATAGTGCTCTTCAAGATATATGCACATGTATTGATGACTCTACAATAAATAGGGTACAAGAAACCCAAACAAAAATATACAGAGTGTACATGATCAGTGGAACACAAAAACTAGGTTACAGTGACCGACTTACGATATATTAGCAAAGTACTCTTTATGATATATGTACAAAGTCTCTGGAGTATACAATGAACAGGGTCTAAGAGACCTATCTAAACATGAAAAAACAGTGTACATGATCAAAGAAACACACAAAGCAGGTCTTGGTGACCTGCTTATGGTATACTGATGTAGTAATCTTCAGGATATGTGCAGATGCAAAGTTTTATAGCCACACAATTAACAGGGTCCAATAAACTTACCTAAATGTACAAGATGTACATGATCGCTTAATTAAGTACACAAAGTCAAAGTGACCAAACCAATGACATGATGGTATAGCACTCATTAGGTTGCATGCACATGTAACATTATGACTGTACATGCAGTCAAGCTGGGAAAAGTAAACTAGGCACAAAGGTATACACTGTTGATTCCTATGCTGAAGATGATGACTATTTTATCAAGCATAGAGAGAGAAAAGACTGATTTGCTGCATTCAATTTTTTTTCCAAACAAATTCATCATTAATCTATACTGATTACACTTTGGGGTCATTATTACCGTCACAAAATTTGTTGGCATATTTCAATGTCTGCTTTCCAAAGTCAACTTATTTAATATGCTACACTTTAAAACAAGTAGTTTCTGAGTCAGAAGGAATCAATTAACCTTTCAATCATGACAAAAAGTCTGATCAGATGTAACAAAACTCAAGGGCAATTCAGAAGCCCTGATAGATTATAATGAAGTAGAAGCTATTAAAAATGAAACTTCTTAATTATGGTCAAGTCATATTTAGCGTTAAATAAATGTCTACAAAAACTGCAAAGAAAGATGACCTAGATTTGCCATCATATAATGTGCTGGCAGATCAGGGTCCATATTATTCACCTGAAATCTAAAGTACCAAACATCTCAGATCTGCCAGCAGATTATGACTGCAGATTTATCAGTCTGTCAGTGGATTATACATCAAATCTGTCAGTGGATTATAGATCAGATCTGTCAGTGGATTATACTTAAAATCTGTCAGTGGATAATACATAAAATCTGTCAGTGGATTATACATCAGATCCATCAGTGGATTATACATCAGATCTGTCAGTGGATTATAGATCAGATCTGTCAGTGGATTATACGTAAATTCTGTCAGTGGATAATACATAAGATCTGTCAGTGAATTATACATCAGATCCATCAGTGGGTTACAAAAGCAGATCTGTTAGTAGATTATATGTCAGATCCATGAGTGGATTATACATCAAATCTGTCAGTGGATTATAGAGCAGATCTGTCAGTGGATTATACATCAAATCCATCAGTGGATTATAGAGCAGCTCTGTCAGTGGATTATACATCAGATCCACCCACCATTGGATTATACATCAGATCTGTCAGTGGATTATACAGCAAATCCATCAGTGGATTATACATCAGATCTGTCAGTGGATTATACCTCAGATCCATTGGTAGATTATACCTCAGATCCATCTGTGTGTTACAACAGCAAAACTGACAGTGGATTATAACAGCAGATTTATCCACATATTGTGATTACAGGTCTGTCTGTAAATTATGATGACAGATCTGTCCATGAATTATGATGGCAGATCTGTTGGTGGATCATGATAGCAAATATGTCCATGGAATATGATGACAAATCTGTCAGTCGATTATGACTACAAATTTTAGTATACCATTCACACCAGGATGCAAGCTAAATATACCAATAAATGCAGTAATTATTATCAACCATCAATATTGCTTACCATTATTGTCTCTGAAAGTCATGATGTAGCATCCATCTTCGGTTGTCTTCATTCCATCCTCAACTAATTCTGCATCACCATGTTTTTTAGATTCAAAATGAAAAGTCAGTGTGTCTGTGCTGAACTCTTTTGGATCCTTTGTGGACACGATGATGCTTGTGGGTGGGGGCAAATCAAACACATCTAAGACTTTACCATCAAGTTTTTTCGTGGATACTTTATTTTGAAGATCTTCATGATCTGTAATAAAACATGATAACAAACAAAATCTGTTTTACGTCATTTAATCCATTATCATCTTTGCATTTTATATCCATATCTTATCTATCCAAATACTAACCTAGTGACATCAATAGAAAGACTGAACGTAGATAAATGGAAAGACAAATGGATGGACGGATGAGAGGTAAAAAGAAGGATGGATACAAATATACATACCATATGTACCCACCTTTTAAGTCAGATCCAACTGGACAAACTGCACAGATCATGATCTGCTGCTGCATAATGCAATCTGTTAGGAGTAATCAGTAGAACAGCATAGACCTTAATCTGCCAGGGTATTATATGATAACATACCAGAGCTGAAACTGTTTGCAGTTGGACCCGACTTATAAGCAAGTATATATGGTTATGCACACAGACACGTATATAAACACATGATTCAGGCTTTATAAATAAGCCCATGAAAACAATGAAATGTTAAACATGAAAGAAACTTTTATTTATAAGATACTATATACTGGAGAAATTTATAACTATAAATTAAAATAAAGCTGACCAGAATGTGAAGAAATTTAATCAATTTTCCAAACAAACAAGTTTGCAGAATTTCTGACCAATAGTTAGATAATTATTTACTTCATTACTTATAAACATGTTACTTAATATTTACGAAAAAGAAACAAAAAGGCAACTAATGGAAGTAACTTAAATCAATAATCCATATAAAAAAGTTTTATCTCATTTATTATTGAAAATCATACCTGGTTTTCTGTCAAAGATAACAACAGCATTTTCTCTTCTAGGTCCATAAACAATTTCCTTCACATCAACACCTGATTTTCCCTCCATATAGTTCAACAGGTTGTCATAACTTGTGCTTTCACTCAAACCAATTACCATAGTGTAACCTGGTTTTGAGGCAATCTAGAATTTAGAGGACTTTTGGTAATTTATGAGATATTTTTTTGTATAAAGATATAAATACACTTGATTATGTGTTATCAGTGACGAACATATTCATCTGCTAGAAACCCAAGCCTGACACCTTTTAAGGTACAATTATACATGGTGTGTGATACTGATATCAAAATCTTCAGAAATGGACTTTTAACTATGGTTTCTAAAAAAGAAAGACCAAAAATTTGCAAGACATTGTTTATCTGTGAAAAGAACAAATTTTTATGTTTATTTCACTACATTTTGAGAACAGAAATAGTTCAACATTTTATTTTTAATTAATTTTTAATTACAGATTTAATAAAATAAAGTCATGCAAACAAATGTTTACCTCCTCTGATTTTGCTCCTGAAAATACATAAAAGAAATTAATTTAAATTTTGCTTGGTGTGGCAAAATTTTTTTATATCATTTTAAACATTTTCATGTTTAAAGAAAACAATTAACACATAAAATCTGTGCCATCAAAATGCATGTTACAATTTACTAGCATTTAAAGCAATGTCACCTATTAGAAGGAATATAAAGGAGTGTTTTGCCCTAAACCACTATTATCTATCATTTTAAAAATATTTAAAGCAAAAACAATGTTAATTTCATGAGATACATCTAAAAACAAGAAAATACTTGTAATGACTGCCCATGTGATGATTACCTAAACTTTCACAGCTAATGTAATTTGCTGGATGATGCTTTTTTTTACACTGAACTTTCACAGCTAATGTAATTGGCTAGATGATGCTTTTTTTATACTGAACTTTCACAGCTAATGTAATTGGCTGGATGATGCTTTTTTTACACTGAACTTTCACAGCTAATGTAATTTTGGCTGGATGATGCTTTTTTACACTGAACTTTCACAGCTAATGTAATTGGCTGGATGATGCGTTTTTTACACTGAACTTTCACAGCTAATGCAATTGGCTGGATGATGCTTTTTTTACACTGAACTTTCACAGCTAATGTAATTGGCTGGACCATGCTTTTTTTACACTGAACTTTCACAGCTAATGTAATTGGCTGGATGATGCGTTTTTTACACTGAACTTTCACAGCTAATGTAATGGGTTGGATGATGCTTTTTTTACACTGAACGTTCACAGCCAATGTAATTGGCTGGATGATGCTTTTCTTACACTGAACTTTCACAGCTAATGTAGATGGCTGGATGATGCTTTTTTTACACTGGAAGTTCACAGTTAATGTAATTGACTGGATGATGCTTTTTTTACACTGAACTTTCACAGCTAATGTAATTGGCTGGATGATGCTTTTTTACACTGAAATTTCACAGCTAATGTAATTGGCTGGATGATGCTTTTTTTTCACACTGAACTTTCACAGCTAATGTAATTGGCTGGATGATGCTTTTTTTACACTGAACTTTCACACTAATGTAATTGGCTGGATGATGCTTTTTTACACTGAACTTTCACAGCTAATGTTGTTGTTGTTGTTGTTGTGGGGTTTAATGCCATTTTTTAGCACACGATAAGCTATACATGGCGGCCAGTATTAATGGTGGAGGAAGAACCCGGGAAAACCCCAGAAAGAACCACCAACCCCGAGAAGCTACTGGCAAGCACAGCTAATGTAAATGGCTGGATGATGCTTTTTTTTACACTGAACTTTCACAGCTAATGTAATTGGCTGGATGATGCTTTTTTTACACTGAACATTTCAGAAAAAATATCAGTGCAAGTTTTTTTGCAAATTATTCAAGAAAAACTACTAAAATTCAAACTTCCAGGAATTTTTAGTCATTAGGTTATTACACGAAAAAAGAAAACATATCATCACTATTTGAAGGAATAACATTTGAGAAAATGAAAGAAAATTGCATAAATCTATCAATTGTGGATGTGAAACCCTCAGAGTATCCGCATTTCAAGTGCTACATATTTACATAAGTAAGTTAAGGCAGGGAAGAGGAATACATGTTCTGGGAGGGGGGGTAAACAATATACCTTTCTCCTGTTTTTGTTCCTCTTTTCTCATGGCAGATTGGGTACTACTTTTGACAACATCCTGACCAGATCTTTTTGGAGATGTACCATTTTTCTTTTCTTTGTCCCATTTGGAAGTAGCATTTGCATTTTTTTTCCCATCTGTTAAATCCTTTGGTAGCCCAGAGGTCTTGAATGTTTTGATGGGTTTTGGAGTTGATTTTACTGGTTCAACCTTTGCTTTCTCTATTTCCTTATTCTCCTCTTTTTGTCGTTCATCCTGCTTTCTGTTGGGTTCTGGATGTTTGGCTTGGCCTGAAGACTCTCGTTCTTGAACATGTAATCTTGGCTGTTGTTGTTGAAGCTGCTGATTCTGTTGCTGTTGTTGTTGCTGCTGTTGCTTTTGTTGTTGATTTTGATCTTCTGTTGTCTTGTATGTCTGTCCACTTGGAGGTTCTTGAGATGAAGCATATGGTGGTCTGTTGAAAGATCCTCCAGCATTCATCCTTGGAAAATCTTGTTGCATGCCTGGTCGAAACTGGTGACCATATCCAGGATAAAAACCCCAAGGTTGCCAATATTGTGCATGGGGTCCATGTGAACCCATTGGCATGTGTGGCTGTCCCCAGTGCTGAGGACCCCAAGGTGGTTGTACAGGGTGTGCTGGATGCCTTATTGGTTGCCCACTGACCCCTGCACTCAAGGTTGGTTGTCCATGTGTACCATGAGCTAAGTTCTGTTGACCATCTGATGTAGATGGCATCTGCACATCACCCTGTGATCCCTGTGGTTTCCAGTAACTAGTGATACTCTGGGCTCCAGACATATATTCTTGTGGATGCAATGTTTGCAAATATGGTCTATCTTGTTGACTTTGTAAATCTGGTCCTTGTTGGTCATGCAGCTGACCAGAGAGTGAAGAATGCATGTTCTGGGGACTTTTATTTGCTGATTGATCTGAAAACCTCTTTGGAGGTAGTGGTGGTGTTGTCTGTGCAACTGATGGCTCATAAGTTACATATGGTTGTGCTTCTGGCTTGTATGTCTTTGGTGGAGGTGTAGGTGGATGAGTTAGCTCAGGTGACTCCAACATGTCTCTCTCCAGCCTAACATGTTTCAAAGACTCCATTACAGCAATGCTTTTTGGTGGTGGAGTGGGTGGTTCTGAATCTTCATGAGCTTCATCCTCTGGATTTTCTGATTTCACTGACTCCATTATAACTTGATTCTTTTGGGGCAAAGGAGGCAAGATTATGCCCATTTCTTTTGGAGATGTACTCTCAGTATAATCATCCATTTCTGTTTCTGGAACATTAGATTGCTCCATTTGGGAATCTTCATAGACAGACTGGTTCAGTGATTTTGGCTCTGCTGAAGACTGCTTATGTGGCTTCAACATTATATTACCACGTCTCTTTGGCACAGGTAGAGGCTCAGGAACATGAGTCCTTGGCTCATTCTCATCTGGAAATGACCTGATATTGTGAAGCTCATTCTCTGCATCTTTCCTTGTTTTATCCATATCTGAAACAACTGAAGTACTTTCAAACATCTTCATAAAACCTGATATTTTCTTAATTGGTTCCTCAGCATACTCAGCCTGGGTATTTGTTTGAGACCTTTGTTCAGCATCATCCTTACTATATGGAGAACTTTCTTCAACAGTTTCTATCTTGGTATCCTTCAGAAGTCTTCCTTGGACTTTATCCATCTGTGTATCCATTAAAGAGCTTTCATCAGCATCATCCACATATGTATCCTCTTGAGGTTTTTGCTTGGTCTCATTTACATGGGACTCCATCTCATTTACATGGGATTCCATCTCATTTACATGGGACTCAATCAGTGGCTGCTGAACAGAAACACCCATCTGTTTTTCATATTGAGTCAACTGTTCTATGACATCAGTCTTGGAATCCTGTTGAGGTCTTTCCTCAGCGTTAGCAGTCACTTTTTCATCATCTGATTGGATACATCCATCAGATATTTGCTTTACATCATCTACCTCACTAGTTATATCTTCTTCATACAAAACCACTGAAAATGATTCCATTTGCAAACTGTTTCCTTCAGCAGTTGATTCCTCTTTTTCCTGTTTAACTATATCTACCATTTCCATCTCAGGCTGGCTTAACTCATGTGCACTGTCATTAACTTCAAATGGCTGTCTTACCATTGGTTTCTGTTCAACTTCCTTAAGACATTGTTCTACGTCTGTTTTATTTGGAGCCTCATCTTCCTTAATGAGAATGGACTGAACTGGAGTTTCATTTAGTTCTTGCTTCTGCTTTTTTATTAGTGGCTTAGGTGCAACAGGAGGTGGTCGTTTTTTCACACTTTCCTCATGGACTTCAGCTGATGACGGCTGGGACAAGTCCATAAACGCTTCCTTTACAGAGTTTCCAGGAATGGATAGTGGTGTCATGATAGTGTCTTTAGAGTTTGGTGGAGTCACCTTCATATTCTCAATATTCTCATATTCACAAATTTCAAAAGACTGATCAAAACCTTCTGATGAAGGTATCTGTGTAGCTTCTTGAAAACTCTTTTCTGTCTCCCCCATCTGATCATTTACCACAACCGACAGGGTTAAAGAGGGTTCAGGATCCAGGATGACAAAACTTTCCTTAATGGATAGGGAATCATCTATCTGGTATGTCTTGTCTGTATCATTTGCTCCCTGCTGGAAGCCTTCATCAGCATTACCTTCTAAATCTCTTGTATGAGATGGTGACATGTGAGAACTATTCATATTAGCTCTTAAGGTCTCTTTTTCTTCCACTGTTTCAGCTGTATCAACTTTTTCATCTGCTTGCATAGCTGAATCATCTCTAATGTCAATAGTGTCAGTCTCTTGCTCTTTTAGGTCTTCAGTGCTACCAGCTGAATCTCTTCCTGGAAGCCATTCTACAACTTTTGCTGAATTGTCTGTGATTGAAGAATGCAAAACTGTTTCTCCACTCTGATCTGAAGGCAGCTCCAATGTTTGTAAATTAACATCTTCATCTCCTTCTGAAGCCCTCTCTTCCTTAGCTTTTCCTACCTGAAACTCCTCATTTTCCTTTCCTGAAAGTTTGCTAGAACTAGTCAACTTTCCAAATTTAAAGATTCCTTTAATTGACTCGTAGCCACTCACTTCATCAGATGACTCAGAGCTGGAAGTGAGTTCATTGTGAAAGCTCATCTGATGAACCTCATTATCTGACTCACTGTTGTCTGCTGTATCATACTGTTCATCATCACTGCTGTCACTCGCCATACTAATAGGACTTCTTAAGCAGCTCAATAAATCCTTAAAAATAAAAAATATTTTTTAATGCCATATAATGGCTGACTAATGGATTATTTCTAAGTGAGCTAGCAAGTATTTTATTTTCAAAACTAAAACTTATGCACAAATATCTTGAACTAAGCAAAAATCAGATCATCAACATATGAATAGAAACAGGCCTACTAAACTACATACTGGTTAACATCAAACAGTTTCTGTGCAACTGCACTACTAAACTTACCCACTTTTAACAGTGGGAGGGCAGAAAGGCAAGTAAACAGATTCACAGATTGATCTTAAATGATCAAAGAATTGCTGCAAAAGATGTGACCTTGACCCCTAGATCAAAAGGTTGCATAAGCAGTATCACAAAACGAAGTGTCTTTGCTTCATAATGTTTCAATCTGAGAACAAAGAAAATCTCTCAATGGGAATGTAAGGAAATGTAAGTAAACAACAATTTGTAACCAAATCCATAATGCATTTTCTCGAACAGTAACACTGACTGCAAGGTCAAAGGGGTAAGCCAACTTGTTACAAAATGAATTGCATAATTTTTGCTGAATTATCCCAAATTCATCAATGGGTTTGGAAATACAGTAAAACCACTCAAATACAAAAACCTCTCTAAACCCAAATCCTCCAATTGTTGAATGTGGAATGATCTGAAATACTCTTAAATAAGAGGTCCAGGTTGTATGCGGTTCCTTACCTGGCCAACATCCAAATAAAAGTCAAAATCAAGGGCATTCAGGTAAGAATCTAGGTTAGTAAGATGTTTTCTTGCATTTAACGGTTTTATATTCTTTTAATAATGGCAGTCATAATGGATGGCAGATCAATATCATTTCTGCATACATGAATAACCTTGTACCAGGATATGTTCTGTAAATTTAGGTTATACTGTGTTCAGCAGGTTTTGATTGATAATATTTGTTAAAATTTTTTTAGTAATGTTGGCAGATTTGATGACAAACCACAATCACTGTCAATACCTAAAAAGCCTTCTTCCCAAGATGCCTTCTGTTTAATTTGGTCAAATTCTGATCAGTGGCTTTTTAGAAATTCTTTTAAAAGATTTTTTATGGTAATAGTAGTCACATTTGATAGCCAAGTGGCATCATTTTGTAATGGTAGTCACGTTTGTTAGCAATGTGGCATCATTTGGTAGTCATATTTGTTAGCAATGTGGCATCATTTGGTAATCATATTTGATAGCCAAGTGGCATCATTTTGTAATGGTGGTCATATCTGATAGCAAAGTGGCATCATTTTGTAATGGTAGTCATATCCGATAGCAAAGTGGCATCATTTTTTAATGGTAGTCATATTTGGTATCAAAGTGGCATCATTTTGTAACATTAGTCATCCGATAACAAAGTGCCATTATTTGTGAACAATAATAATGACTTTATGTCAGAAAAATCTGTCAAATTTCATAAAGTTTTGTTCTACAGTGCTTTTCTAGAATGATCCTGGTCTGCCATAAAAATATAAACTTGCACAAATGATGATCTGCCACAAAAATATAAGCCTGTACAAATGATGCTGATCTGTCATCAAACATAAGCTTGTACAAATGATCTGTCATAAAAAAATATAAGCTTGTACAAATGATGCTGATCTGTCATCAAATATAAGCTTGTACAAATAATCTAGTGCCATAAAAATATAAGCTTGCACAAATGATGATCTGCCACAAAAATATAAGCTTGTACAAATGATGATCTGCCATGCAAATATAAGCTTGTACAAATGATGCTGATCTGCCATACAAATATAGGCTTGTACAAATGATGCTGATCTGCCATCAAATATAAGCTTGTACAAATGATGCTGATCTGCCATCAGATATAAGCTTGTACAAATGATGCTGATCTGTCATCAAATATAAGCTTGTACAAATGATGCTGATCTGCCATCAAATATAAGCTTGTACAAATGATGATGATCTGCCATCAAATAGCTTGTACAAATGATCTGCCACAAAAATATAAGCTTGTACAAATGATGATCTGCCATACAAATATAAGCTTGTACAAATGATGCTGATCTGCCATAGAAATATAAGCTTGTACAAATGATGCTGATCTGTCATCAAATATAAGCTTGTATAAACGATGCTGATCTGTCATCAAATATAAGCTTGTACAAATGATGCTGATCTGTCATCAAATATAAGCTTGTACAAATGATGCTGATCTGTCATCAAATATAAGCTTGTACAAATGATCTGTCATCAAATATAAGCTTGTACAAAAATGCTTGATCTACTACAAAAATATAAAAGAATTTTATAACTTTATAACTGCTGAGTGTTGAAACCATCTCTAATACTCTTAAGCAATAAAATGATTTTTAAATTGGCTGGTGTGTCCACCATAGCAGATGTCAAATTGGCAGTTTTCATTCAGGACCAACCAGACATCATTAGAACTTATTCAGGAGGAGCAGTAAAAGATTTTCAAGATGACCATTATGGCAGCTACAGTGGATGTAAGAACCAGCACCATCTTCATTTAAGACAACTAGATATCATAAGAAATCATTGAATGAAAAGCCCATGTTGATATGGTCATCCATCCAGGATGAATAGCAGCAATAAAAAAGATTTTCAAGATGACCACCATGGTTGCCATACCTCAGGATAGATTGGCATCATCTTCCTTTATGATCAACTAGACATCGTACAAATTCTTTTGGTGGAGTCATTCCATGCTGATATGAATTTCTGTTTAGAAGGGTAGTGATAACAGCATTTTTAAGATGTATGCCATGGTTGCCATTTTGGAGGACAAATCTGCACTGTTTTCATTTGCGACCAGCTACATATTCAATAGGAGAGTATAGCAATTACCAAAATTTTAAACACAGCTGCAATGGCAGACATGCTGGATGTCTGATTGGCACCATTTTCATTTAGAACCAACTAGACATCCTAAAAAGTCTTTTAGTGTAAATCCCAAACTGATATCACATCCATTCAGAGTGAATAGTGTGAACAAGATTTTTCTTAGACAGCCATTATTGCAACTATTGGAATTAAGCATTTATTGCATTGATGCATTCACAAGCTATCAGTAATGCAAAACAATTTATATTGAGTCCAAGGTCAAGGGGAGCTAGTTATCAAACTAGTTCCTGACACAACTAAGAAAATCAAACCAATTTTCTTTAAACATTCATTTATATTTCTCCAAGTCAGTGTGCTCATCACTCACCATAGCACAAATAATTGATCCATTGTCATTTACATTGAACCCAGTGTCCAGCAGTATGTACCAACATGTGTACTTTTCATCACATTAATTTATCTTGTATTATCTAATGACCCTTTATAAACACCATATACATCCCCCATTGATAAGGAAACATTATCCTTGCCATATATCATGGTTTTTTGTTGTCTTCTTAAGGCTATTTGATACTGAACCATTTTTCATATGTAAATCATTTATAATATAAACTTGTTATATGTACTATATAGTCTTACAATGCTGGTGTGTCATAAATCCACAATCAATCAATCAGTAATAAATACTATTATGGTCTTTCACTCAATGATGTACTAAAATCTCAAAGCTAAGCTACCGGCGTCTTTCAGTCTCCATGATGTACTAAAATCTCAAAGCTACGCTACTGGCGTCTTTCACTCCATGATGTACAAAAAACATAAAGCTAAGCTACCGCCATCTTTCACTCTAAAAAGTACTAAAATCTCAAAGCAAAGCTACCAGTGTCTTTCACTCCATGATGTACTAAAGTCTCAAAGCTAAGCTACCAGTGTCTTTCACTCCATGATGTACTAAAATCTCAAAGCTAAGCTACTGGCATCTTTCACTCCATGATGTACTAAAATTTCTAAGCTAAGCTACCAGTGTCTTTCACTCCATGATGTACTAAAGTCTCAAAGCTAAGCTACCTGTGTCTTTCACTCCATGATGTACTAAAATCTCAAAGCTAAGCTACTGGCATCTTTCACTCCATGATGTACTAAAATTTCTAAGCTAAGCTACCAGTGTCTTTCACTCCATGATGTACTAAAGTCTCAAAGCTAAGCTACCTGTGTCTTTCACTCCATGATGTACTAAAATCTCAAAGCTAAGCTACTGGCATCTTTCTTTCCATGATGTACTAAAATCTCAAAGCTAAGCTACCAGTGTCTTTCACTCCATGATGTACTAAAGTCTCAAAGCTAAGCTACTGGCATCTTTCACTCCATGATGTACTAAAATTTCTAAGCTAAGCTACCAGTGTCTTTCACTCCATGATGTACTAAAATCTCACATCTAAGCTACCACTATCTTTCACTCCATGATGTACTAAAATCTCAAAGCTAAGCTACCAGCGTCTTTCACTCCATGATGTACTAAAATCTCAAAGCTAAGCTACCTGTGTCTTTCACTCCATGATGTACTAAAATCTCAAAGCTAAGCTACTGGCATCTTTCACTCTATGATGTACTAAAATCTCACATCTAAGCTACCGCCAACTTTCACTCTGTGATGTACTAAAATCTCACATCTAAGCTACCGCCATCTTTCACTCTATGATGTACTAAAATCTCATAGCTAAGCTACCTGTGTCTTTCACTCCATGATGTACTAAAATCTCAAAGCTAAGCTACTGGCATCTTTCACTCTATGATGTACTAAAATCTCACATCTAAGCTACCGCCAACTTTCACTCTGTGATGTACTAAAATCTCACATCTAAGCTACCGCCATCTTTCACTCTATGATGTACTAAAATCTCATAGCTAAGCTACCTGTGTCTTTCACTCCATGATGTACTAAAATCTCACATCTAAGCTACCACTATCTTTCACTCCATGATGTACTAAAATCTCAAAGCTATGCTACTGCCAACTTTCACTCTGTGATGTACTAAAATCTCAAAGCTAAGCTACTGCTGTCTTTCACTCCATGATGTACTAAAATCTCAAAGCTAAGCTACCATTGTGGCTCTTTTATTAGTAACTTGTCTTATTTCTGAAGATGACTAAATTTAAAGGTTACGGTGTATTTTAAAGAAAAAATGTTCATAGACAATGAAAAGAGAGTTTATAAATACAGTGTACTGTTATATAGGAGATTCAGTTTTATATCCAAACTTTTTAGTGTATCATCAATAATGAAAAACGTCAATTAAAACACAATTTAAAATTAGATTTGAAATACAGTGTATCTATATTTGTTCCTTTAAGATTTAATTATTCCTCTCTGCACAATAACATGAATGATATGCATTACCATGTATCTGTATTAGGCAGCAGACATTTTAGCACAAAACAATGAAAGAATTTGACAGGATATTTTCAATGTATCAGTTTTTATTTATTTATTTATTTATTTATTTATTAGGTCATGTAAGCTTCAAATGTGTAGGGTACTCACTTAGAAGTCAAGTCCTACTGTACCATAAAGAGCAGCAAAGACCCATTTCAACAGCTCAGATCTGGGTCAATGCATTTTGCTAAAAATAATCAGTGGAACAAAAATAAGCCCTGATCTGCCAGCACATTACATGATAGCAGATCTGCCTCACTGTTAACACATGGACTAGACTTATAAGTGAGTATATACACACCCAACTGTAACAGGTCAAGCAGTGTCCAGACACACTATTAATTCTACCTTTGAATTTATCATTGATTCTGATGACCATGGAAGACATGGGCCTCTAATATTTGCAGAGGGGTAACCTCATCAGGAGTACCATATATACTCACATATAAGTCAAATCAAACTGTAAACAACAAAGATCCTGATCTGCTGTAGCATAATGCACCTGCAGGTCAGGCTGTATGGTGATTATTCTACTAAACAAACTCCACAGAACAAGATATGCCGATGCATTATGCACCAGCAGATCTGGGTCTGTGCAGTTTGCAATTGGACTTTTCTTACAAGCGAACATATGTAGTAAATACATTAATTATGTAAAAAGCGCTTATAGATTAAAGTTGCAACTTTATTCCATATGGAATTTTCACTTGCTGTGAAGTACTTATGGAACTGATATGGAATAAATTGTTTTTCAGTCCA
Source organism: Sinohyriopsis cumingii (assembly GCA_028554795.2). Lineage (NCBI taxonomy): Eukaryota > Metazoa > Mollusca > Bivalvia > Unionida > Unionidae > Sinohyriopsis > Sinohyriopsis cumingii. Next base: position 78,797,215 of record CM068830.1, on the reverse strand, counting down.
TATCTCTTCCATACGGATTCCTGAAGTATTCCATGAGAAAGTTCTGTACAGGTTTCACTGATATGAGGATTTCATTATAAGATGGACATCACTGTTATTTTTATTAAAAAAACCCAATTTATTATCTTACTCATTATTAAACAGGGAAGCATTCAAGTAAATAAGATAACTGCAGACCTTGATAAAATTATTGACTACATATGAATGTCAATGAACATTAATTCCAGTACAGCGATTTCATTATATCAATGCAAAGTTTATATTTCTGTTTTTGGTTTCGGTCAGGTCTATTACACCTACTGGGTTAACAGGTTTGGTATTCACTATATTTGTAAATCACATGACAGCAAGACATGAAGAGCATACCTCATTTTAACACCCCGTATGTAAACAATGTGACAACCACTCTTTATATTTCTAAACAAAACACACCATCAGGCACATACTGTAATGATGTACTTTGCCCTGTGCTACCTCTTAACCCAGAAATTATGTTATACCTGAAGTGATCACATGCATGTACCTTCCAGGAGTCGATCATTGTTTAATCAGTGTTTTCCCTTGTCAGAAATGGCAGGAAGATACACCCTGACCTCCATACAGGTCACCATGTTGTCCTGACATTCCAGGTCATTCAATATTTTGTCAATGTTGTTCATTGTAAAAAATGGCAGGAAGATACACAAAGCCCTCATTATAGGTCACCCTCTTGTCCAAATTGTGTCCTTCATTATTTATTCAATGTTGTCACTGGTAAGAAACGGTAGGGAGTTAAACTCTGCCCTCCTTACAGGGCACCCAGTTTTGCCCAGAAAGTGCAACATGTCACCTTGATAATGAAACTTTCGTTTTTCAAGTTAACCACACAGTTTTAGGTTGATTCTCTTTAGACAAGCAACATCTTTATAGAGATCAATTACTTTCCGCATAGGCTTAATTTTCAGTATCTGGATGTGGGCTCCAATTCTACAAGACTAATTCAGAACAACTATAGCTCTGTTATGGCTCATGACCAAAAGGATGCAGGCTCAAATCCTACCAATTCAGATATAACCCTAGCTGTGTTAGCTTACCTGGCTCATGACCAAAAAGATGTAGGTTCAAATCCTACCAATTCAGATATAAACCTGGCTGTGTTAGATTGCCTGGTTCATGAGCAAAAAGATGTGGGTTCAAATCTTACCAAGTCAGATATAACCCTGGCTGTGTTAGCTTGCCTGGCTCATGATCAAAAAGATGTGGGTTCAAATCCTACCAATTCAGATATAACCCTGGCTGTATTAGCTTGCCTGGCTCATGATCAAAAAGATGTGGGTTCAAATCCAACCAATTCAGATATAACCCTGGCCGTGTTAGCTTGCCTGGCTCATGATCAAAAAGATGTGGGTTCAAATCCAACCAATTCAGATATAACCCTGGCTGTGTTAGCTTGCCTGGCTCATGACCAAAAAGATGTGGGTTCAAATCCTACCAATTCAGATATAACCCTGGCTGTGTTAGCTTGCCTGGCTCATGACCAAAAGGATGCAGGCTCAAATCCTACCAATTCAGATATAACCCTGGCTGTGTTAGCTTACCTGGCTCATGATCAAAAAGATGTGGGTTCAAATCCTACCAAATCAGATATAACCCTGGCTGTGTTAGCTTGCCTGGCTCATGATCAAAAAGATGTGGGTTCAAATCCTACCAATTCAGATATAACCATGGCTGTGTTAGCTTGCCTGGCTCATGATCAAAAAGATGTGGGTTCAAATCCTACCAATTCAGATATAACCCTGGCTGTGTTAGCTTGCCTGGCTCATGATCAAAAAGATGTGGGTTCAGATCCTACCAATTCAGATATAACCCTGGCTGTGTTAGCTTGCCTAGCTCATGACCAAAAAGATGTGGGTTCAAATCCTACCAATTCAGATATAACCCTGGCTGTGTTAGCTTGCCTGGCTCATGATCAAAAAGATGTGGGTTCAAATCCTACCAATTCAGATATAACCCTGGCTGTGTTAGCTTGCCTGGCTTATGACCAAAAGGATGCAGGCTCAGATCCTACCAATTCAGATATAACCCTGGCTGTGTTAGCTTGCCTGGCTCATGATCAAAAAGATGTGGGTTCAAATCCTACCAAATCAGATCAGCCCTTGCTGCTACCATGTTGTGTTCTTAGGCGATATACTTTAATCTCATTGCCTCTGGTCTAAATAGGCAATATACTTTAATCTCATTGCCTCTGGTCTAAATAGGCAATATACTTTAATCTCATTGCCTCTGGTCTAAAAATATTGTACTGTTGTACCATAAAATACCAATCCAACAAAACCTACACCATGCCTTTCTTCTTTTAAAAAATGTATGGTTTCATAATTATGTGGCAAAAAAAGGAGAGATATAAAAAAAGATTTAATTACCAGCGAACAAATGTTCACTTTCCAACAAAAATCACCTATCTTAAAACAGAGACTATTTACAGAATAATGTAAACCAAGCTATTACAGAAATAAAATAAACCTCAATTAAACAACTACCTGTCTCTACAGGCCACTTATATCACTCCCAGACATATTGCTAAGATAGGTGTCATGGCTTCCTTTTCAAAATTTCATGCATGACAATAATCAGTATAAATTAAGTATGAAGATGAAAAGCAAATGTTGAGTTATTCTTAAATATTTTGTCAAGACCTCTTTAATCAGGCAAAACAAATGTCTTTTTTGAAAATTATGTTTCTGACATTTTCTGTTTGAAAAGCTGAGCTAATCAGTGCTAATTTGGCTTTTTATGCCTATGATTTTCTCACTATTATCCTGAACTTTTAAAATGCTAGATGAATAGCATATAAATGAGTCTACATAATACTGTCTAATCAAAAACAGTTGACTCAAACTAAAATGTCAAAAGGACAACAACACTTACAACAAGAGGCCCAAGTGAATCTGATATTGCTCATCTTGTTTGCATAACTTAACATTTTACAATTTCACTAAACGGACTTATGTAGCATTGTAAGAAAACATCCTCTGTAAACTTTAGCTCAAAACTTGATATCATATTGATTTAACCTATTTTACATTATCCTAAGAAAAATATTTTCAACAATGATAACAGCATAATTACTATTTATAGTCTTTTGCACATCATCAAATTCATCCAAAGTCTTGATGATATAAATTAATCCATTAACCAAGTTTTATAGAAACTTAATGACAAATATAGTCTGTAAATCTAAAGAGGTAACAAGTACAACCAAACAGATGCAAGTTATCTCATTAATATATACAAATCTCACTTATTATAAAATTGTCTACAACGATGATAATAAAAGCTGAATGTGGGGCAAAGTTCAATTGGAATTTTGTTTTCTGGGTCATATGAAGCTCAGTAAATCAGATACAATATTATTTATTTCATTTGCATAGATACCGCTTGTCAATCTTGTCCATCCTCTTGATAATAATGTTTGTTCATAATCTATCATAAATACACTTCCTTGACTGTTTGTTGAAAATCTATCAAAAATATAGTTCCTTGTTTACAAGGTTGGCCAATCAGATTCAAGTTAACATCATCAATATGCATAAATTTCACTTTTAATCACACTCAACCAAGTTCTTGATGACAAAGGCCTATATATCAAGTTTGATCAAAATCCAATCATAAATACGGCCTCTAGAAGGTAAAACTATTTATATCAGATACAAGATAACCTCAAAAATATGCACTGGTCTCACTCATAGTCAAAATCATTGAAGATCTTGACAATATTAGCATATTTACCTAGTTTAATTAAAAGCAGGTGAAAGAAAGTCTCTAAAGAGGGAAGAATTAGTCTGCCAATCAAATGAAAGATCATCTCATTATTATGTGTAGGTCCTGCTCAACATAATAAAATAAATTGATATATCTTGATGATACAAGTCTATTTACTAAGTTTAATAAAATTATGATCAGAAATAGTCACTAAAGTGTTGACAAGCTCAATCAATCAGATAAAAATTGCCTCATTAATAGGCATGGATCATGCTCACAGTGGTGTTCATCCAAGATCTTAATGATTTAGGCCTATTTAGCAGCTTAGATCAAAGCTGGATCAAAATGCTGTCTGACAATCACATACAAGATCACCTCATTATTATGCATGGATCACCTCATTATTATGCATGGATCACCTCATTACCATGCATGGATCACCTCATTACCATGCATGGATCACCTCATTATCATGCATGGATCACCTCATTATTATGCATGGATAACCTCATTATCATGCATGGATAACCTCATTATCATGCATGGATCATCTCATCATGCATGGACCACCCCATTATCATGAATGGATTGCCCCGTTATCATGCATGTATCACCTCATTATCATGCATGGATCACCCCATGCATGGATCACCTCATTATCATGCATGGATAACCTCATTATCATGCATGGATCATCTCATCATGCATGGACCACACCATTATCATGAATGGATTGCCCTGTTATTTTGCATGGATCACCTCATTATCATGCACAGATCACCTAATTATCATGCATGGATCACCTCATTGTCATGTATGGATAACCTCATTATCATGCATGGATCACCCCATTATCATGCATGGATTGCCTCATTATCATGCATGGACCACCTCATTATCATGCATGGATCACCCCATTATCATGCATGGATCATCTCATTATCATGCATGGATCACCTCATTATCATGCATGGATCACCTCATTATCATGCATTGATCACCTCATTATTATGCATGGATCACCTCATTATTATGCATATCTCATGCATAATCAAACTCAAGTGATATACTGATCATACAAACCTATATTTTAAGTTAGATCAAAATCAGATCAAAAATAGGGCTTTGCAGTTGGACCCGACTTACATATGACTATATACAGTATATACAGCATAGAGTCAATGGGGCTGGTTGTCTGGATGTTAAATTTTGCATTCTTTAAAATGGTATATGCTGGTCTCCTCTCTTCTAATACACTTTCTCTCTAATCATCAATTGTCCCTAATTTAAAGAAATTCTTCATACATTCAAACACAGTACTTAATGCCCCTAAAGTAAACAAGTGACTCAAGTGTAATATGTCACAAAGGTTTTCCATAGGAGAAATTGTTTCACTTGTCAAGTCTTTCATGGATCAATACCTTCACACACGTTTTAGCAAATGAATGAGGAAGTGATATGGCAGCCATCACAATGCCATGGGTATACAAACATTGTCTGCATCATCTAGTTATCTTTTTAAAAAATTCTACTTAGATCCTATTTATGATGATTTGTCTACTAAATAAAAAAGATATTTGTTTATCATTGGCACACAGAGGCTCCCAATTACCTGCTCAGTCCTGTACCAAATATAAAGTCTTCCATAACTCCTGAACCAACACTGCAGAATGTATGTACACTTACCACACTTTCAGTATTTACCGAACAAGTGGTATTGCTCTGTATGTCAATACAAATGATATTGAAATCTGTCATGCATAAAACTAACTGGGCAGTTTTTAGCTTCATTACAAGATGCTCATATGAAAAAATGTAGTTTTTGTGGGGTGTAAAACTAATTTTAATTATGCTATACAGGGCTGAATTAAGGCCTTTGGGGGCCCTTGGGCACAGCCAACATAGGAACCCATAGCTATCCTGCCTTGTCCATAGATATGGTTACAGTACTATTAACAACACCGCCTGTGAAATCAGATGATAATATATGGCGCCCCTTGAGCCTCAAGGGCCCTGCCTGTGAAATAAGATGATAATATATGGGACCCTTTGAGCCTCGGGGGCCCTGGGCACGTTGCACACTTAGCCCTATGGATAATCCAGCCCTGATGCTTTACTTAACTGTCACTATTGCTTAGCTAATCTATTTTCATGCTGAAAATTTACAGTCCATATGATGTGAATACTTCCTCCAAGACTGAAGAAAATGTCAATATCACCCTTTGACCTTTTGCACACCACTCTGTCACAGGTCATGCACAGAAGGTAGATATACCTATATGTCATCTTTTCACAAACAAGATATCAGAGAGGGGGTGGGAGGAGGGTATTCGGCAATAGCGACAATTAAGTAAGTATTGCATACCCAGTAATTAAAATTAGCTTTACCCTCCCAAAACTACATTTTAGTAGCAGTAATTACTATTCCTGTCACTACTGCTTAGCTGAATTTGTCAGTAATGTTGGTAGGCTGATGTCAAACTGATCAAAAACAGAGAAATTAAATGTACTCACCGTAGAGGGAGCAGTTCACTTCTATATAATGTTTGTTTCTCTCTGAGTAACATACTGTGCCATAACAATGGGACCTGGAGAAAAAATGTCCGTGCTCTGCTGTGCTAATGAGCTGCGGTAAAAGAAGAAAAAGGTATTATGGGAGTGCCAAGAAACTGCTTTAATAATATCCTCCAAAAAGAAATGATTAAAATAGACCCATGAGGTAGCAATGAAAATCCACCAGGAGATAGTGGCAGCTGAAATCTCTACAGAGCCCTTAATAGGGAGAAAGAGATGTTTTCTGCCATTTCATTTTGCTTTGGAGACATTAAGATAGATGTGAAGAGCATGCACGGGGCATAAACATCTGTATTGATCATCCCCTGAGCATATTTTACTGAGACTGACTACTGAAGGTAATTGATTTTTTGCAAGAAAACCAGGTTGGCAGAGAAGGGAAACAGTCATAGTTCCCATTAAACCTAAGACAGTCAGAGTCAATGGACAAGGAATGAATTTCACTTCTTTGCCTCACCAAGGCAAGGGTGAGAAGGAACAAAGTTTTGAGTATGAGGTCCAAAAAGGAAACTTCACTCAGTGGTTTATAAGGTGCTCTGGTCAATGACCAAAGAACACAGGAAAGAGTCCATCTGGGCACAAGGAAGCAATAAACAAGTCTCTGAAGCTCAAAACACTTTATAAGATCGGAAAGATGTGGATGAACCGATGTGTGTGCCCTGTGAGAATTTAAATGTGTTGGAGATGGCAGCTTAATAGCCTTTGATAGTGGATACTGAACATCTTTTGGTCTCAAAGAGGAACAAAAGGAAATCAGCAATGGAAGTTATAGACGGGAGGACAGGATCCACACATTTCCTAAACTGGTGACTCTGTCCAAAAACTTGTTCTGGTAGAGAGATCACTTGAGATGAGCCAGGCATGAAGGTGGAGAATGTCATGGCTGTTGTGGAGAAGGGATCCCCGGTACTGTGACAGGTCAATCTGTCAAGAGGTCTAGGAGAGTGTTGAACTGTGGTCGCTGAGGCCATAATGGGGCAATGAGAATGATCAAAGCAATGAAAGTTCAGATAGGTGATCACAATGGAAGTTCAGATAGGTGATCACAATGGAAGTTCAGATAGGAAATCACAATGGAAGTTCAGATAGGAGATCACAATGGAAGTTCAGATGGGTGATCACAAAGGAAGTTCAGATAGGAGATCACAATGGAAGTTCAGATAGGAAATCACAATGGAAGTTCAGATAGGAGATCACAATGGAAGTTCAGACAGGAGATCACAATGGAAGTTCAGATAGGAGATCACAATGGAAGTTCAGATAGGTGATCACAATGGAAGTCCAGATCGGAAATCACAATGGAAGTTCAGATAGGAGATCACAATGGAAGTTCAGATAGGTGATCACAATGGAAGTCCAGATAGGTGATCACAATGGAAGTTCAGATAGGTGATCACAATGGAAGTTCAGATAGGTGATCACAATGGAAGTTCAGATAGGTGATCACAATGGAAGCTGAACGCATTGTCTACCCATGCTTTCTGATCCAGAACAGGTGACACGTAATAGGAAAGTCTGTAGCTGAGCTTGGTCACAAACAGGTCCACTAGAGGTCTTTCCCAGAGGGATAACAGGGACTCTGTATCTAAGTGGTGAAAAGACCATTCTGTGAGGTTGGCTTGGTCTGTTCTGAACATGCTGTCCACTAATACGGTCATCTTGCCCAGAATGTGGCAAACTCGGATTGTGACATTCTCTGAGGTTGCTCAGAGGAAAAGATTCCAGACCTCTGTGCAAAGAGAAGGGGCATGTGTGCCTCCTTGATGTCATAAGTAGGGCTACAACAGACGTGTTATCTGAGGAGACCATGACACATTGGACCGTTATTAGGTCAATTCACCCTTGCAATGCTAGAAATACTACTTTCATTTCTAGGTTGTGGTTGTGGCGAGAAAATTCAGCCTGAGTCCAGAAAATGTGGAAAATTATGCCCTCCAGCTCTAAATGGGCTCCTTAACCTGAATCTGACACATCTGTGAACGAATCAGAATGGGGATCTGGTGCATGCATGGGAACCCCCATCAGGAATCTGTCTTGATTCATCCACCAAAGCAAATGATGGTGAAAAACTGGTCGCTTATACAACAATTGAAAGGCAATGAAGTTAGGTATAAACAATCACCATTTCACATATTACTTAAATAGCTGACAATTATAGAGTAATATGTTAAAGTACTTTGAAGACTGCTGTGCTAATCTGCATATGTAAAGTTCACAAAGTGTAACAAACCAATCCATTTTAAGTTATATGTAAATCAAAGAGGTGCCAGATGCAAGTAGAAGAATAGAAGTTATCACACATTACTGCATTGAATGAGAATGTACTTTAAGTCATCTTAATGGCATGTTTGTGAACATCGGCAACACTTTTTTGAAGTCAGCATTTACTCCTTATATAAAATGCAATGCAATTAGATGTATTTCAGTTGTTGGAATAGTGTTCGTGTGTAATTGATTTTTGAAGGTGATTCAGGAAGCAATAAGTTTAATCACCAAAGCCCAGCCAAAACAAATGAGGCCTCGTGTGGCTGTTGAACTTCCAGCATACACATTAGCAGAAAGCTACACAGATTAAACTACTAGCAAAATTTCCAACTACTGTGAAACTATGACTCACTATAGTTAATCTGTTCTTTAGCCAGCCCTGCAATGCTGCTAATCAGTGAATAGCGGTCACATGCTGAAACAGCTGGACGCTGACATACAAATATTATGCAGCGCTGATATTGGCATGCCAGCGCCAGAGACTTTACCCCTGGATACCCCAGCTGCTGAGCTGCTTCAGCACGTGACTCACAGCATAGTGCGTGCATCCATCTAGCCACGAGGACAACTTATTAGTAATTTACTTGATTTAAAACATTGGTTTCAAGAGCATGAATCAGTTGGATTATTAATATTGACTAGCGACTGTAAACTATTAAATATACTACCAAGCCCATGCAAAATGTCGAACTCAAAACACTCGAGTTTAGCCTGGAAAGACTTCAAAGTAAATGCAGTCAACTAGTCAAAAGCAACCTGCACACTTTGTAAAGCATGCATTTCCAGAGGTAGATAGGATTCCAAAAAACTATACGACATCAAATCTTGTCCAGCACTTGCCCTGCAAGCACATCATCGAACATGGCCTGTTTCTGGCAGATAAAAAAGAAAATGATGCTGAGCAGTTAACTTCACGAGCTGCAGCAACTCGTACTCGGATGATTGACGCCATGCTGGACCGGAAGCAGCCATTTGCATCTGATGACCTGAGAGTTACTAGTTGGCACAAAGCTATTGCTGAGAAGATGTGCAACCATTTTCCATTGTTGAAGACATTGGATTTCAACATCTGATGGCCAAGGCAGAACTGCGATATAAAATTCCAAGTCAAAAGTACTTTTCCACATCTTTGATACCTGACATGCATAAGGCGATACAAAGCAAGGTGTCTGATTTAGTTTCTGCCCAATCTGACCCGAGTTTGACCTCTGATGCATAGTCAGACCCCTCCATTGGTGTAGCCTTGTTGAGTCTTACGACACACTGGCTGACTGAAGACTCTCAGCGGGAACAGGTGATTTTAGCAGCACCACCTCAATGAATCACACACAGGAGAATATATGCCAAACAAACTGGACAAATTATGTGATGAATACAACATTCCCAAAACTCATATCCATGTTCTTTTGTGTTTCTAGAGGTGCAAATATGGTTAAAGCAATGCGTCTGGCTGAAATCGACAGCATCAGCTGTTTTGCACACACACTGCAGTTTGTCAGTGATGCCATTCTGTCACAATGATCTGTCAAAGAAGTTTTGGTGATCTCACGATCCATAGTCAGCAAGTTCTGGCACTCCATCCTGGCAGAAAAGCAGCAAGAAAACTTTGGCATTGCCCATCAGAAACTTGGCCAGGATGTCCATATGTGCTGGAATTCTACATACAATATGTTGGGTAATTAACCTAGTATTTCTTGTAAATGTCAAGAAGAATTGAAGTCTTTTTTGTTTTTCACCTTCAAATTACACAATATGTTTACTTCTGGCTAACCTCACTAGGTTGACATTGAACATATGTACTTCATTATAAGGTGGTCTCATTATAAAGTGGTATACTATGGTTTCCATAGACAGTGTTATAAAGTGGTATAGGGTACTATGGTTTCCATAGACAGTGTTAAGGAAATCATTCTATTATAATGTTTTTGATAAGTTAAGGAGATAATTTTTCACACTTCTTGCACCTTGTGTTTTATGGTTATAGATATTTTAACAATTGGGAAAACATAATGGAAAAACATACTACATTTATAGTTGGCAACACCTCTGAAATGACAAAGAAACAATCAGTAACACTTTTACTGACTGCTTTTCAAAGAAACAATGTGTACTAAACATAGTGAACTTTTCATTTATTTAATTAACATGTTTATTTCAGTTTCATGGACAAAACAATCAAAAGACAGTTGGTATGATCATATTTTAGATATCTGATGTGACCAATGCCCAGTTTTTCAGATTACATGCAGGCCAAAACCATTGATCTTCAAGACATGAGCAGCAAATCCAGTGATTTCAGGATCTCTGATCAAGTCAGAGATGAGAAAAATATCATGTTACCAAACCTTATAATTCTACAGCCTATCTCAGCTCACAAAGTTTTATCAAGGGTTTCAGACTGATTGACTTGTATATGAAAATAATAAAATATAATAAAACTGTATTATATGCCTTTACATAAAGGCATAATTAAACAAGTCCTTTAGAATACATGCACCTGTTAACTTGTTCACTAACATGGGTCCATCGGTCATGCATAGTCCCAAAATATGGATAATATCCCAAGAAGTCCTGTAATTTAACATTTTCAGCAAAATTTAATTCCCTAAATAGGCCATGACATAAGAATATATGATATGAGTGGTGGTAAATTCCATGTAAATCTGAAAGTGTGTCAGAAACATGACATCTCTGCAAAGTGTGACAACTCTTAGTGGTACTCCCTTATATCTAGACCAACAAGTTATTCTCTGCCTGTTTTTTTAAATTTTCTTCTTACATGACTGGTGGCAATGAACAACTGTATAAGACATGATTTGTTCTGGTTGTTAGGTTATACATGGCAGCCAGTATTAATGGTGGAGGAAAAACCTGGGAAAACCCTGAAAAGAACCACCGACCCATAAGAAGCTACTTGCAAGCTTTCTTACATACCCACATTAGCCTAATCCGAGACTCAAACCCACACACAACAGAGGTGAGATGGCAGTGATCCATAACAGAGAGCGCTTTAGACCACTTGGCCACTCAGGGTCCCGATTTGTTCTGGAGTATCTGCCTTGTTATTCAGGCAGATTATGAGGCCACTCACTACTAATTAATAAATTTATTTCTACTGACTTTTATATGTGGATGGTAAGTAAAATCCCACTTCCAATGATACAATTAAGGCATTAAATCCTTTAGTATTAAACCCTGTCAGGACAGCTAGATTGCTTGTATACTCAGCAGCTGAATTGCTGACTTGCACAATGGAAAGCAGTGCTTCCCTTTATCTTCATTTATGCTTCAGAGTCCCCCAAATTTTTAATCTTACCCCCAGTTTTCATAGCAAAGTTTGTTTTTCTTACTCAGTCTAACTCTGAGTTCTAACAGTATGAGGTGATTTTTACTCTCAATCTTTCATCCATACGGGATACACTGGGAAAGCAGCAGCATCCCAAGGTAAATGCAATGTGTCTTAACCATATAGCAAAGCCAATATCACTGGGAACCAAATCATGTGCAGGATGGTTGCACTGTTATTGCCTGAGGGTGATGCTGCTTTTCATGCATGTTTCAGCAGTTTTAAATCTCAGGTCAACTGCCACCGAATACACAGGTGATCTTTTCTGACAGGGATTACAGTATTACTAAAAAAAAGGTGAGTTTTCTAAAGAATGGATGAAGGATTATACTTACCGTTTGTATTCAAACTTCAGTCGAAATAAATTTATAAAAGAGAGTTGCTAGCGGCCTAATAATCTGCCTGAATAACAAAGCTGATGTTCCAGCAAAAATTTCGTCTTCATATAATTGTTTTCCACTACCAGACAAACAAAAGCAAAAGAAAAATAAAACAATCTCCATCGCCCCCCCCCCCCAAACCCCAACAACAACAACAGAGAGAGAACAACGTAATTGGTCTACTCTATACCTTACAAATGATAGAAATATATCCTTGGGGTTTTGTGAGGGTGGGGATTTTTTAATTAAAAAAACATATAACATAAAATATTAAAATCAGTGAAAGATTTAGCTATAAGAAAGAAATCAAAATGGTAGTTACCTACTCAGGTAAGATCGCAAGTGCACCGCGCTCCTGTTCCACGTACTTATATGCAATCTAAACTAAAATATTCATTTGACCGATTGAAAAATGCTTCTTTTTCCATGCCCTCTTTCACTTTTTCTATTACACGAAAATTTTAACTACACGTAAACTGTACATCTCGACGCCAAAAACGAAAGTATGTCAACTAAAATAAACGAAAGTGCAACCGTTACAGCCCTACCGAAAACAAATTACTCGTTAATTCTTGCTGTATATCATCATTTTATAAACAAGCTGAATTAAAATATAACTTCTGGTGTTACCTGTAATACAACAATATAGCATTATGATGTTCTGCACAATTTTGTAAATTTTTCATACGTATTACAAGTGGGTTTGTCCGCTTCTTGTGATTCAGAACAACTGCCAATTGATTGGTTGTCTCATTAGACTTGCGCAGTTTCTAGTTTCATTTTCAATTCGTAGTTGACTTACTTCGGACAGCGTATCGAGAATGAGGCTCTATATTAACACTGTCATGTAACGTGTGTGTCTGTGTGTGTGTGTGTGTGTGTGTGTGATTTGGATTTTTAACGAAGCTTTAAAAAAAATTCAGTCATATCGCTACGATATCTGCAGTGTGGCAGTTTATAGTGATGTCTAGCACTGGGGCATCATGCCGCAGACATGTAGCATGATTTCCCACCCAGTCACATTATCCTGACACCAGGCTGACCAGTCCTAACACTAACCTCTTAATGCTGACGCGCCAAGCAAGGTAGCTGTTAGAACCATTTTTGTACGTCTTTGATATAATTCGACCGGGGATCGAACCCACGACCTCCCGCATCCGAGGCGGACGCTCTAACCACTGGGCCACCGGAGCGGTGCCATGCAATATTTATCCTGATGGCACATTATGGGATGTTCGTAAATTCTTCAATTTATTAAACTGGAAACGATCATCAAATTAGTTTATTGTGTGAATTCTCTCCCTACTCCCTTATTTTGATAAACGAGTTTGTCGATGAACCAGTTCCATAAAAAGATGTCTCTCCCCCCCCCCCCCCGGTCATATAGTGGATTTATTTTAATGTGTAATGTGTAGGAATTATTCAGACTGTAATTTTATTTAAATCAAGACTTCAGTTAGTATAAAAACTGTATTTGTATTGTACTTTTTATATTATTTAAGTGTATTTTCACGACAGTCAGTGAAAGGGTAGGATGTGACTACAAAAATTATCTTGCGAAACTTGCTTTCCCTTTCACAAAATTAATTTCCTAAACAATATTTGTTTGATATTAATGTATGCATCCGTTATTAAAAGAATTAACAAAATCTCAAATCTTAGAGTAAATACCAATGATTTATGTTCGTAACCGTATTAACAAAATAGCACCACTAAACACACCAAACGCTGATGATGGTTACATTGACAATGATATTGTAATTACATACCTCTGGCGTAAAGCAGAAATATACGAACTCCAACCGGTTTAGCAATCTAACATCGCTCGGCCATTTCCGTCAGATCTTTAAATAACTTCGGAAGTAGTTGTAAGAATACCTCTCAATTTGATGTATTTTGGTGATTCGCCTCTGGCTAAATGCACCACATATGCCACGAGAGCAATGTCCGAGGTAGTGCCGATTGTTATTTTGTCTCCTTCAACCGCCATACTGTTGCATGTGAACGAAAGTGGTTCAAAGAATCTAATGGTAGGATGCTTAAACATAAAATCACAATATTTTCCTTTAAAAAAAAAAACTTCTTCAGCACAAGGGATTTATATTTCTCAAATGATTGTATCGTGCTTTTTTTTTAAAAAAAATCAACTTTAAACAAACTAAAACGACCTTTTTTTAGCAAAGATCAGTAATGGCTCAAAGCCATATTGTTATAAATTCAACAATTTTCTTAGAACTAATATCTTTGTTGGTTAAACATAAAAGTTACAACTGAAGCATCAGTTAATCTGTCTTGTTTGTTAACAAGTTTGGATGGAATAAAAAGTCTGCTCAAAGCTAGTTGTGTTCTTGAGTATTGAATAACATTGATATATAATAAAAGAAAATATATGATACACAAAGAAGAACATACAAATCAGACAAATGTATGCAAGAAAGTAACGGTTTAGCAGATGCGAGTGCTGAAAGGTTAGATCAAAATGACTGGATCATATTTAATCTGCATCGTGGGTCAACGGGCACAAAAATAGGACATCCTTTATACAGTCCGTTTCGATAGTATCAGACAATATTAGAAATATATGGAACTGTTGGTGTTAGGTCAGCAAGATTATGAAGCCGATGAAAACATAATAGTAAACTCCCAACACTACATATCAGACCCAAAGTATGTGTGTGTGTGTGTGTGATTTGGATTTTCAACGTAGCTTTTAACATTTGTTCAGTCGTATCGCTACAATGTCTGCAGTGTGGCAGTTGATAGTGATACCTAGCACTCGGGCATCAAACTGCAGACATAATAGCATGATGTCCCACCCAGTTACATTATCCTGACACCAGGCCGACCAGTCCTAACACTAACCTCTTAATGCTAAGTGCCAAGTGAGGCAGCTGTTAGTACCATTTTTATGTCTTTGGTATGACTCGACAGAGGATCGAACCCACGACCTCCCGCATACGAGGCGGTCGCTCTAACCACTAGGCCGCCGGAGCGGTTCCAGACTCAAAGTAAAAATAAATTATGCAGATGGTGGTGACTGTAACCTTTTGTTTATTGAGCGACATGATAATAAAATTGATTAGTATCGCGACCTAACAATGAAAATAGTTATCGTTGAAACGGCAGTTTACAGAAATGCGGTGATTCATTTCAGTTGGGGTTAAACCCTAATATCAATACATTGGTAAGAATGAAAAGTATTCCAAAAGTCGACAATGTGGAATGGTAAGAGAAGAAACCGAAGAGGATAAAACAGAAAACAGAGTTAATGCAAATTTCACAGACAAGAAGGTTTATGATGAAGTTAGTCTTGCTGTCAGTTCTGCTAATGCACTCGAACGCACAAAATACACTTGACAATTTTAAGGCGCTATAAAACAGTATCAATCATGAGCTAAATACATATTTAATTTAATAATATCTTTTCAGGAGTTACTGTGGCATTTGTTAGCGAAATAGGTTATGTTCTTTCGAATCAAAATCTCTTCTTCATCTCAAAACGACAGCGACGACGAGTATATTTTTATTCTAGATTCATTGCTTACACATTTTATCAGAAATGCAAATAGCAATCCTACTACTACCAAAACAAGTAAAATAACATGTTCAGCAAGGAAAGAAACAACCAGACCAGCAATCTTAAACAACCACCGCCGTCACCGGTTATGGAACCTTTCATATAATTTTCTATTATCAGAGCAGATGTTGATATGTTTAGCTATAGAAGCTGTTGTTACAAGTAGGTATATGCTCCCACTTGGTTTAAAATGAGAATTAGCATTACATCGTAGGTTTAAGGGAATAGGCTTTAACCCTGAATTACCGTTTATGGGGTCAAACGGTAAATTTTATATTAAAATTGTTCATGTGTTTAACGTGTGTGTCATTATATGTATGTATGGGAAATGTAATGTTAAGTTGGAGAGTTTTACAAACCGTTTCCATGTTGAAGAATGTATAGGTTCTTACGAGAAATGTAATGTTAAATGTTAACTCATCTCCATATTATCCAATGAAAATGGTATGCGTGTTTATACATAAACCATACTGACAAACATACAAACATACTATCACACACCATGGTAGGAGTATTTAATGGCACAAAACACCCTCAGACAAGCATGATTTACTATCACACAAGCAGGCAAACGTATGAGTGTTTATAGACACACAATACCCTAACACAAACATAATTTCACACATAAAAGCGGAGGGTTTTAAGTTTTAGTCGCAACCATAGACATATACATACTCAAATATATACAAATATGCAACACTCGGCAACAATTTTGAATAGTCTCATTTCTAAGAGATCTGAGAAGACATTAAAAAATAGGCCAAAGGGTTATAAACCAAATAAGAGAATTAACACAGGTTCTCTTGCTAGTTCAAAGGCATAATGCCAATGATGGTGGATGATTCTACACTTGGATACATCTTGGTTGGATTGTCTTGAATATAGGTGACACAATAGAATATAATTCAGCACAGCATTTTTTCTCTGTTCCAGTCAGAGGATAGAAGACGTGTGACATCATTTTGAATAATATAAGCAGTGTTCCTTTGATGGAAAAATGACTACTACCATTTATACTGCTTCTGCTGCTGCTGTACCCAGTATACTTCCAGAAGACGTTGACTTCAATTTAGCTTTGGCTGATTTTCTATCATCTCACATGTGACTGTAGTACTACCTTCACGCCCTTCTCCATCACTACAAGTGTATGATGAGCTCGGATATGAACCAGAATGTAGTTTGAATCATTTTTGCAATGTCAGAAAGTACAATAAGTATGTGTTCAACAGCAAGAAGAAGAGGAAGAAAGAAAGCAAGAAGAAGAAGAAGAAGAAGAAGAAAGAGAAAAACTTTGAACCAAGAACAGAAGGAGACTGAAAAAATGGTGTTTGTTACTGGACATTTTGGCAAAATTAAAGCACCTGAGAAAAATGTAACGGATTTCTTTAGCTCTACCCATGAGAAAAAACACTTTCACCACCCTAGACTTCTAAATCATCAGTAATTAGATCAGCTCTCATGACAATTTAGACAACTGCAGCAGCAGCAGTAACCACTACCAAAGCAGCAACAACAGCAGTAAGACATGACCGTGGAAATGGATGAAACTAGTAAATGTTGATGATGTAAAGTCCATACGTTTTCTTTCTTTATCATAACAGAAATAAACATCAACAGACATTTTTGGGCCACCTATATCTCTCAGAAAAGAGACATTACTCAATCATTAAATCTGTCCATGGTACAAAGTGTGCATGTTTGTGTATCTTATCCATAGAAAAAGAAAACATTCAAGATAAAGAGATGCATATGTTTGATTCTTTTGGTATATCCCCCTTAAATCTGAATCAATAGGGAATTACACAGTACCTCACAAAAGTCCATTTTCTTTTTTCTTTATGTTCTCTTTTTTTTCTCACTGTCATTTTTTTTTTGTTTTTTTTTTGTTTTTTTTCTTCTTTTAAATTTCTTTACTGGCATGGGGTCTTCCTCGTTTCACTGTTTCTTTTTTTGTCTTTCCTTCTTGAACTTCTTCAAGGGTATGGCTTCTTCTTTCCCTGTTTCTGCTTCTTAATGCTCCTTCTCAAAGTTTTAATTTCTCATAAAATACTCCGAAGACCAACACCCTTTTTCTTGACATTGATAACATATATCTTTATTTTTGACTCCATTTTCTCCTACTTTAGTGGTTCCTTTTCTATGACATTATGAACATTCTGGACAGTGGAATAAAGAAAACTTGGAATTTTTCTGTGGATGGTTATGATATAGAAAACCTATATATTGTTTATTAATTTTATGGATATTTATTTTATTGATGCCAAACTTGAATGAAAACACTGGATCCTCACATAATTGTATGTTTAGAAAAATCACCAGATTGTCAGTCATCCGCTAGAAAACAATATCAGATCATTGCCCAGTAATGAGTGTGACTTCCAGACAAAGCATTACTTTACAGCAATGCCAATCTTCAGTACATAAAAGTTCCAAGCCAGAAACGCATTAAGCATGATGAATTTGACACATCAACTATGTGTTTGCCCCACTGCAGATTGCACATTCAAATAGTAAGAATTTACTGCGGTCTTGCTACATTATTGTTATTGTGTCAGTTGATTGAACATATTCAAACAAATGGCCTAAACCCACTCCCATATCTAAAGTCAGAGCAGTATTTGTCTACTTGCATTGTGGTTTACCAGTCCATATGGACTATAAAAATTCTGCTGTCCTACAACACATCAGATGGTCTGTCCTTTCGTTATCTTTCTTTGGTCGTTTAACCAATTACAATATGGCACCTTGCAGATGGTACTGTTCTCAAGTATATACAAGAAGAAAGTTACAAGACAGAAACATCACTTCAAATACAAACATTCATTATAGTATTCTGACACCATCCTATTGGTTTGTAAACACACACCCCCACCTATTTTAAAAACAGAAGGCATAAAACTTAGTTATTTCATTTATTGATTTATAAGTTCTGACCCAGTTGTTGCCAGGGGATTCAAAACACTTACAACTTATTGTGTTTCAAATCAAATGGGAGTTTCTTAAGCAACATGTTCACCATATTTGCTAGGGCTAGTCTCTTTTCAAGCAACTGATGTGATACAATTCACCTTCTTTAAAAATCTCAATAATTCTGTAAATCTGAGATTAACATTTTTGAACACATCTATACAAGAGTTTCTGCTATGTATTTGTTCAATTTGTTTTAAAGATAAACTACACACTGCAAATATTGAATGCAGATGACACATTTTTATTTACTGAAGTAGACTATTCTAGCAACCAGAAATGGATAGCAAGCAGTTTGAATGCAAGTTAAAATCAGGATCTTCCATTGGCACTGAAAACGCAATAAGTTGACAATTTTAGAGACCCTTTGGTTATAATCACATGAATGAAAGGAATAAGTTTTGTGCATATTTTATATCCTTTATGCTTTTGGTTGTTAAAAATCAGAACGAGGCTGTACAAACACTTGGAAGGGTGTACAAATACTATAGAAAGATAAATTTAGCATAGCAACAGAGTGATGGACCCATGTGGACTCCTAATTAAATTTTATTATTTTAGTACAACACAATTTCACCAAAAATGATGAATTTGACAAAGCAAAAGAGTGAAGGACATGCTATGGACTCCAAGCTCAATGAACCCAAGTACAATATTGTGCCTTGCCTCCAGAACAAGGCTGTACTCCAAGATATCAGCTAAGCAGTATGACAACACTGCTCCTGTACCATCAAAATCATTGTAGCATGACCATTGTAGCATGACCATACCACTTTACTGCATACACTTTTGGCCAAGGCATTGCTTCTTCCTCTACTCCACAGCAATTTATGACGAGGCAACAGAGGCATTGAAAACCCTTCAGAACTCATAGGAATGCTCAGAAAAAGAGTAAGAAAAGAGCACAAGCTGTTTCTTATTACTATGTGAAGAAAGGAAAAAAATGTACTGAGAACCTTGTGAATGTTCCACGTCAGAACTACTGGTAGATCTGTTTGCCATGTCACCAGCAATGATGATGATGCAAGAAACTGAATGGGTAGAATATCATCCATTTCACCTTTCAAAATCTTAGCACCTATCAAATTTAAAATCAATGGACAAGGCAAATAATACATCATTCTGAATAACAGTTACTTGTATCTGAAAGTGAAAGTACTCAAAGCAGACGTTAGTTAATATTAAATTTTAATGCAAGTTCAAGCATACCTACAAAAGCAGTGGTGCATTTCAGGCAACATTTAGGTATTTCAGCTTCATTTCAGATAATAAAAAAATGTTAAAATAAATAAGTCTAATAAAGAGTTACTATTTTGCTATCACCATTTATCTTTCTTCAATTTATGATTGGAATAGATTATCGCCCTTGTCGTATTATGTAATAAATGAGTAAGGGGTAAATGTGTCCATCTATATGTGCATCTGTTACTTCAGAATGGAAGATTTCCATGGCAAAATACACAAAAAATTCTCCCCAAAACACAGAATTTAAAACTAAAGTATGGTTGACACAAGTCAATTTACATACAAAATATGGAATTCCAAAACATTCACTGAATAAATTACTGGTAGCGAGACACAAAATCTTGACAGGTTATCAACTTTAGGTATGGTGGTAGAGACCTTATTGATCATATCTAAACCACAATATTTCAAAGCACAACTATAAAATATCGAATGACCATAGTTACTCTGTAAATGGTAAATTGTCTGAACTTTTATTGAATATATAATAACTAATGTGCAAAACACCCACCATGCATAGTCAAATAAACACTCTCCATAAAACTGCACCACCACCATCACCACCACCCTTCATAGAAATGCTATCTGAAAGTGTGTTTAATATCTCACTGATAATCATTCTGATGGGACAAAAAGTATTCAATATACTTGTAATCTGCAGACAGAATCAAGTTTTGCATTTATACACTGTAGTAAAGTTCACTGTACATGCAAATGTGGAACAATGTAAGGTTGTTATTCTCTGTAGGACTTGAGGTATTAACTTAGCTCCCAAAACAACTCCTCATAACATTAAATTTCTGAATCAGACAAATTTATATCAATATATACATATCCTTGACGCAGGCTTCTGTATTGAGAAAACCGTAAGAGCCTCAGCATTTTTGTCATTGACATGTGTTTGAAACATTTTTAATTTAGCACCAAGGAGTCAGATGCTAATTTCAGGAATGAGTTTGTTAGAAGATTGAAATTTGATCAGTAACACACTGTCTCTATTGTTTTTAGCTATAACTAGGATAAACTCGCAAAAGATTCTTTTCACTGAAGTCTTACTTTCACTATCAACCAATACTGGCCAGCTAAATCCATGTATACTTTAGTGTTGATCCATTTCTAGACTAGTTCCAATTTTTCATATAATGAATCACTCAACAACACTTAGTTGACAGAAGCAGGCAATGTTCAACAACATTAGATTTAAAGACCGCCAAAATAAACTCAAACAAGGAAGCCATCAGGTGCTTGTATAATTGTTGTACTATTAGCCACAGGAGATGTTCTCTGAGCAAAAATCAGTCTTGATTGTGATCCGAAAATAAAGCACAAAAATCTATCTACTATCTACCCTCTGTCAAAAATTATATCATCCCAATAGAATATGTGTCACTTGGAGAGCCAACCTGGAAATATTTTGGTCTCCAGATCATTGCTTTTGTGACATCTTTCTGTTATAATCTGCACACACACACACACACACACACACACACACATTACTTTATACTAGTTTTGATAACCAGGGTCCATCAGAGTTGGATGTTTCATTTCAGTTTGTTGTTTTTCTTAAAATGTTCAAATATTTGAAATAAAACATGATGTTCTATTTTTATGAAAACAAGTCTGATTGAAATTGATAAATGCGGTAGAATATTGTGATTTTTTTAAACAATTCATAAAACCATTTGCTGGACTTGAATTCAATTTCACAGTAAATGATGAACTTGAGACTGTAGTTTGCACTGTACATACTACTGGCCAAAATAAGATAAAGCCTATGCACTAGCAGTTCATTTGTACTAAATTGATAAAAGGCTCTTTAATCACCTATAAATAAATTGTATGTTGCTTATATGTAAAATATAAGTTAAGCATAGATTTACAATGTTTTACTTGTATTACACTGGTAGTTACAAGGACTTGTACTCAACTGATAAAAGACTCTTTAATCACCTATAAATGAAATGTTGTTGGTTATAAGTAAAATATAAGTTAAGCATAGATTTATAATGTTTTACTTGTATTATACAGGTAGTTACAAGGACTAACATTTCACTTCATTACATGATATGTACAGTTTAAGTAACTAATAAATGACCTACAAGTCCACAATAAGTCTAGCATATAATGAGATAAATGGAACTTGAATCAGACTGGCTGAACATAATACCTTTCAGATTTATTTCTCATCTGGAGATCTTGTGATAATATAACATGCAAGTCTGAACAAGTTATTTCTGTAATGGTTTGTCTCCAAGGAAGAAAATGAATAATTTGTTTTCATAGAGTTTGTCCTGTTTTGAAAAAAAATTGTTTTGAATTATTCCTTCATTTATATTTGGGGGCCCCAAGTGGCAGAATGGACTAAAGCGCTCTCCATTACAGATCACTGCCATCTCACCTCTGTCTGCGTGGGTTCGAGTCTAGGATTTGGCCAATGTGGGTATGTGAACAAACTTGCCAGTAGCTTCTCGTGGGTTGGTGGTTCTTCCGGGGTTTTCCCCAAGTTCTTCCTCCACCATTAATACTGGCCGCCATGCATAGCCTATCGTGTGCTGAAAAATGGCGTTAAACCCCACAACAACAACAGCATTTATATTTGAAATATTTATGCAGCAGTGTAAGCAACTAGTGATTTCTGCATCAACAGCAGTCAAAAATCCACCTAACAATTCTGAATAACAGTTTATCTCTCCGACATTAAAATAATTAAACTGTAACAATGTTCTTAATGGAACAGAATATGCATCATATCAATTATTCTTGTAATATTTAAAAATGTCTTCCTCCTAAAAATTCATCAGTTTGTATCTTTTCTAACTTGTGTAAGAAAGTTTTTTTTAAATTTCTTGTTAGTATTTGAAAGGTTATTTAAACCATGAACAGGAATGAGGGTGTGTTAAGGAACATTGTCGGAGAAGGTGCTCACTTGTCTTTGTAACAAACATTTTCCCTTAAAGACTGACTTTAATGTGACAGTAAAGAGATATGTAATAGTGAACAAAAGAAAGATGTCTGTTATTTATTTTTTCTTGATTTTCCCTACTTCTATAAAGATTCTGCACATTTTTGAAAACATTTCATAATGTTACCATGGGCTTACCCCACTGCTATATAAAAACATTTCATAATGTTACCATGGGCTTACCCCACTGCTATATAAAACATTTCATAATGTTACCATGGGCTTACCCCACTGCTATATGAAAACATTTCATAATGTTACCATGGGCTTACCCCACTGCTATATAAAAACATTTCATAATGTTACCATGGGCTTACCCCACAGCTATATAAAAACAATTACTGGGTAGAACACTAAGCTAGATATTTGCACAAGTATACATGTGTGTATATATGAATATAAAATGGGATTAAGGAAATAGAAATGATAGCTTTTTTTGCAAGACAGGTGGTCAGTGTGTATTGCTGATGATGTTGGCATGTCATTAAAAAGAGGTACTATTAAATCAATTTTATTTAATAACGTTGTACATGAGTAAAATACAAAAAAATCAAAATATGCAAATGTTGGATGTATATGATTCAGTAATCTTGTTCTTGATTCACAAAAGTACTTGTGACAATTATCAACCTTTCAGGCCAACTGAAGTTTTTTATCACAACAATTATGGATCTGTTGACAGCTCTGAGCTGTATTACATGTAATGAAAATTGATCAGATCCAACTCAGTGATGTTGAAGACTGCAACAGTTACAACAGTTTCTACATGCAACACATGGTGAATAATTGCACAATGATGCAGTTTAATTTAACCTATTCCAAATGTAACATTTCCTGCTATCTATACAGCTGACATTTATTTGTATGCAATTCACTGACAATATCCATGTCATGCCTTACTTTCTATACTTTTGCCTTTTAATGCAACATTAATGACTATTTCAGGCATGACATGGTGTTACATGCAAAATAACTTTTAATTATATCCAGGTCAACTATATGAAATAATAAAATAAACAATAAAAATCATTATTTGAAAACATATTCACTTGAGTGCAAGTGACAATCTTTTCACTACCACAGGTTACAAAAGTATCATTAAAGCAAGTTATTGCTGTGTTTACTATTTACCAGCAAACATCAATGCCCATTTGTATTAAACATAACTACAGATACCAAGCAAATATTAGCCTGGGTGGTGAATAAACACAACTGGCAGCAAGCAGTAAGCTAATTCTTTGAACATAATGACAGGACATCAATGGCAAAGGTTATTTTTTATTACAAAGCAAGCTGTCCTCAGAAGCCAACTTTGCATTCTTTTAAGGTTTTCATATTTTTTTTAATATACAAAGATGGCCAAGATATGGAAACTAACTTTTCACTGGTATTTATTGGAATTTTGAAAATAAATTGAAACAATGGAACAATTTTTACACAGTGCATATTTCAACATGTAATTTTCAAATGATGTAAAAGGTGTCCCACAACTTGTGACTCCAAAAAACAATCCTGAGACATCACGTAAAATAGTAGGTTTATGTCTTCAAGAAATAATAAGAAACTTCATTATTCTTAGATCAATAAAAAGGTAAGTGTGTGATTTTACTTCCTGCATACAATATCAATGCTTAAACAATAATTAACTTTTAATACAAAAAAAAAGAACAAGGAGCAAAGAAATCAATCATTATTTATAAAATCCCATTCTTCTTAATCTTTTATTTGCTGATTATCATCAGACATATTATATTGATGCCTGTTTATAATTATTATTAATATTATTACTAATATTATTATTATTATTATTATTATATTCTGATTTAAAAAAAAAGTTTGTGCTAAATTTTAGGCTGGTGACAAGGTCTCCAATGTTTCAAACTCTAGCAGATTATTCTCTTTTCCAGATATTATTTCACATTGTTCACAGATATATATTTTGCTCATGATATACATTTTGACTGCCATAAAATCTACATTTGTCATCACACAGAAGACATTTCTTTTTTAAAACTAGGAATTAATATTTTGGTCATATGTATTTTGATTGCTGTAAAAAATCTCTATTAAATCAATATTTGTGATCACACAGGAAAATATTTTCTTTTCATTACATGCATACTTTTCCCCATTTACTCAAAATTTCTTAACTTTGTCTTTAATTAAAATTATTCAAAAAAATTACTAGTAAGTAAGAATATTTTAACTGTTAAAATTAGTACAAAGTATTAATATTTTACATAAAAATATTATGAAGTAGTATTTTAAAAGAGTTATTAAATAAAACACTTAAGTTACCTGCAATCATTTTCAACTGGGTTTTTAATTCTTGGTTTGGAGAAACCATTAAATCCATTAAAGCTAATACTCCAAAAATGAAAGTGAAACTACAAATGATGTTTGCAGTACGCCTTATGCAAGTTATTTCTTCTGATTAATATGACTGTTGCTAAAGTATAAATCACTGAAAATTGATGAAAATAAAGTGAAATTATTTCATAAGTTTCACCACAATTCATGAACAATACAAATATGCATTAAATCTTAATTTTCTAAATTATTTTTGCTGCTCATCCCTCTTTAATACTAGTATTTAAATCCATCACTCCTTTCATTAAAATAGTTTAGCTCTTTTATTAATAGGAATGCATCATTAAGTAATTGTTGCATGTGTGTGCATGCATGTTTGTTAGGTTATGTGTACCATGTTTGGAGCATTGTTATGTATATCTATATCAGGGGTCTCAAACTCAAACCACCGTTAGGGCCACATGAGTGGATTTTCGATGGTCCGGGCTGCACCACCTTTATTATCTCTCATGACAACTTGTGAAGCCAATCATTTTGTGGGCCACAGGATATGGCTTGGTGGGCCACATGTGGCCCACGTAGCATGTGTTTGAGACCACTGATCTGTATTACGTGCAACATTTGGTATGTGACTGTATCTATATTGTAATTTTTGTAATTGACTGTTAATTGTAGTGATCATCTATAAAGAAGATAATAAGTAACAACGTTTTTGCCCATGAGTAAAGATTATGAGCTATAGAAAGGTGTTTACAAGTTAAATTCAACCTGTATGTTGAATCTGTTGAAACAAAGAGTGTTCTGCTTGGCCATTTGAATCAGTTGGGTTCTTAAAAGAATTAAGTTATTTCCCACTGGATGGTCAGTGAGATCGGTTCTTTCATGATGTGGGCTTTTTGCAAAATGTCATGTAGTGAATAGGAACAAATTGTGTTTTCGGACTCTATGCCTGTATTTAAGTAGCTAGAGCTGGACAATTCATTTCTTTTTTCTATGTTGACCGCTCTGGTGGCCTATTGGTTAGAGCATCCGCCTCAGATATGGGAGGTCATGGGTTCGATCCTTGGTTGAGTCATACCAAAGACTTACAAAAATGGTATTAACAGCTGCCTTGCTTGGAGCTCAGCATTAAGAGGTTAGTGTTAAGACTGGTCAGCCTGGTGTCAGGATGTGACTGGGTGGAACATCATGCTACACGTCTGCTGCATGATGCCCCAAGTGCTAGACATTACTATAAACTGTCACACTGCAGACATCGTATCAATATGACTGAAAAATTGTTAAAGCTACATTAAAAATCCAAATCACACACACACACATTTCCTAAGTTCTTGTTGCAACATCAGTCTGCACAAGTATTTACTGCTGTGTTGAGATAAAACTTGAGAGGAAACAATTGTTTGGATAATTCACTAGATTTACAAAGTGTTCATTGGACTAAAATATTTGGGGACTATTATGAATTAACTGAAATGAACTGTGGAAAATGCCTTTTTAATATGTCAGGACTGTAGAAGATCAGTACATTCAAAGATCTAGAATTCATTTGGAACATTCAACTCTTCTGGACTTTTGTAAAAAAATTAATATTATTTTGGATTTAATTCATAATACTGTAAGTTCCTCTTAATTTTCATTTTATAACTTTGATAAATAAATTCTTTGTTAAGTTTTACAAAACATCTTGGCTTTGCTTCTTTCTGTTACTTAGTTCATGACCATAGAGTCCAAACACTGACTTTTTCTTGGGTCATGAAATCTGTCATTTGTTGCCACCATGAAATCACAGGAAATATAAAAAAATGTCACTTATATCATTCATTCACATTTAGGATCCACAAAAATATTAGTCCAGGGCTCTGTATTTAGCCATATAGATTTTTCTTAAGATAAATGCAATCCTTAACTAGGTTGTAAATGTGATGAGATAATCTGGATAGGCTTGCATGTCATTGAAGATCATAATTTCTTCCACATTGCTGACATTATTCACAGCACTGTCATAGATGTCTGTTGGATCACTGTCATTTTTAGCTGGAAGGACTCTCATATTTAGATTCCCTTGAACATATTCCCCCACACAGACTGACACATAGAAGATATACTGTTTGGTTCCTGGTGCTGGCGTTTGATTCCCTGTGCAAGCCAACCACGAGCTAAGTAAAATGCATCTGTTGCAAAATATACGCCATGACCAAACCAGACACCTGAAAATGGTCAATAAAAATGTCTGTCAATTCTACCAAATAATTAGAATAAAAATGTGTGACAATTTTACTAAATAAAAAGTGACGTGAAGTTTTCTGCAATAACCATATAAAATTGGTTAAAATTAGAGCCATTAGCAATGACTGGCTGCACTTGTTAAAATTTGCAATTAGTTCAAACCAAAGTTAGATGTGTATCCAATGTTTGAGAGTACTCTAAATGATAGCACTGAATGCTTAAGAAAACTTCTTTTAAATCTAATTAATACAAAAAAATATCCCATATAAAGATATAAAGTTGATTGTGGAGTAGATATGATAAAACCCCATAGGGTTATCAAATTGCATCTTAATAATGAAATGATTCATGAGCCACACTGATTACAAGCAACAATTTCATGAAAAGATATTAATTTGATTGACAGGGGTCATAACTCTTGCTAAAATGGATACTAAACCCATAAAACACATGTAAGTTTATCAGACACTGTTCATTATTACCAAATTGCATCAGAATACACTGAATGGTTCTCCAGCAATGCTGGTTTAAAACATTTTTTTTTTGATGAAATAGAATACATTTTTAAGGGCCATGACTCTGTAGAAAATGAGCTGAAAAAGCAAAAATATAAAAGGCACTTTGGGTATATGAAACAATGTTCTTACCAAAATTGCATCAGAATATGTCCAGTGAATCTTTTGCTATGCTGAGTTTTACAAACAAAATACAATGTGAAGATTTGAAGGTGGTTATGAATGGTCATAACTCGATACAAAATGTGTGTTTATAAGTTTATAAGACATAACAAGACATGTCAGCATATGTATACGAGACAAATGTTCATAACTAAATTTCATCATATAATGAATGGTTCATGGATTGTGCTTGTTACACTGGCAACATTTCATAAAGTTACCTGTCATGGGCCATAACTCCACCCAGAATGGAGTTGATTATAAAATGTGCAAAAATGGCATATCCAGGTCATTGAGGAAATGTACATCCCAAACTGTGTCTAAATACATTGAATGGTTCATGAGCTATGCCTGTTACAAGGATATGTAACTTTCATGACTGTATTGTGTCTGATATCATCTATGACTATCTTTATCTTATGGAACTAAACTTCTTTACACACCTGACAAAAGAGCATCCGCCTTGAATACGGTAGGTTGTGGGTTCATTCCTCGTTTGAGTCATATCAAAGACTTACAAAAATGGTACTAACAGCTGTCTCGCTTGGCACTCAGCATTAACAGGTTTGTGTTAGGACTGGTTGACCTGGTGTCAGGATAATATCACTGGGTGGGACATCATGCTACATGTTTGAGGAAAGATGCCCCAGTGCTAGATATCACTATAAGCTGTCACACTGCAGACATCATAGCGATATGACTGAAACATTGTTAAAGCTACATTAAAAATCCAGATCACATAAGATCACACTTAATGTCACTTGTTGGAAGCAAGTTTTAAAAATAATAAACAACAGATCATGCAGACGTTTTGCATCACAAAATACGCACAATCTAAAGCATCTGAGGTACTCTGGACAAGTTAGTCTGGTTTTTAATTCCACTGAATCTAACATGAAACCCAGATATGAATTAAAAAAGGACAAGTCAGTATTCTGATAGGACTGCAAACAATTTGTATTTTAAGGGTCATTTCTGTAAGACTTGTGAAATCGTTAAGGGCTGACAGGTTTGTCTCATATGTACATAACATCTGTTCACATTAATCACTATTTTTTTTAGCTATTATCCACCTATGAAATATATATTTTTAACTATACATAAGCATCAGGGTAAATAAGCGCAGAGGAAACACTAGCATTAACAACAACAATAACGTTTTCACCCCATGTCCCATTTCAGACTGAAATGGGGGAAAAAAATAGTTTTATTGTGATACAAATATAAAGTACCATGTATTTATTCATATCAATATTATCCTCAGTAATATCCAACAAAAATTCATTAGTGTTTTTATTGTCCAGCGCACACACATAGCAAGGCAAAAAGCATGGCACATGAAGAACGTACATGGCAAAGTGATATGGCAAAATAATTCACTTTATATCTCATCTATTGATATCTAGAAAAAATATAGCACAGGTAATTAGAACAGTGTGTTTATGGAAACACTTATTCTGTGATTATTATTAAATATCTTTCATATCCTGGTATGCAGTCAATTGTAATAAAAACTAAAGCCATTTACTGAGAAATTCAAATAAAATTAGCTCTTTGAATAATACAAAATAACCAATTTTAAAATCTGTTAGTATAGTGAAAGCTGCCACCAGCCCAATATAGGAAAATAAATGTGGCTTCTGAAAATATCTGAAATTGTCCCTTGCAAAAAAAAGTGCACTCATGTCTTAGAAATAAAAAAAAGTTATGCACAAGTTTATACCAGGTAATCTTGATGTCAAGGTTTTCCATTGATGAAACAAGTCTGTGTGTGTCCTCAAAGAAATGTTCCATTTAATCCTGAAGATCCTACATATTGAAGGAGTTCTGAAATTATTCACACATTAGAAAAATATGATTAATGCATATAATAACAATACACCTTACAAAAAAGTGTCCATATTTCTCGGAGAAATCCAAGAAGTTAATACGTCATACTATCTGAGGAAAGGTATAATTGCCAGGCAATCTTTACAACAAGCTTCTCTGTCTTTGAAACAAGAATGCATCTGTGTGTCCTTGAAGAAATGTTCCATCCTGAAGAGCCAACTGGAGTTTTCAAAATAATCAAACAATAATAAATAATAATAATAATTAATAATCAAACAAGAACAATTAATGTATAAATATGTGTACCTTGCAATAAAGTGTGTACACTTGTACTAGAAATACAATAAATTGATGCATCTTCCTCTCTGAGGAAGGGAATCTAGAAATCAAGATTTTCCATCCTTGAAACAAGTGTGTGTGTGTGTAATCTAAGTGTTCTATCTAATCCTGAAGCACCTGCATACCATCTGAATTCTGAAAATAATCTGACAAGAAAAATATAAGTAACACATTGTTCTAGAAATCCAAAAAGTTAATCTGGCATCCTCTGCAAGGAATGGAATACTACAAGGCAATCTTAACATCAAGATTTTCCAATGTGGAATAAAGATTTTCCACCCAATCCTTGAGAATCTGCATACCATTAATGCAGCTCTGACAAGAATCTAAAAAGAAAAAATGTAATTAATGCATATAATAAAACTGTCCCTTGCGCTAGAAATCCAAATAAGTTAACGCATCTTCCTCCTTGAGGAAAGGAACAGCTGAGAGATAATTTTGATATCAAGGTTTTCCATCACTGAGAAAAGTATCCATGTCCATTTGTCATAGAAATTCAATAAGTTAATTCTCTGGGGAGGGGAATAACTGAGCAACCTTAATGTCAAGAGTATCCATCGTTGAAAGAAATCTATGTCTGTGTTCAAAAATGTTCCATCCAAACCTGAAGAGCCTGCATATGTTCCATGCAGTTCTGAGATTAATCCAACAAGAAAAACAATATTAATACATCTAATAATGTCCATTGTAATAAAGTGTGAACAGTTGTACTAGAAATCAAGTTAATGCATCTTCCATTAGGAGGAAGGGAATAACAGGTAATCATGACCTCAAGATTTTCCATCGTTGCAAAAATGTGTGACTGTTTCCTTAAATAAATGTTCATCCATTGATCCTGAAGAGACTGCATATAATCAAAGAAGTGCAGAACATAATCTGAGCAGATAAATTTATAATGAAACTAACTCCCTTGCAATAAAGTGTGCACATTTGTCCATCCAATAAACTAATGCATCTTCCTCTCTCAGGAAGAGTGTGTGTGTGTGTGTGATTTGGATTTTTAATGTAACTCTCTGAAGAAGGGAACAGAGACAATTTTGATGTCATGGTTTTCCATCATTGAAAATATTGTGTTTCTGTTTCCTCAAAGAAATGTTCCATGCAATTCTGAAAATAATTAAACAGAAAAATATTATTCACGCCTACAATAAAATCATGTCTGTTGCAATCAAGTGTGCACATTATATCCTAGAAATACGATAAGCAAATATGACTTCCTCTGTGAGGAAGGGAATACTGTGAGAAGATCTTGCCATCAAAATTTTTCATCATTGAAAGATGTCTGTGTCTTTTTGAAGAAATGTTCAATTCAATTCTGACGAGTCAGGATATCATTTATGGAGTTCTGAAAATAACCAGAATAGATAAATTTATTTAATATGTATAACAAAACTCACATGCAATAAAGTGTACACACTGGTCTTAGAAGTTCCATCATGGAAAAAGTGTCTGCCTGTGTTTCCTTTAGGAAATGTTCCATCCAATACTGAAGAGACTGCATACCATTCATGCAGTTCTGAAATTAAACAAGAAAAATATCATTAATGCTGTTGTTGTTGTTGTTCTAGGGTTTAACGCCATTTTTCAGCACAAGATAGGCTATATGTGGCGGCCAGTATAACTGGTGGAGGAAGAACCCTGAAAAACCCAGGGAAGAACCACCGACCCACGAGAAGCTACAGGCAGGCTTTCCCACATACCCACACTAGCCAAGCCTTGGACTCGAACCCACGCAGACAGAGGTGAGATGGCAGTGATCCGGAACGGTGAGCGTTTTAGACCACTTGGCCACTCAGGGCCCCCTATCATTAATGCATAGAATAAAAGAAGAATGTCCCTTGCAATAAAGTGTGCAAACATGTCCTAGAAATCCAGTAAGTTAATACAACCTCTATGAGGAAGGAAATATTGTAAGGCAATGTTACCATCAAAAATTTCCATCATTGAAAAAAATCTGTCTTTTTGAAAAAATGTTCCCTCCAATCATGAATAGCCCAGCATGCCATCTTGCAGTTCTGAAAATATTCAGAGATAAAATTTAATTAATGCATAACAAAACTTCTTTCCAAGTGTACACATTTATTCTAAAAATCAAATAAATCTCTTCCATTGTTGAAAAAAAGTGTGTTTACTCAAAGCAATGTTCCATTCAATCTTACTGAGTCTGCATACCCTCCATGAAGTTCTGAAAATAATTCAACATAAAAATTATCATTAACACAATGTCCCTTAAATGATTTTAGATTGTTAAAAGAAGTCTAAGTGTGTGTGCACTTGAAAAATGTTCTATCAAATCCAACAAAACATCCATGCAGTTTGAAAATAATTTTAGAGAAAAATATTATTCATGACTACAATAAAATTATGTCTGTTGCAATAATATGTGCACATTATATCCTAGAAATCCAAAAAGTGAATATGACTTCCTCTGTGAGGAAGGAATACTGTGAGAAGATCTTGCCATCAAAATTTTCCATACTGAAAGAAGTCTGTGTGAGCTTCTTTTTCAAAAATTGTTCCATCCAATTCTGAAGAGCCAGCATATCATTTATGTGGTTCTGAAAATAATCTGAGCAGATAAATTTATTTCATATGTGTAACGAAACTCACTCCCTTGCAATAAAGTGTCCACATTTGTCTTAGAAATCCAATAACTTAATACGTCTTCCACTCTGAGGAAGGTATTAACTGACATAATCTCATTGAAAATAGTGTTGCCCATTCAATCCTTCAGAGCCTCCATAATATCCACGGTTTTAAAAATAATCAGGCAATAACAATATGAATAATGCATATAAAATTATCTCCCGTTATCAACTGTGCACACATGTCCTCTAAAACGACCTACTCTGTGAGGAAGGGAATAATGTGAGGCAATCTTACCAACAAGACTTTCCATCAATGAAAGAGGTCTATGTCTCTTTTCAAAAAGATGATCCATCTGATCCTGAAAAGCAGGAATGTTATCTGTGCAGTTCAGAAAATAAAGAAATAAAATAAAATTAATGTGTAGAAATTTATGCAGTTCTGAAAATAGACAAGAAAATTTCATTAATGCATATAATAAAATTATCTCTTTCAATCAAGTGTGTACTTTTGTCCTAGAAATCAAACAACTTAATATGACTTCCTTTATGACGAAGGGAAAGCTGAAGCAATGTTGACATCAGCATTTTCCATCACTGAAAGAAGTTAGTGTTTCCTTGAAGCTTTTTTCTCCAACCAATCCAGAGGAGCCAGCATATCACCTATGCATTTCTGAAAATAATCAGAGGAGGTAAAATTTAATTAATGCAGAGAACGAAACTCCTTTGCAAAAAAGTGTGCACATTTATTTTAGAAATCCAACAAGTTAACACGTCTTCCTCTCATAGGAAGGGAATAACAGGTAATCTTGATGTCAAGGTTTTCCATCACTGAAAATAGTGTGCATTTGTTTTTTAAAAGAAATTGTCCATCCAATCCTGAACAGCCTTCATACCATCCATGCAGATCTGAAAATAATTGGACGGAAAAGAACTATGTATGTTGCAATAAAGTGCACACATTATATCCTAGAAATACAAGAAGTGAATATGACTTCCTCTGTGAGGAAGGGAATACTGAGAAAATCCTGCCATCAAAATTTTCCATTATTGTAGGAATTCTGTGTGAGCATGTCTTTTCTAAAATTGTTCCATCCAATTCTGAAGAACCAGCATATCACTGAAGCAGTTCTGAAAATAATCTGAGCAGATAAATTTATTTCATACGTGTAACAAAACTCCCTTGCAATAAAGTGTATAAATTTGTCTTATAAATCCAATAAGTTAACGTGTCTTCCAATCTCAGGAAGAGTGTGTGATTTAGATTTTTAATGTAGCTGTAAAACAAATTCAGTCAAACTGCTAAGATGTCTTTAGTGTGTCAGTTTATAGTAATGTCTAGCACTAGGGCATCATGCTGCAGACATGTAGCATCACAATCCACCCAGTCACATTATCGTGATACCAGGCCAAACAGTCCTAACACTAAACTCCTAATGCTGAGCACATAGCAAGGCAACTGTTTGTACCATTTCTTATAAGTCTTCTCTAATCAAGGGAATAACAGACAATCTTTATGTCATCACTGAAAACAGCTTGTGTTTCTTTGAAGAAATGGCCACTCCAATCCTGAAGAGCCTCCACACCATCCATACAGGTCTGAAAATAACAGATCAAGAAAAATATCAATAATGCATATAAAATTATCTCCTTGCAATCAACTGTGCACATATGTCCTCCAAAACGACCCATTCCATTATGAAGGGAATACTTTGAGGCAATCTTACTGACAAGACTTTCCATCACTGAAAGAGGTCTGTGTCTCTCTTTTCAAAACAATGTTCCATCTGATCCTGACAAGACCACATTTTATCTATGCAGTTCAGAAAAAAATATGTGCAGAAACTCTTTCAGTTCTGAAAATAATCACAAAAGAAAATTTCATTAATTCATATACTAAAATTATCTCTTGCAATCAAATGTACACTTTTGTCCTAGAAATCAACTAATACGACTTCCTCTATGAGAAAGGGAATAATGTGAGGCAATGTTAACATCAACATTTTCCATCCAATCCTATAAGCTATACATGCAGTTATGAAAATAACGAGACAATAATATGATTGATGAATATAATAAAATATTGTCTTTGACATTCAAGTGTGCTCACTTGTTCCAGGAATGCAGTAACTTAATGTGCCTTCCTTTCTTGAGGAAGGGAATAACTGTCAGGCAAATTTGATCTCAAGTACTTTCATTGTTGAAAGAAGATTGTGTTATATGTCCAAGAAGAAAGATTCCATCTGATCCTGATCACATACCAACCAAAGTGATTCCTGCCAAAATGAGAACAATTAAAGACAAGATGGCTTCATGATGCAACAGTAGTCTATGCAAGGCTTGGATAATAATGTAAGGCAAGGAATTGGGCAAGGATTATGCAAGGTGAGGCATGGCAAAATACAATTAAACAAAACACGATTAAAGGCAAGGTAGACAAATGATGCAACATTTGGAAATGCAAGACTATGCTAAACAACGCAAGGCAAGGTATTAGGCAAGGTATTAGGCAAGGGTTATGCAAGGTGATTAATGACAAAATGAGAACACTATTAAAGACAAGATGGCATTATGATGCAATGTGAGGCTATACAAGTTTAGACTAAACAAATTAATGTAAGGCATTAGGCAAGAGTATGCAAGGCAAAATGAACACTAAAACAAGACAGTTTTGTATTGACACAACACAAGGTCACAAGGCATGCTATGCAAGGCATGTAAAAGATGAGGCATGGCAAAATGAGAACACGATAAAAAAACAAGGTAGCTAAATGTTGCAATATTTGGCTACGCAAGTTTAGGCTAAACAACGCAAGGTATGGTATTTGGCAAGGGCTATACAAGGCGAGGATAAGGAAAATGAAATTACGAAACAAGACACAGTGTTGTCACAATGCAACATGAGACCAGATAAAGCATGGGTATGCCAAGCAATGCTAAACAATAGAAAAAAAATGCAAGGTGACATATGGCAAAACAAGAACATGAATAAAGACAAGGTGGCCTCACAAAGCAATGTGAGGCTATGCAAGGCTAGGCTAAACAATGCAAGACAAAGCATTGAGCAAGGGCTAAACAAGGCAAAATACAAATACAAAGCAAGACAGTGTCATAGTAATGCAACGTAAGGTCACATAAGGCTAGGGGATGCTAAGCAAGGCAAGGTATTGGGCAAGGGTAAGACAATGTGAGATGAGGCAAATCCAATAAGTTAATGCATCCTCCAATTGTCTCTTAGTTAATCCCATTTTCAATCTTGATACCAAGGTTTTCCATGATGGAAAAAGTGTCTGCCTGTGTTTCCTTTAGGAAATGTTCCATCCAATACTGAAGAGACTCCATAACATTCATGCAGTTTTGAAATTAAACAAGAACAATATCATTAATGCATAGAATAAAAATTAATGTCCCTTGCAATAAAGTGTGCAAACATGTCCTAGAAATCCAGTAACTTAATACAACCTCTGTGAAGTAGCAAATATTGTAAGGCAATGTTATCATCAAGATTTTCCATCAATGAAAAATGTCTGTCTTTTTTGAAAACATGTTCCATCCAATCCTGAATAGCCAGCAGATCATCTTGCAATTCTGCAAATATTCAGAGAAAAGATTTAATGCATAACAAAACTCCTTTGCAATACATTGTGCACATTTGTTCTAGAACTCCAACAAGTCTTCCTCTCTCAGCAAGAGAATAACAGAATTCTGGAGGCCAAGGTTTTCCAATGATGAAAAAATGTGTGTTTATTCAAAGCAATGTTCCATTTAATCCTGCTGAGACTACATACCCTCCATGAAGTTCCGAAAATAATTCAAGATGAAAATTATCATTAAAATGATGTCACTTAAATGATGTTAGATTGTTCAAAGTAGTCTAAGTGTATGTGCTTGACAAAAAATGTTCTATCAGATCCAACATAACATCCATCAAGTTTGAAAATAATCGTACAGAAAATATTATTCATGACTACAATAAAATTATGTCTGTTGCAATAATATGTGCACATTATATCCTAGAAAACCAAAAAGTGAATATGATTTCCTCTGTGAGGAAGGAATACTGTGAGAATGTCTTACTGTCAAAATTTTCCATAATTGAAAGAAGTCTGTGTGAGCATCTTTTCCAAAAAATGTTCCATCCAATTCTGAAGAGCCAGCATATCATTTATGTGGTTCTGAAAATAATCTGAGCAGATAAATTTATTTCATATGTGTAACGAAACTCACTCCCTTGCAATAAAGTGTCCACATTTGTCTTAGAAATCCAATAACTTAATACGTCTTCCACTCTAAGAAGGGATTAACTGACAGATAATCTTGTTGTCAAGGTTTTCCATCACTGAAAATAGTGTGTGTTTCCTTGAAGAAATGGCCCATTCAATCCAGAAGAGCCTCCATCTATGCAGTTCTGAAAATAATTGGACAAGAAAATTTCATTAATCCATATGATAAAATTATCTCTTGCAATCGTGTGTGAACTTCTGTCCTAGAAATCAAACAAGTTAATATGACTTCCATTAAGATGAAGGGAAAGCTGAGACAATGTTGACATCAGCATTTTCCATCTCTAAAAGAAGTCAGTGTTTGCTCTAAGTTTTTCCAACCAATCCAGAAGAGCCAGCACATCACCTATGCATTTCTGAAAATAATCAGAGGAGGTAAAATTTAATAACGTGTAATGAAACTCACTCCCTTGCAATAATTTAGTGTGCACATTTGTCTTAGAAATGCAATAACAATACGTCTTCCACTCTGAGAAGGGATTAACTGACACATAATCATGGTGTCAAGGTTTTCCATCATTAAAAATAGTGTGTGTTTCCTTGAAGAAATGGTCCATTCAATCCTGAAGAGCCTCAATAATATCCACAGTTCTGAAAATAATCAGACAAGAAAAATATCAATAATGCATATTCAGTTATCTCCCTGTGCACGTTCTCTAAAATGACCTACTCTGTGAGGAATGGAACACTGTAAGGCAATCTTACTGACAAGACTTTCCATCAATGAAAGAGGTCTATGTCTCTTTTCAAAAACAATGCTCCATCTGATCCTGAAAAGTAGTAATGTTATCTATGCAGTTCAGAAAATCAGAGAAAAAAAATGAATGTAGAAATTTATGCAGTTCTGAAAATAGTCACACAAGAAATTTTCATCAATGCATATAATAAAACTATCCCTTTCAATCAAGTGTCCACTTTTGTCCTAGAAATCAAACAACTTAATATGACTTCCTTTATGATGAAGGGAAAGTTGAAGTAATGTTGACATCAGCATTTTCCATCAAATTCTGAAGAGCCTGCATGCTATCCATGCAATTATAAAAATAATTCAAGAACAATATGATTACTTCATATGACAAAACTATGTCCCTTGCAAGAAACTGTACATTTGACTTGCAAATCCAATGAGTTAATGCGTCATCCAGTTTAAGGAAGGGAATAACTGCCAGGTAATGTGATTTTCCATAATTAAAAAAAATGTCTAGGTCTTGAAATATTCCATGGTAAGGCGATATAAAATAACATGATATGATAAAAGGTGACCTGCAATGAAGCAACATAAAGCTACACAAGGCTAGCATTTGCTAAGCAAGGTTAGGCATTAGACAATGGCTATACAAGGCAAGACATTAGACAATGGCTATACAAGGTTAGGTATTAGACAATGGCTATATAAGGTTAGGCATTAGACAATGGCTATACAAGGTTAGGCCTTAGACAATAGCTTATACACAAGGTTAGGCTTTAGACAATGCCTATACAAGGTTAGGCATATAAATGAGAACATGATTAAAAACAAGATGACCTCATGACACAACATGAGGCTATACAAGGCTGGGCAAAACAAAACAGGGCAAGGGAATGGGCAAAATACAAAACAGGACACGGGGTCGTAATGATGCAACGCATGTTCACACAAGGCTAGGGTATGCTAAGCAAGCTAAGACATTAGGCAAGGACTATGCACGATGAGGCATGGCAAAAAAACCCACTATAAAAGACAAGGCAGCCAAACGATGCAACGCAAGGCTTGGATAAACAATGCAAGGCTAGGTATTAGGCAAGGGCTATGCAAGGTGATTCATGACAAAATGAGAACGCGATTGAAAAAAGATGGCCTTAAAGCACAATGTGAGACTATTCAAGGCTAGGTGAAACAACGCTGGATGAGGCATTAGGCAAGAGCAATGCAAGGCAAAATGGAAATTAAAAACAACAACTTTGTCATACTGTCATACTGAGGCTATGCAAGGATAGGCTAATAACGCAATGCAAGGAATTAGCCAAGGGCTACGCAAAGTGATTTTCGACAAAATGAGAACAATTAAAGACAAGATGGCCTCATGATGCAACATGAGGCTATCCAAGGCTAGGATAATAACGTAAGGCAAGGAATTGGGCAAGGATTATGCAAGGTGAGGC
Organism: Sinohyriopsis cumingii; assembly: GCA_028554795.2. Lineage (NCBI taxonomy): Eukaryota > Metazoa > Mollusca > Bivalvia > Unionida > Unionidae > Sinohyriopsis > Sinohyriopsis cumingii. The sequence goes on along the minus strand of CM068830.1, from coordinate 78,757,766 downwards.
ATGGCAAAATATGATTAAACAAAACATGATTAAAGACAAGGTAGCCAAATGATGCAACATTTGGTTATGCAAGGCTAAATTAAACAATGAAAGGCAAGGTATTAGGCAAGGTATATGCAAGGTTATTAATGACAAAATGAGAACACTATTAAAGATAAGATGGCATTATGATGCAACATGAGGCAATACAAGACCAAACAAATTAATGTAACGCATTAGGCAAGAGCCCGCAAGGCAAAATGAAAACTAAAACATGACAGTTTCATACTGATGCAACACAAGGTCACAGGGTATGCAAGGCATATAAAAGATGAGGCATGGCAAAATGAGAACATGATATAACACAAGGTAGCTAAATAACGCAACATTTGGCTATGCAAGTTTAGGCAAGACAATGCACGGTAAGGTATTAGACAAGGGCTACGCAAGGGGATTCATGACAAAATGAGAACGCGATTGAAAAAAGATGGCCTCACGACGCAATGCAAGCCTAGGCTAAACAATGCATGGCAAGGCATTAGGCAAGAGCAATGCAAAGCAATATGAAAATTTAAAACAAAGACAGTGTCATACTGTTATACTGAGGCTATGCAAGGATAGGCTAATAACACAAGGCACTAGGCAAGGACTATGCAAGGTGAGGCATGGCAAAATAAGAACATGATAAAAGACAAGGTAGATAAATGACAACATCTGTCTATGCAAGGCTAGGCTAAACAACACAAGGCAAGGAATTAGGCAAGGGCTACGCAAAGTGATTCTTGCCAAAAAAAGAACAATTAAAGACAAGATGACCTCATGATGCAACATCAGGCAATGCAAGCCTAGGATAATAATGTAAGGCAAGGAAATGGGCAAGGATTATGCAAGGTGAGGCATGGCAAAATACGATTAAACAAAACACAATTAAAGACAAGGTAGCCAAATGATGCAACATTTGGTTATGCAAGGCTAAGTTAAACAACGCAAGGCAAGGTATTAGGCAAGGGCTACGCAAGGGGATTCATGACAAAATGAGAACGCGATTGAAAAAAGATGGCCTCATGACGCAATGCAAGCCTAGGCTAAACAATGCATGGCAAGGCATTAGGCAAGAGCAATGCAAAGCAATATGAAAATTTAAAACAAAGACAGTGTCATACTGTTATACTGAGGCTATGCAAGGATAGGCTAATAACACAAGGCACTAGGCAAGGACTATGCAAGGTGAGGCATGGCAAAATAAGAACATGATAAAAGACAAGGTAGATAAATGACAACATCTGTCTATGCAAGGCTAGGCTAAACAACACAAGGCAAGGAATTAGGCAAGGGCTACGCAAAGTGATTCTTGCCAAAAAAAGAACAATTAAAGACAAGATGACCTCATGATGCAACATCAGGCAATGCAAGCCTAGGATAATAATGTAAGGCAAGGAAATGGGCAAGGATTATGCAAGGTGAGGCATGGCAAAATACGATTAAACAAAACACAATTAAAGACAAGGTAGCCAAATGATGCAACATTTGGTTATGCAAGGCTAAGTTAAACAACGCAAGGCAAGGTATTAGGCAAGGGCTACGCAAGGGGATTCATGACAAAATGAGAACGTGATTGAAAAAAGATGGCCTCATGACGCAATGCAAGCCTAGGCTAAACAATGCATGGCAAGGCAATAGGCAAGAGCAATGCAAAGCAATATGAAAATTTAAAACAAAGACAGTGTCATACTGTTATACTGAGGCTATGCAAGGATAGGCTAATAACACAAGGCACTAGGCAAGGACTATGCAAGGTGAGGCATGGCAAAATAAGAACATGATAAAAGACAAGGTAGATAAATGACAACATCTGTCTATGCAAGGCTAGGCTAAACAACACAAGGCAAGGAATTAGGCAAGGGCTACGCAAAGTGATTCTTGCCAAAAAAAGAACAATTAAAGACAAGATGACCTCATGATGCAACATCAGGCAATGCAAGCCTAGGATAATAATGTAAGGCAAGGAAATGGGCAAGGATTATGCAAGGTGAGGCATGGCAAAATACGATTAAACAAAACACAATTAAAGACAAGGTAGCCAAATGATGCAACATTTGGTTATGCAAGGCTAAGTTAAACAACGCAAGGCAAGGTATTAGGCAAGGGCTACGCAAGGGGATTCATGACAAAATGAGAACGTGATTGAAAAAAGATGGCCTCATGACGCAATGCAAGCCTAGGCTAAACAATGCATGGCAAGGCATTAGGCAAGAGCAATGCAAAGCAATATGAAAATTTAAAACAAAGACAGTGTCATACTGTTATACTGAGGCTATGCAAGGATAGGCTAATAACACAAGGCACTAGGCAAGGACTATGCAAGGTGAGGCATGGCAAAATAAGAACATGATAAAAGACAAGGTAGATAAATGACAACATCTGTCTATGCAAGGCTAGGCTAAACAACACAAGGCAAGGAATTAGGCAAGGGCTACGCAAAGTGATTCTTGCCAAAAAAAGAACAATTAAAGACAAGATGACCTCATGATGCAACATCAGGCAATGCAAGCCTAGGATAATAATGTAAGGCAAGGAAATGGGCAAGGATTATGCAAGGTGAGGCATGGCAAAATACGATTAAACAAAACACAATTAAAGACAAGGTAGCCAAATGATGCAACATTTGGTTATGCAAGGCTAAGTTAAACAACGCAAGGCAAGGTATTAGGCAAGGGCTATGCAAGGCGATTAATGACAAAATGAGAACACTATTAAAGATAAGATGGCATTATGATGCAACATGAGGCTATACAAGTTTAGACTAAACAAATTAATGCAAGGTATTAGGCGAGAGCAAGCAAGGCAAAATGAAAACTAAAATAAGACAGTTTCGTACTGATGCAATTCAAGGTCACATGGTATGCTATGCAAGGCATATAAAAGATGAGGCATGGCAAAATGAGAACACAATAAAAGACAAGGTAGCTAAATGACGCAACATTTGGCTACGCAAGTTTAGGCTAAACAACGCGAGGTAAAGTATTTGGCAAGGGCTATGCAAAGTGAGGATAAGGAAAATGAAATTACAAAACAAGACACAGTGTTGTCACAATGCAACATGAGACCAGATAAGGCTAGGGTATGCCAAGCAATGTTAAACAATAGGAAAAGACAATGCAAGGTGATGGATGGCAAAACAGAACACAAAGACAAGGTGGCCTCACAAAGCAATGTGAGGCTATGCAAGGCTAGGCTAAACAATGCAAGACAAAGCATTGAGCAAGGGCTAAACAAGGCAAATTAAAAATACAAAACAAGACAGTGTCGTGGCAATGCAATGTGAGGTCACATAAAGCTAGGGTATGCTAAGCAAGGCAAGGAATCGGGCAAGGGCAAGACAGTGTGAGTTGAGGTAAATTTAGAATACAATACAAGGGGGCCTGTTGTAACAAATTTCCATTGTTAAAAGAACAATGTGTTTGTCCTTTATTAAATGTTCCATCCAATCATATATGCTGTACATGCAGTTATTTATATAACGAGACAAGAATATGATGGATATGACAAAATATTGTCCTTGACATTAAAGTATGTTCACTTGTCCTAGAAACCCAATAAGTTAATGTGCCTTACTCTCTGTGGAAGGGAATAAATGTCAGGCAATCTTGATATCAAATACTTCCATCGTTGAAAGAAGATTGTGTTAATGTCCAAGAAGAAAGGCTCTCTATGATACTGATCACATACCAACCAAAGAGTTCTGAAAATATTCCAACAAAACAATTATAATTAACACATAAAGTACAACTTGATCACTCACAATAAAGTGTGCACTTTTGTCTCTTAGAAATCAAATAAGTTAATGCATCTCCATCTCTGAGGAGGTGAATAATAGAGGCAATCTTGACGTCAATCATGTCCATTATTGAAAGAAATGTTCCATCCGATCATGAACAGCCTGCATACAAATCAAAGAGCTCTGAAAAAATAAGACAAAATAAATCATTGACACATAAATAAAACTGTCCCTTTCAATAAAATGTGTACATTTGTCCTACAAATCCAATAACTTATTCCATCTTCCTCTCTAAGGAAGGGAATAACTTGAAAAACATCAACATTTTCCATTACTGATAAGTGTGTGTGTAGTCTTGAAGAAATGTTCCATTTAATCTTGAAGAGAGAGTCTATCATATATGCAGTTCAGAAAAAAACTGAGAATTAAAATATGATTAACACATATGAGAAAACTGTCTCTTGCAATAAAGTGTGCACATTTGTCTTAGAAATCCAATAAGTTAATGATCCTCCGATTAGACTCTTAGTTAATCCCTTTTTCAATCTTTGAGTAAACAAGGTTATCCATCATGGAAAAAGTGTCTGCCTGTGTTTCCTTTAGGAAATGTTCCATGCAATGCTGAAGAGAATGCATACTCTCCATGAAGTTTTGAAAATAATTAAACATGAAATTATCATTAAAATAATGTCCCTTAAATGATTTTAGATTGTTCAAAGTAGTCAAAGTGTGTGTGTGCTTGAAAAATGTTCCATCAGATCCATCATAACATCTATGCAGTTTGAAAATAATCATACAGACAAATATTATTCTGGAGTTCAATAAAATTATGTTTGTTGCAATAATGTGTACATTATATCATAGAATCCAAAAAGTGAATATGACTTCCTCTGTGAGAAAGGAATACTGTGAGAATATCTTACTGTCAAAATTTTCCATCATTGAAGGAAGTCTGTGTGAGCGTCTTTTCCAAAAATTGTTCCATTCAATTCTGAAGAGCCAGCATATCATTTATGCGGTTCTGAAAATAATCTGAGCAGATAAATTTATTTCATATGTGTAACAAAACTCACTCCCTTGCAATAAAGTATCCATATTTGTCTTTGAAATCCAATAACTTAATACGTCTTCCACACTGAGGATGGGATTAACTGACAGATAATCATGGTGTCAAGATTTTCCATCATTGAAAATAGTGTGTTTCCTTGAAGAAATGGCCCATTCAATCCTGAAGAGCCTCCACAATATTTATGCAGTTCTGAAAATAATCAGACAAGAAAAATATTAATAATGCATATTAAATTATCTCCCTTACATCAACTGTGCACATGTGTCCTCCAAAACAACCTACACTGTGAGGAAGGGAATACTGTGAGGTAATCTTACCGACAAGACTTTTACATCATTGAAAGAGGTCTGTGTCTCTCTCTTTTCAAAACAATGTTCCATCTGATCCTGACAAGACCACATTTTATCTATGCAGTTCAGAAAAAATCAGAAAAAAATGTGTACGAAATTCATGCAGTTCTGAAAATAATCACAAAAGAAAATTTCATTAATTCATATAATAAAATTATCTCTTGCAATCAAATGCACACTTTTGTCCTAGAAATCAACTAAGTTAATACAACTCCTCTATAGGAAGGGAATAATGTGAGGCAATGTTAACATCAATATTTTCCATCCAATCCTATAAGCTATATATGCAGTTATGAAAATAATGAGACAATAATATGATTGATGAATATAATAAAATATTGTCTTTAACAATAAAGTGTGCTCACTTGTTCCAGGAATCCACTAACTTAATGTGCCTTCCTTTCTTGAGGAAGGGAATAACTGTCAGGCAAACTTGATATCAAGTACTTTCCTCGTTGAAAGAAGATTGTGTTATATGTCCAAGAAGAAAGATTCCATCTGATCCTGATCACATACCAACCAAAGTGATCTGACTATATTCTATCAAGAGAGTTTTGATGAATGCATATAGTAAATGTAAATCCCTGCAATGAAGTGTACACATTTTTCCTAGAAATCCACGAAGTTAATGCATCTTCCTCTGTGAGGAAGGGAATAACAGAGCCAATCTTGATGTCAAGAGTTTACATTGCTTGAAGTAATGAGAGTGCGTGTGTACGTAAAGAAATGGAATCTATCCAATCCTGAAGAGCCTGCATATAATTCAAACTGCCCTGAAAATAATCAGACAAATATCAACACATAAATAAAACTGTCCCTTGCGATAAAGTGTGCAAATTGGTCCTAGAAATCAAATAACATAACACGTCTTCCTCTCCGAGGAATGGAATAACTTGAAAGGCAATCATAACGTAACATTTTCCATCACTGAACGAAGGAAGTCTGTATGTGTCCTTGCAGAAATGTTCCATTTAATCCTTTAGAGCAAGACTACCATACATCCAGTTCTGAAAAATAATCCAAGTAACATATGTATAATGCTTATGATAAAAATATGTCCTTTGCAATAAAGTGTACATATTTGTCCTAGAAATCCAATAATTTAATGCGCCCTCCTCTCTGAAGAAGGGAATAACAGATTCTTGATGTCAACAGATTCCATTTTTCAAAACAAGTGTTTTCTTCTGTCCTTGAAAAAAATGTTCAATTCAAATTCTGAAGAGCCTGCATGCTATCCATGCAATTATGAAAATAATTCAAGAACAATATGATTACTTCATACGACAAAACTATGTCCCTTGCAAGAAACTGTACATTTGACTTGCAAATCCAGTGAGGTAATGCATCATCCAGTTTAAGGGAATAACTGCCAGGTAATGTGATGAGATCATTTTCCATAATTAAAAAAAATCTCCAGGTCTTGAAATATTCCATGGTAAGGCGATATACATTAACATATGATAAAAGGAGACCTACAGTGAAGCAACGTGAAGCTACACAAGGCTTGGGTTTGCTAAGCAAGACAAGGCATTAGGCAATAGCTATACAAGGTTAGGCATGTAAATACATGTATGAGAACATGATTAAAAACAAGATGGCCTCATGACACAACATGAGGCTATGCAAGGCTGGGCAAAACAAAACAGGGCAAGGGAATGGGCAAAATACAAAACAAGACATGGGGTCATAATGATGCAACGTGTATTCACACAAGGCTAGGGTATGCTAAGCAAGGTAAGACATTAGGCAAAGACTATGCATGATGAGGCATGGCAAAATAACCCATGATAAAAGCTAAGGCAGCTAAATGACGTAATGCAAGGCTAGGTATTAGGCAAGGGCTACGCAAGGTGATTCATGACAAACTGAGAATGCAATTGAAAAAAGATGGCGCAAAGCAAGGTCACTGGGTATGCTATGCAAGGCATATAAAAGATGAGGCACGGCAAAATGATAACACGATATAAGACAAGGAAGCTAAATGACGCACTTTTGTCTTAGAAATCAAATAAGTTAATGCGTCTTCCTTTTTGAGGAATGGAATTACCAAGGCAATCCTGACACCAAGCATATCCATTGTTGAAATAAATGTTCCATCTGATCCTGAACAGCCTGCATACAAATCAAAGAGCTCTGGAAGAAAAAAAAAACACAAAATAAATCATTGATGCATAAATAAAAGTGTGCCCCTTGCAAAAAAGTGTGCACGTGTGTCCTACAAATCCAATAACTTACTGCGTCTTCCTGGCTGAGGAATAACTTGAATAACATCATTTTCCATCATTAAAAGAAGTCAGAATGTGCGTGTGGTCTTGAAGAGATGTTCCATTTAATCCTGAAGAGAGAGCCTACCATTCATGCAGTTCTAAAAAATAATCAAAGAAGTATAATATGATTAACGCATATTATATAACTATGTTTCTTGCAGTAAATTGTCCCATGTGGTCTACAAATCCAATAACTTACTGCATCTATCTTCCTTGAGAACGTGAAGAACTTGAATAAGATCAACATTTCCCCATTATTGAATTAAGTCAGTCTCTGTGTGTGTGTGGTCTTGATGAAATGTTCCATTTAATCCTGAAGATTGAGCCTAATGTACAAGAGTCCCTATAAATTTCATTCCAGATTTGCTTTATGTCCAAATGGGGCCTGATCATTTTTGTTCAAACAGGTCCCTATCAAATTCATTCAAGATTTGATTGGTGTCCAAATGGGGCCAGATAATTACAATTCGCATTAAAAAGCATCCTCATTAAATTCATTTATAGCAATTTGATTTGGCCAAAAGGGTCCCTATCACAGAGATTGTGCTTTGTTTCCCAAAGGGTACCTATCAATGTCATTCACTGTGACTCAATTTGTGTCCAAAAGGGTCCTTATCAAATTCATTCACAAGGAATTTATTTGTTCAAAAGGATCCCTATTAATGAGATGTGTGTCCAAAAGAGGCCCTATCACTGAGTGTGATTTAATTTCTTTCAAAACTTCCATATCAATGTTGTTCACTGAGATTTCATTTGTGTCCACAAGGGTCCCTAACAAATTCATTAAAAATTTGCATAGTGTCCAAATGGGGCCCAAACATTGCAATTTGTGTCCAAAAAGAACCCTATCAAATGCATTTATGGAGATTTGATTGTCCAAAAAGGTCCCTATCAATGAGATTTGTGTCCAAAATAGCCCCTATCAATGTGCGATTGTGATTTGTTTCCAAAACTGCCCCTACCAATGCAATTTTATAGATTTAGTTTGTGTCTAAAAGGTCCCTATCAATGTCATTCATTGAAACTTAATTTGTGTCCAAAAGGGTCCCTATCCATGTCTTTCACTCAGAACAGACTTGTATCCAAAAGGGGCGCTATCAATGTTGAAGTTGTTGTCATTGTTATTGTATGGTTTAACACCAGTTTTCAGCACAAGATAGGCCATACATGGTGGCCAGTATAAATGATGGTGGAAGAACACTGGAAAACCCCAGGAAGAACCACAGACTAACGAGAAGCTACTAACAGTCTTTCTCATGTACCCATCTTAGCCAAACCTGAGACACAAACCCATGTGGAAAAAGGTGAGATGGCAGTGATCCAGAATGGTGAGTACTATAGACAACTTGGCTACTCGGGGCCTCACTATCAATGTCATTCATCAAGATTTAATTTGTCCAAAAGAGTCCTATCATTATGATTTGTGTCCAAAATGGTCCCTATCAATGACACTCATTGAGAATTGATTTGCATCCAAAAGAGACCCCATCAAATTCATTTATGGAGATTTGATTGTCAAAAAGAATCTTATCAATGAGATTTGTGTCCAAAAGAGGTGCAATCACTTAGTGATTGTGATTTATATCCAAAAGGATCCCTACAAATGTCATTTATTTACATTTACTTTGTGTCAAAAAGGTCCCTATCAATGTCATTTTTTGAGATTTGTGTCCAAAACAGTCCCTACCCATGCATTTCATTGAGAATAGTTCTGCATCCAAAAAAGGCGCTATCAATATCTTTCATCAAGATTTCATTTGTCCATAAAGAGTCATATCATTGTGATTTGAGTCCAAAATGATCCTTTTTAATGATACACATTGAGTATTGATTTGTGTCTGGAAGGGACCCTTTCCAATTCATTTAAGGAGATGTGATTGGTCCAAAAGGGTCCCTATCAATGAGATTTCTGTCCAAAATGGCCCAATCATTGATTGTAAATTAATTTGTTTCCTAAAGGGTCCCTATCAATGTCATTCATAATGAATTGTGTTAAAAAAATTGTGTTCATGTATAGAGATTTGATTTGTCCCAAAGGGTCCCTATCAATGACACTTGTGTCCAAGAGAGGCCACCTGCACTGAGTGATTGTGATTTGTATCCAAAATGGTCCCTATCAATGTCATTCACTGAGATTTAATTTGTGACCAAAAGGGTCCCTATCAAATTCATTCAACATTTGCTTTGTGTCCAAATGGGGCCTGATCATTATGATTTTTATCAAAAATGGTCTCTCTCAATCACATTTATTGAGAATGGATGTGTCCAAAAGAGTCATTTATGAATATTTCTTTTGTCCAAAAGGATCCCTATCAACAAGATTTATGTCCAAAAGAGGCCCTCTCACTGAGTGTGATTTGTTTCCAAATGGGTCCCTATCAATGTCTTTCACTAAGAACAGATTTTTATCCTAAAGGAGTGCTATCAATGTCATTCATCAAGATTGAATTTGTCCAAAAGAGTCCTATCATTGTTATTTGTGTCCAAAATGGTCCCTATCAATGTCATTCATTGAGATTTAATTTGTGTCCAAAAGGGTCCCTATCCATGTCTTTCACTCAGAACAGACTTGTATCCAAAAGGGGCGCTATCAATGTTGAAGTTGTTGTCATTGTTATTGTATGGTTTAACACCAGTTTTCAGCACAAGATAGGCCATACATGGTGGCCAGTATAAATGATGGTGGAAGAACACTGGAAAACCCCAGGAAGAACCACAGACTAACGAGAAGCTACTAACAGTCTTTCTCATGTACCCATCTTAGCCAAACCTGAGACACAAACCCATGTGGAAAAAGGTGAGATGGCAGTGATCCAGAATGGTGAGTACTATAGACAACTTGGCTACTCGGGGCCTCACTATCAATATCATTCATCAAGATTTAATTTGTCCAAAAGAGTCCTATCATTATGATTTGTGTCCAAAATGGTCCCTATCAATGACACTCATTGAGAATTGATTTGCGTCCAAAAGAGACCCCATCAAATTCATTTATGGAGATTTGATTGTCAAAAAGAATCCTATCAATGAGATTTGTGTCCAAAAGAGGTGCAATCACTTAGTGATTGTGATTTATATCCAAAAGGATCCCTACAAATGTCATTTATTTACATTTACTTTGTGTCAAAAAGATCCCTATCAATGTCATTTTTTGAGATTTGATTTGTGTCCAAAACAGTCCCTACCCATGCATTTCATTGAGAATAGTTCTGCATCCAAAAGAGGCGCTATCAATATCTTTCATCAAGATTTCATTTGTCCATAAAGAGTCATATCATTGTGATTTGAGTCCAAAATGATCCTTTTTAATGATACACATTGAGTATTGATTTGTGTCTGGAAGGGACCCTTTCCAATTCATTTAAGGAGATGTGATTGGTCCAAAAGGGTCCCTATCAATGAGATTTCTGTCCAAAATGGCCCAATCATTGATTGTAAATTAATTTGTTTCCTAAAGGGTCCCTATCAATGTCATTCATAATGAATTGTGTTAAAAAAATTGTGTTCATGTATAGAGATTTGATTTGTCCCAAAGGGTCCCTATCAATGACACTTGTGTCCAAGAGAGGCCACCTGCACTGAGTGATTGTGATTTGAATCAAAAATGGTCCCTATCAATGTCATTCACTGAGATTTAATTTGTGACCAAAAGGGTCCCTATCAAATTCATTCAACATTTGCTTTGTGTCCAAATGGGGCCTGATCATTATGATTTTTATCAAAAATGGTCTCTCTCAATCACATTTATTGAGAATGGATGTGTCCAAAAGAGTCATTTATGAATATTTCTTTTGTCCAAAAGGATCCCTATCAACAAGATTTATGTCCAAAAGAGGCCCTCTCACTGAGTGTGATTTGTTTCCAAATGGGTCCCTATCAATGTCTTTCACTAAGAACAGATTTTTATCCTAAAGGAGTGCTATCAATGTCATTCATCAAGATTGAATTTGTCCAAAAGAGTCCTATCATTGTTATTTGTGTCCAAAATGGTCCCTATCAATGTCATTCATTGAGATTTAATTTGTGTCCAAAAGGGTCCCTATCCATGTCTTTCACTCAGAACAGACTTGTATCCAAAAGGGGCGCTATCAATGTTGAAGTTGTTGTCATTGTTATTGTATGGTTTAACACCAGTTTTCAGCACAAGATAGGCCATACATGGTGGCCAGTATAAATGATGGTGGAAGAACACTGGAAAACCCCAGGAAGAACCACAGACTAACGAGAAGCTACTAACAGTCTTTCTCATGTACCCATCTTAGCCAAACCTGAGACACAAACCCATGTGGAAAAAGGTGAGATGGCAGTGATCCAGAATGGTGAGTACTATAGACAACTTGGCTACTCGAGGCCTCACTATCAATGTCATTCATCAAGATTTAATTTGTCCAAAAGAGTCCTATCATTATGATTTGTGTCCAAAATGGTCCCTATCAATGACAGTCATTGACAATTGATTTGTGTTCAAAAGGGACCCTTTCAAATTAATTTAAGGAGATTTGATTTGTCCAAAAGGGTTCCTATCAATGAGTTTCATGTCCAAAATAGAGACCCTATTCAAGAGTGATTGTGATATGTTTCCAAAAGGGTCCCTATCAATGTCATTGAGATTTGTATTCAAAAGGGTCCCAATCAAATTCAATCAAGATTTCCTTTGTGTCCATATGGGGCCCAATCATTGAAATTTGAGTCCAAAAGGATCACTACTGAATTCATGTATAGAGATTTGATTTGTCCCAAAGGGTCCCTATCAATGACACTTGTGTCCAAAAGAGGCCACCTGCACTGAGTGATTGTGATTTGTATCCATAATGGTCCCTTTTAATGTCATTCACTGTGATTTAATATGTGACCAAAAGGGTCCCTATCAAATTCATTCTAGATTTTCTTTGTGTCCAAATGGGGCCTGATCATTATGATTTTTGTCCAAAATGTTTCCTATCAGTGAGGTTTGTGCCCAAAAGAGGCCCTATTCAAGAGTGATTGTCATATGTTTCCAAAAGGGTCCCTATCAATTTCATTCATTGAGATTTGTGTTCAAAAGGGTCCCAATCAAATTCAATCAAGATTTCCTTTGTGTCCATATAGGGCCCAATCATTGCAATTTGAGTCCAAAAGGATCCCTATTAAATTCATCTATAGAGATTTGATTTGTCCCAAAGGGTCCCTATCAATGACACTTGTGTCCAAAAGAGGCCACCTGCACTGAGTTATTGTGAATTGTATCCAAAATGGTCCCTATCAATGTCATTCACTGAGATTTAATTTGTGACCAAAAGGGTCCCTATCAAATTCATTCTAGATTTGCTTTGTGTCCAAATGGGGCCTGATCATTATGATTTTTGTCCAAAATGGTCTCTCTCAATCACATTTATTGAGAATGGATGTTGTCCAAAAAAGTCTATCAAATTTCATTTATGAATATTTCTTTTGTCCAAAAGGATCTCTATCAATAAGATTCGTGTCCAAAAAAGCTCTCACACTGAGTGATTGTGATTTGTTTCCAAATGGGTTCCTATCAATGTCATTCATTGAGATTTCTGTCCAAAAGAACTTATCAGATTCATTCAAGGTTTGCTTCGTGTCAAAATGGGGCCCGATCATTGTGATTTGTGTCCAAAATGGTCCCTATCAATGACAATCATTGATAACTGATTTGTGTCTTAAAGGGTCCCTATCAAATTCATTTATGAATATTTTATTTGTCCAAAAGAATCACTATCAATGAGATTAGTGTCCAAAAGAGCCTCTATCACTGAATGATTGTGATTTAATTTGTTCCAAATGGGTCCCAATCAATATCATTCATTGAGATTCTGTTTGTGTCCAGAAGAGTCCCTATCAAATTCATTCAAGATTTGCTTTGTGTCCAAATGGGACCCAGTCATTGCAATTTGTGTACAAAATGGTCCCTATCTATGATATTATTTGAAAATTTATTTATGTCCAAAACAAACCCTATCAAAGTCATTTATGGAGATTTGATTGTCTAAAGGAGGCCCTATCAGTGAATGATTTTGATTTGTTTCGAAAAGAGTCCTTATCAATGTCACTCACTGAGAGGTCATTTGTCCAAAAAGGTCCTACCAATACCATTCATTGAGATTTGATTTGTGTCCAAAAGGGTTCCTATCAAATTCATTCAAGATTTGCCTTTTGTGCAAATGGGGACCGATCATTACGATTTGTGTCCAAAATGGTACCTATCAAAGACATTCACTTATAATTGATTTGTGTCCAAATGGGGCCCTATCAATGTCATTCACGGAGATTTGTGTCCAAAAAAGAGAACTTATCAAATTCATTTAACATTTGATTTGTGTCCAAATGGGGCCTGATAATTCATGTCCAAAATGGTCCCTATCAATGAAATTGTGAATTGTGTCCAAAAGGGTCCCTGTCAAATTCATTTATAAAGATTTCATTTGTCCAAAAGGATCACTATGTGATTTGTGTCCAAAAGAGGCCCTATCACTGAGTGATTATGATTTAATTTGCTCCAAAATGCTCCCAATCAATGTTATTCAATGAGATTTCATTTGTGTCCACAATGGTCCCTATCAAATTCATTCAAGATTTGCTAGGTGTCCAAATGGGACCCAATCATTGCAATTTGTGTCCAAAATGGTCCCAATCAATGAGATTAATTGAAAATTGATTTGTGTCCAAAAGGAACCTTATCAAATTAATTTATAGAGATTTGATTATCCAAAAGGGTCCCTATGAATGAGATTTGTGTCCAAAAGAAGCCCAATCACTGAGTGATTGTGATTTGTTTCCAAAAAGGGTCCCTACCAATGTTATTTATTTAGATTGGCTTTGTGTCAAAAATGTCCCCATGAATGTCATTCATTGAGATTTGTGTCCAAAAGGGTCCCTATCAATGTCTTTCACTGAGAACAGATTTGTATCCAAAAGGAGTACTATGAATGTCATTCATCAATATTTGTCCAAAAGAGTCCTATCATTTTTATTTGTATCCAAAATGGTCCCTATGAATGACAGTCATTGAGAATTGATTTGTGTTCAAAAGGGACCCTTTCAAATTAATTTAAGGTGATTTGATTTGCCCAAAAGGGTTCCTCTCAATAAGGTGTGTGTCTACAAGAGACCCTATTCAAGAGTGATTATGATGTTTCCAAAAGGGTCCCTATCAATTTCATTCATTGAGATTTGTGTTCAAAAGGGTCCCAAACAAATTCAATCAAGATTTCTTTTGTGTCCATATGGGGCCCAATCATTGCAATTTGAGTCCAAAAGGATCCCTATTAAATTCATGTATAGAGATTTGATATGTCCCAAAGGGTCCCTATCAATGACACTTGTGTCCAAAAGAGGCCACCTGCACTGAGTGATTGTGATTTGTATCCAAAATGGTCACTATCAATGTCATTCACTGAGATTTAATTTGTGACCAAAAGGGTCCCTATCAAATTCATTCAAGATTTGCTTTGTGTCCAAATAGGGCCTGATCATTAAGGTACCCAATCAATTTCATTTATGGAGATTTGATTGTTTAAAGGGGTCCCTATCAATGATATTTATTTCCAAAAAGAGGCCCCATCACTGAGTGATTCTGATATGCTTCCTAAAAGGTCACTACCAATGTCATTTATTTAGATTTAGTATGTGTCCAAAAGGTCCCTATCAATGTTATTCATTTAGATTTGATTTGTGTCCAAAAGGGTCCCTATTTATATCATTCATTGAGATGTTCAAAAAGGTCCCTATTAAATTCATTGATGGAGATTTGATTGTTTAAAAGGGTCCCCATCAATGACATTAATTGAAATTTGATGTGTTCAAAAGGTACCCAATTAATTTCATTTATGGAGATTTGATTGTTTAAAGGGGTCCCTATCAATGAGATTTGTTTCCAAAAGAAGCTCCATCACTGAGTGATTCTGATATGCTTCCTAAAAGGTCACTACCAATCTCATTTATTTCAATTTAGTTTGTGTCCAAAAGGGTTCCATTCAATGTGATAGATTGAGATTTGATTTGTGTCCAAAATGGTCACTATTCGTATCATTCATTGAGGTTAGTGTCCAAAAGGGTCCCTACCAAATTCAGTCACGATTTGATTTGTGTCCAACTGGGGACCAATCATCACGATTTGTGTCCAAACTGGTACCTATCAAAGACATTCAATTAGAATTGTGTCCAAAATGGTACCTATCAATGTCATTCATTGAGATTTCTGTCCAAAAGAGAACTTATCAGATACAATCAAGATTTGCTTCGTGTCCAAATGGGGCCCGATCATCGTGATTTGTCTCCAAAATGGTCCCTATCAATGATAATCATTGATAATTGATTTGTGTCCAAAAGGGTCCCTACCAAATTCATTTATGAATATTTTATTTGTCCAAAAGGGTCCCTATCTATGAGATTAGTGTCCAAAAGAGCCTCTATCACTGAGTGTGATTTAATTTGTTCCAAATGGGTCCCAATCAATATCATTCATTGAGATTTCATTTGTGTCTACAAGAGTCCTTATCAAATTCATTCAAGATTTGCTTTGTTACCAAATGGGACACAATCATTGCAATTTGTGTCCAAAAACTGTCCCTATCAATGATAATTTTTGAAAATTGATTTATATCCAAAAGAAACCCTATCAAATTCATTTCTGGAGATTTGACTGTCCAAGAGGGCCTCAGTCAATAAGAGTAGTGTCCAAAAGAGGCCTTATCAGTGACTGATTGTGATTTGTATCCAAAAGGGTCACTATCAATGTCATTCACTGACAGTTAATTAATGTCCAAAAGGGTCCCTATCAATATTATACATTCACATTTGATTTGTGTGCAAATGGGAACCAATCATCACGATTTGTGTCCAAAATGGTACCTATCAAATACATTCAATTAGAATTTATTTGTGTTGAAAAGCATCCATATCAATGTCATTCACTGAGATTTGATTTGTGTCCAAAGGAGAACTTATCAAATTCATTCAACAGTTGCTTTGTGTCCAAATGGAGCCTGGTCACTGCTATTTGTGCTCAAAATGGTCCTTATCAATTACAATCATTGAGAACTGATTTGTGTCCAACATGGTCCATTTCAAATTCATTTATGAAGATTTTGTTTGTCCAAAAGAATCACTATCAATGAGATTAGTGTCCAAAAGAGGCCCTATCACTGAGTGATTGTGATTTAGTTTGTTCCCCAATCAATGTCATTCACTGAGATTGCATTTGTGTCTACAAGGGTCCCTTTCAATCTCATTCAAAATTTGCTTTGATTCCAAATAAGGCCCAATCATTGTGATATGTGACCAAAATGGTCCCTGTCAATGACATTAATTGAAAATTGATTTGTGTCCAAAAGGAACCCTATCAAATTCATTTATGGAGATTTTATGTGTCCAAAAGGATAACTATCAATGAGATTAGTGTCCAAAAGAGGCCCTATCATTGAGTGATTGTGATTTAGTTTGTTCCCCAATCAATGTCATTCACTGAGATTGTATTTGTGTCTACAAGGGTCCCTTTCAATCTCATTCAAAATTTGCTTTGATTCCAAATAAGGCCCAATCACTGCGATATGTGACCAAAATGGTCCCTGTCAATGACATTAATTGAAAATTGATTTGTGTCCAAAAGGAACCCTATCAAATTCATTTATGGAGATTTTATGTGTCCAAAAGGATAACTAACAATGAGATTAGTGTCCAAAAGAGGCCCTATCACTGAGTGATTGTGATTTAGTTTGTTCGAAACAGGTCCCAATCAATGTCATTCATTGAGATTTCATTTGTGTCTACAAGGGTCCCTTTCAAACTAATTCAAAATTTGCTTTTGTTTCCAAATAAAGCCCAATCATTTCGATATGTGTCCAAAATGGTCCCTATCAATGACATTCATCGAGGACTGATTTGTGTCCAAAAGAATCCCAATCAAATTCATTCACTGAGATTTGATTGTCCAAAAGGGTCCCTAACAATGTGATCTGTGTCCAAAAGAGGCCTTATCACTGAGTGATTGTGATTTGTTTCCAAAAAAGTCCTTACCGATGTCATTTGTTTAGATTTGGTTTGTATCCAAAAGGATCACTATAAATGACATTTGTGTCCAAAAGAGGCCTTATCACTGAGTGATTGTAATTTGTTTCCAAATGGCTCCCTATCAATGTCATTCAAGAAGATTTCATATGTGTCCACAAGGGTTTCTATCAAATTCATTCAAGTTTTGCTTTGTGTCCAAATGGGACCCCAACATTGCAATTTGTGTTCAGAATGGTCCCAATTAATGAAATTAATTGAAAACTGTATTGTCTCCAAAAGGAACCCTGTCAAACTCATTTATGGTGATTGGTTTGTCCAAAAGGGTCCCTATCAATGAGATTTGTGTCCAAAAGAGGCCTTATCACTGAGTGATTGTGATTTGTTTCCCAAAGGGTCCCTGCCAATGTCATTTAGATTTAGTTTGCATCCAAAAAGGTCCCTATCAATGTCAGTGATTGAAATTTATCTGTATCCAAAGGGTCCATATCCATGTCTTTCATTGAGAATAAATTTGTATCCAAAATGGGCACTATCAATGTCAACAAGATTAAATATGTCAACTGAGTCCTATCATGGTGATTTGTGTCAAAAATGGTCCCTATGAATTAGACTCATTGAGAACTGATTTGTGTCTGAAAGGGACTCTTTCAAATTCATTTAAGGATATTTGATTTGTCCAAAAGGATCACTATCAATGAGATCTGTGTCCAAAAAAGACCCTATCACTGAGTGATTGTGACTTGTTTCCAAACAGGTCCCTATCACTGTCATACATTGATTTGTGTTTAAAAGGGTCCCTATCAAATGCATTTAACAATTGCTTTATGTCCAATCTGAGCCCAATCATTGCAATTTGAGTCCAAAGGGATCCCTATCAAATTCATTTATGGAGATTTGATTTGGCCCTATTAATGAGATTTGTGTCCAAAAGAGTCCCTATCATTGAGTGATTGTGATTTTTTTCCAAAAGGGCCCCTGTCAATGTAATTCACTGTGATTTATGTCCAAAAGGGTCCCTATCAATATCGTTCATTGAGATTTGATTTCTGTCCAAAAGTGTCCCAATCAAATTCATTCAAAGTTTGCTTTGTGTCCAAATGGGGCCCAATCATTGCGATTTGCATACAAAATGGTCCCTACCAATCACATTCATTGAGAACTGATTTGTGTCCAAAACAGTCCCTATGAAATTTACTTATGAAGATTTTTATCAAAAATGATCAAAATAAATGAGATTTGTGTCCAAAAGAGGCCCTATCACTGAGTGATTGTAATTTAGTTTGTTTCCAAATGAGTCCCTGTCACATTCATTCATTTAGAATTCATTTGTGTCCACAAAGGTCCCTATCAAATTCATTCTAGATTTGCTTTGTGTACAAATGGGGCCTCAGCATTGAAGTTTGTGTCCAAAATGGTCCCTATTGAAAATGATTTGTGTCCAAAGGGGTCATTATCAATAAGATTTGTGTCCAAAAGAGTCCCTACCAATTTCATTTATTTAGATTTAGTTTGTGTCCCACAGGGTCCCTGTCAATGTCATTCATTGAGATTTATTTGTCTGAACAAATCCCTATCGCTGTCTTACATTGAGAATATATTTGTATCCAAAAGGGGCGCTATTAATGTCATCATTAAAATTTCACTTTTCCAAAAGCATCCTGTTATTGTGTTTTGTGTCCAAAATGGTCACTATCAATGACACTCACTGAGAACTGGTTTGTGTCTAAAAGGGATCCTTTCAAATTCATTTATGGAGATTTGATTGTCCAAAAGGGTCCATATCAAAGAGATGTGTGTCCAAAACAGGCCCTGTGATTGTGATTTATTTCCAAAAGGGTCCTTATTACTGTAATACTTTGAGAATTCATTTGTATCCAAAAGGGTCCCTATCGAATTCATTCAAGATTTGCTTTGTGTCCAAATGGGGCCCTATCATTGCGATTTCTGCCCAAAATGGTTTCTATCAATGACATTTATTGAGTACTGATTTGTGTCCAACAGGATCAATATCAATGAGATTCGTGTCCAAAAGAGGCTCTATCACTGAGTGATTGTGATTTAGTTTGTTTCCAAATGGGTCCCTATCACTGTCATACACTGAGATTTGATTTGTGTCCAAAAGGGTCCCTATCAAATTCATTTATGAAGAATTTTTTTGTCCAAAAGGATCAATATCAATCAGATTCATGTCTAAAGAGCCTCTATTACTGAGGGATTGTGATTTAATTTGCTTCCTAATGGGTCCCAATCAGTGTCATGAGATTTCATTTGTGTCTTAAAGGGGCACTTTCAATGTTATTCATCAAGATCTGATTGTGTTCAAAAGGGTCCTATCAAGAATATTTGTGTCCAAAAGAGGCCCTATCACTGATTCATTGAGTTTTGTATCGTAAAGGGTCCTTATCTGATTCATTCATTCCAAAAGAGGCCCTATCACTCAGTCACTGATATTTATTTTGTGTCCAAAAGGTTCCCTATCAAATTCATTCACTGAGTCTTGCTTTGTGTCCAAACAGGGCCTGATCACTGCCATTTGTGTCCAAAAAGGTACCTATCAATGTCACTCACTGAGATTTGATTTGTGTTGAAAAGGGGCACCATCAATGTTGTTTGAAATTTGGTTGTGTCCAAATGGGGCCCTATCAGTTTTATTCACTGAGGTCTTGATTCATGTCTAAATGAGTCCCATTCAACTGTCATGATTGAAATTAGTGTCCAATGGTGCCACATAAAAATCATTTATCAAGGTTTGATTTGTGTCCAAAGGGGCACTATCAATATCATTTATTGAGATTTGATTTGTGTTAGACGAGACCCTATCAATATAATTTATAAAGGTTTATTTTCTGTCCAAAAATGGGTCTACACACACAACACATGCACACACACACGAGACAGTCACGTGTCTTGTCTTGTTCTTTCCTGTCCCTTCCTATCCCATGAGGTCTTGTCTTGTCCTGTTCCTTGTTATGTTGTGCTGTCTTGTCTTGAAGCATCTTTTGTGGCACACAGCAGACAAAGGCAGATACAACACACCACAGACATGACACACAGTAGACAGGCAGACATGACACACAGCAGACAAGCATACACAAAACATTGCACATAGAAGACAGCATGGCACAGGAAGGGTCAAGAAAAGACATAGGAGACAAACATAACACACCAATACATGCAGGTACACAAGAACACGCAGAGGAACCATTCTCTATGCAGACAGACATACATACCCAAGGTCCACAGCCTGAAAGAAAGAGCACTGGTATGGCACCAGACATACCTCTGGTTCCCCACTGAAATCTCCCTCTACATCAGCAACCATCCCTAACGATGGTTCCAGGGTCTGGACTTCACGGTCCAGATTGGTACCTAAAGTCGCTAGATCAGACAGTTGAAAACAGCCTGATGTATCAGATGCACTATCTGCCTCCTGCTCTATAGTCACAATAAGTGGATCCTCCAGGCTCACTTATGAGACAGGGGAGGGGTTTGACAGAGGGTCAAGGAGGTCAAACAATGGCATGTCTTTGACCAAAGTCTCCACACCCCTTGAAAGTTCTGGAGTCTGCATCTGAAAACAGAATTGGACAGTTTGTTAGCATAAGGAGAGGCAAGGCCACTCAACTGTCAATTACTAATGATAGTATTGGAGCAAAAGAAAACCAGGACTGCATTGTTTCCTTATGCACAACTATATCTCTGATTCTATTCATCAATTCTGTATGGTGAAATTATGAATTGATACTCAAAATTTTCAGGACAAGTTTTGTAAAACTTTATAATTTTTTATAGTAAACTGCCATTGAAAGTATTTATTAATTAAATCCAAGGAGCCATTTAGTTTATTAATTTTTTTAATTAGTTTTCATTTCTATACACTTTGTGAATACTGATCTAACATTTTCATTGCAAAAAAGAGATCATTCTAAGCAACATTCTGGTCAATTGCACACACACACACACTTGCATTAACACACACACACATGAACACATACACACATGCATGAACACACATGCATGAACACACGCACAGAGGAAAAGTATTAACAACAAACTACTTATAACCATCTCATATCCACAACCTTCAAGCTTTTCCATGGTTTTAAATTGCAATACAAAGAAGAAACATAGATAAACATACTGGCAAATAAAAGCTATGTCTTTGTATATTAAATATAATGACTGTTTTATTGACTCAAAATCCACTAATTACTTGAGATTACATGTAGTGGCTTGTCAAGTATGTTTAAATATTTTCTATGCTTATGCATAACACATGCTAACAAGACAACTGCTCCATTGCATAGCTGTCAACCTGTACAGGTTACCTGTAATTTGTTTGTTTTTCATTTTCGGCAGTGTATGGCCATACAACCATTTTGAACGTTTTTTTTTTCTTAACAAAATTCAAAAATTCATGTTTTTACAAAAAATTGTACAATTATTTCTTGTTAATCCTGGGAGTCTGGATGTAATTTTTTTTGTAGATTAAGTGTGATCCATAATCTTTTTTTTGCTATGCTCAAGCAAAGTGGGGATAACTCTAATATGCTTTGGAAAGCAATGGATGCCAGGAATGCTGAAATCGGGTTAAGCTGAAATTATCCTTCTTTAACAAAACGAATAAAAAATATATTAATATTGAAGAAAGTGTTTAGATAGCTTCGTTTTGTTCAAGATTCTTATGACCCTTTTAAACAATTTCGGTTTTTCCAACTTCCATTGCATTCCAGCCAACTGAAATGTAGGCCAATGGAACTTGAAAACATGTCCATTTGCTTGTGTGGGAATTTGAATTTATTAGGAAAAGACATCAGTGTAAGTGAAATCAGACTAAAATATTATAACTTTAATTTGTAGAAAAGCATCAGTATGGGATGCCAAGTGTGTGAGATATTCCTGAAAATTTGACTAATCGTTCCAAAGTTAATGGATATCAGAACAAGCTAATCAGCACTGTCATTGGGCAACAAGCTAATCAGCACTGTCACTGGGCAATAAGCTAATCAGCACTGTCATTGGGCAACAAGCTAATCAGCACTGTCATTGGGCAATAAGCTAATCAGCACTGTCATTGGGCAATATGCTAATCAGCACTGTCATTGGGCAATAAGCTAATCAGCACTGTCATTGGGCAATAAGACCTTGATGTCCAAAAACTAAATATCAGGTCAAGGTCTTATATTGTAGGACTAAGGATTTATGGGGGGGGTGGAGAAATATAAATATGTAATAATGAGACCATGATAAACCCAAAGAAGTTACTATCACACCTTGAAAATTCGTTTTTTAAATTCCCTTGCACACATTTTTTTTTTTACTAGTAGCGACACTTTTGTTTTTGAGTTGCTTCACACCTGGTCCATAAAGTACATTATGACAAGTTTGAGGATTATTGCATGCTGCCTGATGAGTGTGTGCCTGTATTAACAGACAATCACCAGAAAAGGAGCTTTAGTAAATAGTGGCTGGTTATTATCAGCCAGATAATTAGTACTGGAGGCATCCACTTCCCCAAACTGAAATTAGTTATTCAGTGACTACTTACCTTGCCTGACTACAATGCAGACTGTAAGCTATCTTTTCTCATAATAAAAAATACATACAGATTATATTAAGTCCTTGAATGCAGACACACTAACATACTTTTTACAGTGTAAAATAAGCACTGACAAAGGCTGCATAAACTTTAAAACCCCTGATTACAAAGGGTGCATGTGTTGCATATAATAAGATTTGTGTGTGTATTACAACACTGAAAATCTAAAATTTAATATGAAATAAAGTTTCAGAGATGTAAATAATTTTGTAAATGTGTGTAAAATTAGTTAATTTATGGCATTTGTTGTTTTAAAACTGCTGATCTTATATAATGTATGAATACATTTTTTCATGTATGTTTTTGTGTGGTCTTTGTATGATTTTTATTGGTCTGGCATACAGGTTTTCATCTCAACTGGTTGACAGGTATGCCATTGCCATGTCTAATAAAAACACTAAATTCTTATTGAAAAGCAACACTGATCATTCTTGTAATTTCCATCTAAGAACAGTCCTTCAAAATGACCGATACTCTGTCTGAAAAGAATTACAAAGAATCCAAGATAAGACTTCTTTTTAACTGTTCAGTGCTGAAACAATTCTGATATTCTTAAAGCAAAAACAAGATTTCAAACTGGCCATTGTTGCGCCCATAATGAAAGTCATTTCAGGCCTGAGCACCATCACCAGACCAACTAAATATTAAAAGTATTTGATGAAAATCCATGTCAGTATATTCTGGGGTACAAATGATCACAAGGCTTTCAATAGAGCCATACTGCATGTCAAATTAGCATCATTTTCAGTTAACCCTTTACCTCATAGAGCATAGTGACAAAGTGCAGCTCGCTGTACATAGAACACAGGTTACCTAGTCGACTGCATACGCATAGCTTGCCTGTGAACTATTAAGCAATGTAGTGTATGTTACGTTTAACAGCAATTTTAACCATTTTACATTTTTGGTACACATCTATTACATGTGGAACAATTTAAGAGTAAAGTCCGATTGTTACAGCTGTGTAATTATTTATCACGGAAGAATTTGTTATGTGCTTTAAAATCTGGAGAGAATTCGTTCACCGTCATATCAGTGAGGCCGTGTGACCAACCGTAGAGCTGCCATTTCTCATACTCGAAATTTACAAGTTTTTCATCTGTGTCTACATCACTAAGTCACCTAAATTTGATAATTTATAAAAACTAATTGCAGCCTATATCAATATCAGAGCCTTTACCTAGGTTATTGAATCTTTCATAGTTGTGATTCTAATCATGAAAACTTCGTAAGTACTGAATGAAATCCGCGACCGCCATTTTGGAGAGTGGAGATTACGACCCAGTTACTTTAAATAGCAGATATCGACCAGTACATAAACAGTGACCACGTGATCTGACGTAATTGTCATTCACAGAAATGAATGTAGTATCTAATAAGGGGTTTTCCCCGAAGGTGGCGCTACGAAAACCGGCTTAAAATGGCCGTTGTTTACAGCAGACGTAAAAAGGCGCTTCTATGGGACTTTTGTAGAAGCGTCAATAGTCGCTTCTATGCGACTTTTGTAAAGGCGTCCAAAGACGGTTGTATGAGGTAAAGGGTTAAGCCAAACCAGAAAAATAAAAATAACTTCTAATGAAAAGACCTCATTGATTTGCCTTTCCAATTAGGAGAAGAAGTAATATTTTCAAGATGGCTATCCTTACAGCCATACCAAAAGTTAAAAAGGTCAAACTAGCAGAACTTATGCTATGAGTATCCATCAAAGAGTAACAAGATTATGGCCAGATTGGAGGTCACAATAGCACAATTTTTATTTATAACCATTGACACATAAGAAGGCCTGACGTGAAAACTATATTGCTATGATTTTTCTGTTTCTCAGGATTAGCACAGTAAGATTTTCAAGATGGCTGCTACTGTAGCTATACCGTATCTCACATTGGCACTATCGTCATATAGGATCACTTGACATCACAAGTGAAAACCCCATATTTATTTGATGAAGCAATGAGGAGAAGTAGTCATAACAAGATCTTTAAGATGGCCACCATGGCAGCCATATTGGAGGTCAGATCAGCAAGGTTTTAAGTTTGGACCTATTAGACATCACAAATATTCTGGTAAAGATTCTGGAGCTGAATAGAAACAAGATTTTCAAGATGACTGCTGTCGAGACCATACTAGATGTCAGATCAGCAAAATCTACATTTAAGACCAATTGGAGATATGAGTAGATAAACTTGATGACAAAGCCGCACTGTTTTCATTAAGGAAAATGCCTTTGGACAAATGTGTATAATATAGTTTAGAATAAGAAGCAATCTCATACTTGTGTATATTGACGGACAAATAGCAGATGCCAGACAACAGTCCATTCCATAAACTCTTCTGGTCTATGACTTAAGACTTCATAAGTATGCTTTACTTTCATGCTTTCACAAAACACTAAAGCCTGTATATAAAGGACATGACAAAAGCCTTCTCTGTAGACTGGTGTCCTTTAGATATAAGGCCAGTATGTATTATGTGATTTAGTTTTTCCAGTGATCATGTGAAAACAGTCTATTCTTGGATCACACTAATACAATCCAGGAAGAAATCCTTATTTGAAATTTCAGTATAAATTTAAGTCTTTATTTCCAATGTTATTAGAGCACTTTTGTATCTCCAGTGAAGAAATAATTATAAATCAAATACTTTACACAACAGAAATAATTCCAAATCAAATACTGTACACAACAGTACTTTCTGCTTAGACATTAAAGCATGAATGAATAATCTTTCCAGTGACAAGATTATATAGCCCTCTACTTTACCTCAAGTCACAGGGCCCCGAGTGGCCGAGTGGTCTAAAGCACTCACCGTTCTGGATCACTGCCATCTCACCTTTGTCTGCATGAGTTCGAGTCTCTGGCTCAGCCAATATGGATATGTTTGAAAGCTTTCTGGTAGCTTCCAGTGGGTCAGGGGTTCTTTCTGGGGTTTTCACAGGTTCTTCCTCCACCATTTATACTGGCCGCCATGTTTAGCCTATCCTGTGCTGAAAAATGGCGTTAAACCCTATAACAACAAAAAACTCAGGTCACAATTAGCATTTTCTATATAAAAAAATATTACCTAATGGAAAATAACCTTCTAGAAACTTCTTAATATTTATAAATTAAAATGTTGGTCATAAAGTATATTACTACAGTAATAATATATAACATGGACCATGTAAGGTACACCAGATAAATCCTAGAGGAATTCCAATAACCTAAACCAAGATCTAAATAAGCATGTTTACTTCTATTAATAATGATTCTGATATTAAACTTATACATACACGAAATATTTTAGCTATGTATTATAATTGTTTACAGAATATTTAAAAAAATCAGGTTAAATAGAAAATAAATTTGATTTAAGAAAAGGTTAAGTCCAACAAAAAAATGTTACATTACAATAATAATGAAATGTTTTAACCTAAAAAACTAAAAATCTATGCAAATTACGTATACATAACACTTCCCCTAATAAAGAAACAGATTTATGCAATAACACTTTCTTTTCAATACTGATAAATAAATTACACAAGATGAAATCTTATGACATAAAATATACATAGAACAATATAATATTACTATACATGTAGAAGTGCATCCGTCTTTACCCTTAACATGCCTAATGTCAAATTTGTATTCCTGCAACATCAAACTGACCACTGCAATGGCCAAAGGGTTAGTACACTGTACATTCACCTTGGACTTGGGATGTTGCAGGTTCAAACCCTGAGTCAACTAGTGACAAACACTGCATGTTCAACACAAACATAAACCAATCTTTTAATGAAAAACAAACAAGCTTAAAAACCAAACATTCTATTGAGTGTTGTTCTGATTAGCAATTATAATTCACCGTTGGTTGATTCAGCAACTCAATAAGATAATTGATTGTGAAACTCCATAATTGATTGTGTAAAGGGAGACTACTTCTTAGTTGCATGCAAAACACAAAGGTTAGTTGTTGTTGTTGTTTTAGGATTTAACGCCATTTTTCAGCACAAGACAGGCTATACATGGCAGCCAGTATTAATGGTGGAGGAAGAACCTGGGAAACCCCCGGAAAGAACCACTGACCCATGAGAAGCTACCGGCAAGCTTTCTCACATATCCACATTGGCCGAGCCCGAGACTCGAACCTACGTAGACAGCGGTGAGATGGCAGTGATCCGTGACGGAGAGTGCTTTAGACCACTCTGGGCCCCTACAAAGGTTAGTAAAACTCTGGTGTAAATGGTAAGCTAAATAGGGCTTCCAATCCCCTAAAGTTGATCTGAATTATCCTTTCCCTTCGCAACTTACAAATATAAAACCATACCATATTCCATAGGTGCAAACTTTCATAATTAAGAACATAAAGTAATTATTACATGATTAAGCTGCTGAATAGTGAGTTAATAAAGTTGAACACATTTTGATTGATTTTTTTTCTTCTTCAATTTAAATGCAAAATCCTTTGTAGAATTTGTAAATAATGACTAACAAGAAAACCATGTCCTACTATACATGTACTTGAAATTATAGACACATCAAATATGAATGAAATGATGGGGGGGGGGGAATTGCAACAGTATTTCAGTTACATAAGACTGACAAGTCATAATAAAAACTTGCTTTCATTTAACAAAGTTGTAGAACAAATATAACATAACACAATAAAAAAGTAAACATTAAATGAGACTGCTCCTGTACATTTATTAATATTTTGATCTCTTGAGCAAAGATAAGCTATATAACAAAAGTTAACATTTGTTCTTAGTAACCAATTATAATCAATTACCAGTTGGTCAAGTGGAGCCAACTGATATGAAATTCTAACCGATTCTCATCACTGTTACAATTTGTATGATTTTGATGACAAAAATTGGTTCTTGGCTTGCATTGTCATGGCTCCCAAATTTATAAATATATTAGGCACAAACACTCTATTCTTACCTAAAACTATCTGTAAGTTTGTTATTTCACCCTGAGTTATATATATATATATATATATATATATATATATATATATATATATAACTTTAAATTTCTGAGTGTTCATGATCAGTAATGAGATGGGGTTGGGAGAGGTGTGTTATAAAATCTAACTTTCATTATCAACCAATCCCGGCCAGCCAAACCCATATAATATTCTAGTTTACGTTCTAACCGGTTCCCATTTATCAATGTAATTAATACAGCGAGTCCTATATCCACACTTGGTTTGCTTGACACGTCTAGGAATAACAGTAGTTCAATGCACATGCAAAGAACGTGGGAGTTCTGCTTGTCAAAGATTGCATCAGTGAATATTAAATTTTTTATTGTAAGTTCATGTACACCTATAATAATAATGGTACATTTCAGGCAACATTTAAGTATTTGAGCTTCGTTTAAAAAAATCAAGAAAAAGTATTATAATTAAGATTCATACGCTAATAAAAAAATGACTAATTTTACTAGCATCATTTATCTCTTTTTAATTTACGACAGAAATATATTACCTTCCTAATCATATTATGCAATAATGAATAAAAGGTCACGGTGACCATCAATATGTGCATATATTACTACAGCAAATAAGATTTAAATGACAGGAACTGACTAAAATTCCCCCAGAACACGTATAATTTAAAAAAAAAAGTAAGGTACACAAGTCATTTAAAATACAAAATATATTCGGTTTCTGAATGAAATTAGTGGATGCAAAGTCATGACGGATCATTATTAAGTACGGTGATAGACTAAAGTGATAACATCTGAAGCACAAAGTTTCAAAGCACAACACGGAAATAACACATTGCTGACCATAATTACTATATGAATGGCAAACAGTTGAAACTGTATTTGATTGTTTTACTATTAAACAATGTGCAAAACAATCCCCCCTATCAAAGTTAAACCTGATCAGAAAGAAAATCCATCCCCCACTCGCCTACTCATAAAATAAAGGAATACGGTGTACTTACGCAAGTCAGGACATGTAATCAAATGGAAATATTTTTGAAATGGACTTATCTGCACCTAGGCCACGTGATCTATAATCAAAGCCTTCATTTTCATTGCTGAGCTGATTATTTCAGTGTTGTCTTCAAAAACACAATTTGCTCATGCACGTGCAAATGCAACTTTCGTTACTGCCTTAAGTGTTGGCAAACCATTGACCAAGTGTTGCATAGAGACCTACCATTTTAATATGGGGATGGGGGTGGGTGGGTAGGACCTTTCAAACAACAATTCTCAGCTCTTAAATAACTTGAAAAAATAACGTTAGCACTGTCTGAAATGTATCTGATGCAATCTGACCACGAGATATGCTTGTCTCCTGAATCGTACTCTTCAAAAATGAATCACACTTGAATACCATTCCGACAACTGAAATAATCATGTTTTCCATTTATATCTGGAGTAAAAAAAAAAAAGTCCAGCTTCAAAGAAACGTTGCTACTGATCAAAAACTTTATTTAAGTTAGCGTCAGCATCCTCATTCAATGCAGTGATGTGTGGAACAATTCGCTTCTTCAGCGATCTGGTAGATGTACTTAAAACGTTGCTCTACTATACACATGTACCTATGCAAATTAGCGAAATGAACTCTCCCACAACAGAATTGTGGCTTGACACATCACCCTAGCAGGCCTATTTATTGTTGGCCAAGTAATCAACGAAATAGGGTAGGGGATTACGGCCATAATCCTATGCATATATTTTATTTTAGTATATGCTGTATATTTCTATTCTGCATTTTCTTTATCCAAGATATACATTCGAGATTGCATCTTTACATCTACCAACAGTTCTTTGTAAATTTAATACGCTTGATATTGGAATACTCTCATTTTATATCTTCAAATTCCATGTGCATATTTTCTTTAAACAAGTCAACATTCTACATTGAATTATTCAATTTCTAAGTTTCATCGTTGCATTGTGGCAGTCTATTGGATACATATTAATCACTAGAAAGGTAAATATGAGAGCTGAATATTCATTTACAGTAATCAGCTTTATTATTGTCACGTTTTGCTCATTTACCATTGCCCATCCCACTGATCGCTATGAAATGAGCTGCTGAAGGGCAGCAAAATACCATTCAATCCTTAAAAAAATATAAATAAACTAAATAAATTCCATGCTTAAACAATTTAGTTAAATTAAGAATAAACTTTACCCCAACGAGGATTAAACTTGGGATCTTTTAGCTAAAATCTGGAATTAGTGACGGATGCTTTATAGTCTATTCTAACAATATTCTAACAATATTTATCCAATATGTGAGAAAGCATGTCTGTAGGTTGCGGTGGTCACTGGTTCTTCCCCACCATTCATACTGGCGGCCATATATGACCATTTCATTGTTAAGAATGACGGTAAACCCTCAACCCAACCCCTCCAATAATAATACATTATTATATGCTAATGTTTTTCTCCGTTAACTTTACATTGTCAGAACCATTCAGTATTTTACGATATTGCTCACCTTCATATTGAATGTACGTGCATAAAGGAACTACTTTCTATTGTAAACAAATAATGGGCGCAGACGCCAGCACTTTTGAATTGAAAACAAATCATGTACACTCGCGTAGTAGGCGCTTTTCGTTTTGGCTGATTAAATTTGTTTCTGAATGAAGTAAAGCAGATGTTTCGTCGACTGCCACATACCAGCTGCTTTGGCATATTCCGCGTTAACTTTTTTGATGCAATGTTTCGGATTTAGGCTAGCTGTGCAGTAGGTGCAAGAAAGGGTCCTTCAAATAACATACAAGTGACAAGGCATACACTGTCTTCTTTAGCTGGTAATACGAATGTCAAAATATATACTTACAGTTTTACATCCTGAATTTCATCAAACGTGCTCTCTTAGATCTGCAAATCCGAATTACATGAGCCATGTCATAGGTTCTCAATCTTGATTACACATTTCGAAATTGTAAAGTAATTTCGAAGATAAGTGCAATTACATCCTCCTTACTGCACTCAAAATGAAATAAGTATTAAATTCCATAGTGTCTTTTTGATAATTGCAATTGAAAGACTTAATATTTTCACACAATATGATTTCAAACATTCAATGACAGAAGCAGAAACACATTTGAAGATGTAAACACGCTTCTTCCTCGCTTATTCAATTCGATGTATTTTCATGTGGAATTGTCACATATAAATCCAGTCCACAATCACGAAATTTCGTAGAATCGAGTAAAGAAAAAATATTAAAATCTATTCATTCCAGATGAGATGGAAAAGTTGTTGCAATGCGCATTCATTCACAATATGACTCCAAATTTCAATTTTAACTAGACACGCCATTTTATGTCGATTCTACGAAATTTCGTGAACTGGATTTATATGTGACAATTGAGAAGCTTTGACATGGCTCATGTAATTCGGATTTGCAGAACTAAGAAAGTCCATTTTGAGGAAATTCAGATTGTAAAACTAAACGAGTGTACATGATTTGTTTACAAATCAAAAGTGCTAGTGTCTGCGTCCATTGTTTGTTTAAAAAGAAAGTAGTTCCTTTATGAGTGCAATATGAAGTTGCTCGCGAGTTCAGTATCGTAAAATATTGAACGATTCTGACAATGCAAAGTTAACGGAGAAAAATGAGCATATAATAATACACTATTGGGTACACGTGTCCTGCACGTGAGTGCAATATGAAGGTGTGCAATATCGTAAAATGTTGTTGTTGTAGTGTTTAACGCCATTTTCAGCACACGATAGGCTATACATGGCGGCCAGTATTAATGGCGGAGGAAGAACCCGGGAAAACCCTGAAAAGAACCACCGACCCACGAGAAGCTACTGGCAAGCTTTCTCACATACCCACATTGGCCGAATCCGGGACTCGAACCCACGCAGACAGAGGTGAGATGGCAGTGATCCGTAACGGAGAGCGCTTTAGACCACTCGGCCTTTCGGGGCCCCTCAGTATGGTACAATACTGAACGATTCTGACAATGTAAAGTTAACAGAGAAAAAAAATGAGCACATAATAATTATAGGTTACTGCATTTATATGGGAAAATATGAACGACTTTTTCGGATGGAAATACTGCACGACCTTGGGAGTACAGTATATCCATCCGACAAAACGAATTCATAATTTTTCCATACAAATGCAGTAACCTTTTTATTATATGCTCATTTTCTTATTCTACCTAAGGCTTAATTATATAAACAAAAATACACTACACGAAACAAAGTAACTGAATGTATGCCGTATTCCAAACTAAATACACAAGGGCAGATTTATCATTACACAACAACATTATTAATGCGCACATAACTCCGCCAAGATAAATTTGAGCTTAGTCGCGCGCTAGACATAACTTTCTAAAGAAAATGGCGTTTTGGTCTGCTTAAAATTGAAATTTGGAGTAATATTGTGAACGAATGTGCATTGCAACAACTTTTCCATTGGATCTGGAATGTTTCCTGAACGTGAGTGCAATATGAAGATGTGCAATATCGTAAAATACTGAACGATTCTGACAATGTAAAGTTAACGGAGAAAAAAAATAAAGAGCATATAATAATCAGCCTTACACGATGTTTCGGACTTCTAAAGGGAAGCCGCTGCCATACATGTTTCAGACTTCTGATGGATGCTGCGGTAGTTGCCGCGGTAGTATTTGATCTACTTTAATTAGAACGTGAGGCTAGGGATCTAACTAACCTCTCTACCCCTATGCACAGTACTTTTAATTCCTTGTTTAAAGTACTTTCCTGTAACTAAGTGAACTGTAGAAAAATTACCCCGGTAGGGTCACTTTTCTATGGACAGGCTCGTTTTCCCACGAGTCACAGGGATCATTATTTTCCATAGAAAAAAGACCGGAGGTTATTTTCCTACGGGGGTCATTTTGCCCACGCTTTACCGGCATAAACCCAGCTGGATTAGAAGTGATATATATATATATATATATATATATATATATATATATATATATATATATATATATATATATATATATGACTATGTAGGTACGCAATTACTGTCTCGTTATATTACAACAGTAGATAAATTAGTCTATACATTTGTACTGAACATTTTTATTGTATTGCATCTTGAATCAAAGATAATGTTGAGACTTAGATTTTATTTGCCTCCTTGGAGAAGCTTTTTTTCCTCCATTTTTATCGATCTTTTTCTGTTTATTTTTTTTTTTTAATTTTCCCCGTAAGAGGTTGACCAATGGGAAGAGGAACAACAACCCAAGGTTATGTTACAATTAAAACATTTCTGGTTTTCACTTAATGTAGGGACAATGCATATAATGCACAAAAAAGAAAAGACAAACACTCGCGCGCATGCACACATTCATATTGCACGCAATCTCTTTTGACACAAATTAGATGGGTTAGACTTCGCAGTATTACAGCATTAGTTCATGTTTACCGCACTGCACAAGTTACATATTCATGGCTGATGCCCATTATTTAAGAAATTGGTCCTCTTTTTGTGTAACTTAGCGATATATTTTTCAATGTTCTTATGCGCTTCAACTATTTGCTTGAAAAGATAAATGGAAGGATTTTGCATATTGAATCTGCAAGTGTAAATCTAATATGTAGCCCAAATAAGCAAGAGATTACACAAAATGCCAAATTTTTCACTTCCTAAATATATTTCTTTTTTGGCCAATTGTACAATATTTGGACAACAAAATGTTTAGTAAAAGACTACCGAAACTTTGAAGTCGTAGAATAGATTTTCAATACTTTCGTTCTCGCTCTTACAGAAAGAACATTTCTCGTATTCTAATATGTTAATTCTTCTTGAAAAGTTATTAGCAACAATTATTCTGAGAATTAATTTAAAATTAAGAGAGATTTACTTTGTATCCTTAGTAAAAAGTTTCGACCGGCTATAAACCTTAGTCCACTCCTATATTTATTTATTTAACAATTGCATCCACGTTACCTTTTTAAAAAATCTAGGTAATCAAACTTCAATGAGTTTTGTTTCTGCAAGTTCATTATTTTAACCTCCCGCTATTATCAACAAACACGTTGTGAACCAAATGGTGTTTGAGTGTATCTTTTCAAAATTTTTGGAATTTTGGATATTAATGAAAAGTATTTCCAAAAATTGTCGCATCCGTTTAAAAAAAAAAATTCAATAGGTATTAAATTACAGCGATCATCAACTAAATCGAGAAGAATTTCAATGCCGGCATCTTTCCAGGATTTGTATTGATGGAACTTTCTAGGTGGAATAAAATTTAAAAAAAACTCAGGGATAAATGCTCATTAGGATTTTGAGCATCCTCTTTCCAATTCGATACAGCCAAAATTACATCTCTGCAAAAAGTGTTTTTAATGAGCTTATCAATTTCTTCTACTTTTCTCCTTCATAAATTCAAAAAATCATTCATATTCTAAATACAGTTGTATTGACTATGTTCTGCCACTCTCCATCTTCGTTTTCCAGTAATCTTTTAACTCATCTTAATATACCTAATGAATTAATAAATGTATATCATATTAAATCCTCCCTCATTCTCCGGGGCTACTAGTATACCACGTTTAAATCTCTCTACTTTTTCGCCCCATACAAACTTAATTAAGGTACGATTTAGTTCTGCTTCATTTTAGCTGATGAAATTGGAGGTGCTACTAATGAAAGATGTCTCTGACTCCAGCTAGCCAGTATTCTTTTTGGCTTTATTAGTGTCTTCCTATATTTAAAGTCCACCATTTGTTGTACGTCGAGAGATGCGAATGAGTATAAAATTGGAAGAAGATCAGTTTAATTCCTTATCGGGACTTATTTTTTCATTGGAAAATTTATTTCTTTGTTATGTTAAATTTATGTCCAGATAATAGAAAAAAGTCTGGCAAAATATTCATAGTTGCTCTAAGAGAAGGATGAGATCCATCAATAAGAATGAAATTAGCATACTGACCTAATTTATACTCACTGACATCAAAGACGGGTCCTCGTACATCCGCGTTTTGCTTTAAATTTATAGGTCAGTAGCAACGTTTATACTCACTGATATCAAAGACGAGTCCTCTTACATCTGCATTTTGCTTTAAATTTATAGGTCAAATAGCAACACCGATAATAAAGAGATAAGGTGCAAGAAGATCCCTTTGACGACATCCTCTTTTAAGTATAAAAAATGATCACCTATTTCCAATATTTATAACACAATGTTTAGAGTTATTAGAAAACAGCTTAAAACAGTTATAAACAGAATCACCAAAGTTAAAAGATTGTAAAGCTTTTCCCACGAAGCTCCAGTTAATTGAGTCAATGGCTTTTCAAAGTCTATTAACAATAACAAACCGTATCTATTTTCATTCTCTGGTTGATCCATGATATCATAGAGTAGCCTGGTGTTTTCTCCAATGAATCTTCCTTTCATACATCCTTTCTGAGTACCACTGATTATTGATGGAAGAACTTTTTTAATCCTAGCTGCAATGGATCCCAAATCTATCTTATAGTCAAAATGTAGAAGTGAAATAGGTCTCCAATTGTTTTAAAAATCTTCTTTGTCTTCTTTTGGTAGACATGTGATGACTCCTTAAATCTGAAAATCTTAAAGTTTGCCTATAATATATTCATAATTTATTTATCTGCATAGAAATTCCCCAAGAGTCTTCGAAAATAATGTATAGAACTCTGCCGTAAATCTATATGTGCCAGGACTTTTCCAATTTTCTATCCGTTTAGGGACATGCAATATTCATTAATTTGTAAGTAGACCCTCGCATGATTCTCTTTCCTCTTGACTAAGTTTAGTATTTCGATTAAAATAATGTTTTGACTTTCTTGAATATCATTAACATCAAGCTGATCAGTTTTACTTTGGTATAATTACAAGTAGAACTGTTTTGTGGCTTCTAAGATATCTATTTGGTCTGATATATTTGTCCCATCGTCTAAAATTATTTCCTTTCTTGTCTTTTTGACATAAACTCTGTTTAAAGATTTAAAAAAGTAGCTGATGCTTCTCTCTCAAGATTTAAAAAAGTAGGTGATGCTTTTCTCTCCCATCTCATAACATCGAGCCTTGGATCTTAATATACAACCATCCACATCTTTTGTCCCAGATTCCTTTAATTTTGCCTCCTTTTTTTTAAATTTTCAAGAGCGTCCCCATCCATGTAATCCGACAATGCCTTCTAACTACCTTTATTTCAAAAGAGAGTTTTATTCCATGCATATATCTCTAAAGCCTTGATTTGGAACTTCATCACGGATCAATTAATTCTAGTTCGTTTTATAGGTCTTGGATTGATAATGTTTATCATGTAAAATAGTATCAGTATCCAAATCTAGGTCTTGATAAGTATTCCAATCTCCACCCATTATACATGATGAGTTCTGAAATACTAAAATTTCTTTCCTTAGATTTCTACAAAAGCTAGGGTTATCATCGTTATACCCATACAAATTTACGGGAGTTATTTTATTTCGATTAATTGTAATATATAACATAATAAATTTCCCTTGACTGTCACATCTTTTTCTATGGATCACAAATTCAAAATTATTTCGAAAGAATATTGAGAACCCAGCACTATTGATAGTACAGTGGCTAAAAATACATTTGTATCCTCATTTGTATCCCAATAAATTGCATCGGTCTGTCTTGTATTGAAACAATATACACATTCTTCTGTTTTACCCATTAGAAAATGCCCCTTCGTTTGGGTACTGGAATCCAGCACTATTGATAGTACAGTGGATAAATATACATTTGTAGTCTCATTTGTATCCCAATAGATTGCATCGGTTTTTCTTGTATTCAAACAATAGATACTCTTCTGTTTTCCCCATTTGAAAATTACCCTACGTTTGGGTACTGAACCTTGCAGGCCTCTAACATTTATAGATAAAAGTTATATGTTATTATTCATAAAACAGCAGAAATTTTACATGTACATATTCTCATGCGCCTCCATGAGAACTTTAGGATGGAGCGAAATCAGTTCTGCGCACCAATAAACACAGAAAATACAAATAGACAAAATAAATGAAAGACGAAAAAAGGCAAAAAAAGCAAAAATGAATTAGTGTATACGTAGATTTGGATGTAGTTGGAGGGAGAAGGAATGAGCCGTAAGACGGCCCTTGACATTTGATTGTGAACGTATATATATATATTTTTTTTTTTAAAAAAAAAGATGATATATAATATATATATATATATATATATATATATATATATATATATATATATATATATATATATATATATATATATATATATATATATATATATATATATATATATATATAAACACTATGACACAGTGAATGAGGAGAGAACAAAATGGATCAGTGGATTAATCACAGAGCTGATGAAGTAAAGAATGAATTAATTAATTCAGTAGGAGATAAATAAATTGGTAAGTGTATCCCCCCAAAAGAAATCATTCCTATGTGTTATGTATATTTAATTTAATTTAATTGTTTGTTTGTTAGTTTTAATTTTTTCATATCCCAGTACATGCTATTGTAATGTAATTTTATTTACTGGATTTTATATTGTTCAGTTCTGACTGTTTATGACGTAAACAACTAATAATATAAACTTTGCATCTATTGCTCACCTAGTTCCTGACCTTGATTCAGAAACCAGTAAGAGTTGCAGTAAACAACTTTGTAAAAAAAAATCTTTCTCAGATTAAGATTCATAAAGCGGAATCGAGGACATACTAGGAGTACGTGACAAATAACATGTATCAATTAGGTTTTTCCAGAGGATTGACCCACATCCGGGTATCTGTTTTGCGTTGTATCTATATTTATTGTTGACGTTTCGAGAAATAATTGTCATTCCTGCCATAAGATTTGAGAAATTAAAGTGCTCTATGTTGTGACCAGTTTTCGGGCTAATTATTTTATTTTATTTTAAAGAAAAGTGATTATATTCCCTGGAAATACTAGTGCTCTTAATTAATTCTTGGACAAAGACAGTTATAGAAATATACACAGAATTCAAACACTGGAATATTATTTTCTGTGATTCAACAAAGAACTGTTGACACATCAGTACGAAGCTGACCACAGCATACATCATCGCCTTCCATTTTTGATTTCATCGGGAATCGGACACAGTGTCATTAGGACTTTTTTTTACTAGGACTTCTATTTTTTAATTTTTGGATTATCTTTAGATATGATTCGAAAAGCTGTAAGTTTTTTTTCTTCATTTTTACCTTGTTTTTCTAGGGAAATAAATTATCTGTGAAATTTTACGAAGCTTGTTGTCTTCACTCTTTTCTTGTTACGTTTTGCAAGAGCCTAAACACGTAACACATGATACAAGCAAAACTATTAAAATAGTAAGTAAAAATAGTATGCAGCGAAATAAGATTTCCACATACCTGTGTGGCCAATTTCATAGGCTCATAACATTGTAAATTACACTTACATTTTAATTTTCTCATCAATTTCATCATAAATGTCAAATTGTATCCTTTTTCATGTTTCCTGTTTTGGTTCTACCCTTTGAGGAGTTTATGTTTGGATTTATTTATTTGTGCTTATAACCCGCCTATAGGAAAGGCTTTGAGAATCACTTGCCTGCATGTAGTGTGGGAATATCATATCTCAATTAATATAAAATGATATTCAAAAAGGCGGTAAAGGAGGGAGCCCACCTCAAAAAGAGATACTGTGCGGTCTGATTAACAAAAGCACGGATACTCCTCCATAAAAAAATTGTCCGGGGATAAGCTGTTCAAAACTGTGACCGGGAAATATTTTTTCCAAGGACCCTACCATACAAATATATATCCAAATATAGTTGTAAACTGTATAGAATATATTTTGTTATAAATATGTGTACGTGACCTGTCTCTGTTAAGAACGAAAATTGCATAGGATCTATAAATAGATCTATATAAATAGGGTCTATTGCGAGATACAGTCGCAATATACATTGCATACAAGGATAAAATTAAACAATCAGATTCATTCCGATTTTTGTAGCAATTCACGATTAATGTGTTCCTGTCGTAAGTCTGCAGACTTGATTTATGTTGTACTTAGATATTACTCGAGAAGAAAAACATTTGTTTGGACTGTCCAGTGAAAATAGAAAGTGCTCATTATTTGGACTATAATAATTAAGGGTGAAACGATACACTTGTGCCGCGTATCCATACAATTCATGGCAAGGTGATAAGATTCGTTAGGCGGATTATCTAGTTATGTTGAGATGATGGCAGTAAGACCAAATTGTCATAAAATTAAAACAGATGTTATCATAA
Organism: Sinohyriopsis cumingii; assembly: GCA_028554795.2. NCBI lineage: Eukaryota > Metazoa > Mollusca > Bivalvia > Unionida > Unionidae > Sinohyriopsis > Sinohyriopsis cumingii. The sequence goes on along the minus strand of CM068830.1, from coordinate 78,718,505 downwards.
AATATGGTCTTTTAATTTTGATGATAAAAGATACTGCTCTGATGGGATCAATACATTTGCGTTAGGTTACAGAAAGTCTAATAGTATTGACTTTAGCAAAGTGGACTTTTTTTACATTTGTTATTACAGTAAATCATTAGCGATTCGTGTAAATTTTATGACAATGTTAGGTATAATACAATTTTGTGTGAAATATAAAGCACAGTCTGAGCCACCATGATGTAAAAAAAAAAAAGCAAAACGGAGTACCTGACGACCAGGTTGAATGACGTTAGATATCTCTTAAATTGTTATAGTTTTCTTTTTCCATTTTTTGTTTTTCCGATGCAATTGTTGGATAGCTAAGCTGGAAAGAGCTTGCAATCAAGCACACACCCTAAGAAAACCCCGGGTGCTTTGAGGTTCGGGGGTGCCAGGCAAGTTGCACCTTGATTATTTTTTCATTATTTTTTTTTACAATTAAATTACCCATTTAAATATATCTCGTCTTTTTCAATGCATCGCAGGATGCTTTCCTCATTATAATAGCGTCTGTCGCGGAACTCAGACAATATGTCTACTCACAAAGTCGTTTCCACTCGTCGATCCAACGTTTGTCTGTACGCCTTCCTTACCGCTTCGTCCACTCAGCTCTTACAGGTATACAGATGAAATTTAGATATATAACTATACGAAACAGACACTGGTCTCTTTAGAGCATCTGTTGTGATATATGTAATTATTGATTTATTTTTTAATTTTTTTTTATCTCAGCGAATTATTAATAGCTCATTCATTTTAGCAATCAGAGGTTCGACCAGCAAATCTCTGCGAGTTATTAATAGCGGATTGAAATTTTGTTTGAATGTTAGGAATAGTGCGGTAACTTTGTGTGCCTGTTAGGTATACTAATTTTGCGTAAAATATAAATATAAATCGCTAGTGATTTCAAGTAAAAGACCGCAATAGTTAGCTTAAATGGGCCTATCGAAGCTGTTGCCTCAACAAGTTGTTTTCGTATTTTGTTTAGACAAATATGAGGGGTCGGGGAGGGGGATAATGACGATGTCGTGATAATAAAAAGTAGTGGTTTGGCTTAGATACCCCGCTTAAGATAACTACTAGCCTCGATTTCGATTGAACCAATCATATTTAGGACTATATTCCTATATACATGCGATACGTTTTTATCAGAATGGAACCGAGTGCCCGTTCTAAACAGAAAATTGCAAGGAAATTTTTATTATTTTCTTTATTAAACAAAACCTTTGTCGACACGTCCGTACGCCTTTTCGGTTTATCGTGGTGTCAGTGATCGGGGTTTGTTGAAGGTCGATCCAGGGAAGCTTTTAAATTTCAGCTCACCTCCATCGAATCACGATCTCATTTTGAAGTTCGAGCATTGCCTTCCTGGTTTTGGGGTACGCCATGGTTTCCCGTGAGCACCTTGTACTCGTCGCGTAGTTATTGATCATACCGCTGTGGGGCATAGACCTCTCGGTCGATGAGATGTTTAGAATCTGTCACTAGTCGCGAACGACTATCGTCACAAACGACTCCAGGGAACATCTGCAGCAGTTCAAGTAAATGCAGATGACTTTATCCAACGCAGCGTGCGTGTCGCTTGGTGAACCCAAAGTAAATCTCTCTCGCACGACGGATCAGTTCATTTCGTAGAATGAAATTTTGTCCGGGGTTGAGTATAACGTTCACTCTGCGTTTCCTTCTTGCCATCATTGTGGCAATTATTCAGATAAACTTATTTATCTTGTATATACTTTTAAGATATCTCTCTAATTGTTTGTCATTTTTCGATTTTTTTATTTGTATTTTTTTCGAATTCGAGATAAAAAATTATGTTAGTAATAATATAGCTTAAGGAAAATAACATCATGAGGAAGTAACTAATGTAAGTGTTTTTTTTCAGAGCACGATGGAGAGATCCAATCGAACCCGCAGCACAACACGATCATCAAAAAAGGAAGCCCAGGATCTCAGCCATGCCTAGGACGTGGAGTTGGTGTTCGTGGACGCTTACATACATGTCAGAACTGTGGCTACCGAAACTTCAGGGCGACCAAATATTATTACAGATTAAAGATACCGCGATCAGGAAACAACAGCCCTATGTACGAGCTTGATGTGTTCTTCTCGATGCCTGCTGGCGATACTGTTTTTCACGAGATCTCTGTCGTAGAAGATGGTTGAGAGTTCCATTATCGTAGAGTTCCTTTTGCTGCTCCGCCGTGAGCAGCAAGAGATCTGTTCCTCTGCCGACCATTTTGGTGGGCGTGAGCTGTCCAATGATGTCGATGTTACGCTGATGGTACGTGTTCACGATGGCATCCTCCAGATCTTTACGATTTTCGACGATAACATGGTGAGGTATCGGGTGTTATCGGTCATGGTTCCCATGCATGCCAAGCAGTGCTTCCGGACGAAGTCTTTGTCATAGATGACCCTGATGACATCATTTTCGGAGAGCTCTTTCCGCTGTTCTCGCGTGAGAAAGAATTCCCTGAGTGCCACTCCTATGGCTCTTGTGGCTGTGAGTTCTAAAGTCACAGGAACGTTGTTTCTGATCACGGTCGCGATGGCTTCGTCCACTGTCTGGATTGTGCACGGCTTATTAAAAAAAAATGGTGCTAGCAGCTGCATCTCTTGGCGCTCGGCATTAAGGGCTTAGTGTTAGACCTGGCCGGCCTGGTGTTAGGATATTGTGACTGGGTGGAACATGATGAAACATGTCTGCAGCATGATGCCCCAGTGTTAGGCATCACTATAAACTGTCACAACGCAGACATCGTAGCGATGTGACTGAACTTTTTTTATAAAGTGTTACGCATATTTGATTTCATTTGTGTTTGATTTGGCTTGATTGTTTGTGGGTTTTTGAATCTTTTTTTTTTTTTTTTTTTACATGTCAATGTAGTGTAATTTTGTTTACTAGGAATTTGATATTTTCCTGAAAATTCAGTTTGATCTGAATGTTTACATAAATACCTAATAATAATATAAACACTTGTTTCTATTTTTGACATAGTTCCTGCCCTTGATCGAGGGTCAGGTAAACGACTTTTTCGAGGAGTGAAATGATTGGTTCTAATCTAGGACATATGGAGCTATGTGATATTTACATGTAAACATGATCACGTCATCCTCTATTTCGCAATTAGGCATTTCCGAAATTGCGAAATACGTAGTATTAATAGTGCTGTGGAGAGAGAGAGAGAGAGATCAGAGTCCGGGGCTTTTAAAGACTTTGAAGTCAAGTTAACTTCTGTTGTGTCCAGAATTGAAGTATTAAAGATTTTAAGTTATATGTTAATTCTTTTTCTGATTACTTGGACTCTAGAAGATTAATTAGTTTCTGTGGAAATATTATTGTATTCATACAGAACTCCTGAACAAGGACATTTCTTTAAAATTTTATTTGAATTTCCAAGACTGGAGGATTAATTATTATGTTTTTACAAGGAACTGTAGATGTCAAAACAGTAAAAGGATACAACATACGTCATCGCCTTCCATCCTGGACTCTTCGTCGGGACTTGAACTTGAAATCATTAAAACATTTCAATATGAGGACTTCGATAACTTTATTCGTGGATTATACTTGCATTATTTTTGGATTTGATTATGGAAACCGTAAGTTCTAATATTTTTTCATTTTTGCAGTATTTTTCCATGGGAATAAATTATTTGTTATTTTTTTCAACGCTTGTTGTTTCACTCTTTCTTGTGTTACTGTTTATTCGAGCCTAATCACGTAACATAAGTAAAGCTACATTAAAAATCCAATACACACACTGTTATATAAAATGTATAACCCTTTATGCTAGGCTGCTTTCTGTGCATATGGTCAAATTCTGTTGAGTGGTTTTTCACAAATTCTTATTAAAGTTTTGTTTTGAGTAAGTGTGATCTTATTGGATGACTAATAGGCATCTAATTAACAAATCTGACTGACCATGATGCTAGAATACTCCCTGTAAATTACATGCAAAATAGTCATATGGGCTTTGAATAGTGGTACATAGTCATTGTAAATAGAAGCAAAGGATAATGCCAATAAGGCCTAGCGAGCTAGAAATATATGTTGTGGTTATTCAAAAACTAAAACCTAATTCTTCAATGACATGCTGTTACTTTATTAAATATGTTCTTAAAGAGAGTGATTGCAAAATAAATTTAAATGCATTCTGCAAAGTACAGACATAACAAAACAACAAAGAAAACTTCTATTTGTAAACATGACTACAGAACTCGCAAACATTGTTATTTTATCTACTTAATATGCAACAAGCTGATATCACTGACAACAAAGATGCAAGCTTACACAACAAACCTTAATACCCTTTTAAATTATCAATCTTTTAACAACAAATTCATTGATACTTCTTTCTCGAAGCAAAAAATATGAATGTGGATGGATTCAAAGAAGCACATTTCATAACAATAAGACCATTTCATAACCATGACATCTGAAGTTTGCAGTTAATACATTTAAAAGACAACATAGATTTCTTGTATTTTGCCAATTAAAATAAGAGTCTTTTCAATATTGACATAGTTTAACTAAATGAGGTGTCCAATGAGAAGAAATTTCCAATAGTCAGAACAAAAATAACTGACAAAAGAAAACAAAAGACTGGTAAAATGGATAAAAATAATGCGTGAGATCAATCATGGAATTCAGTTCTGTGCCAGATACCATAGCTTCTTTAACAAGTATGAAATAATTATGTTTGGTATATGATAAATGAAATTAATTTTTTTTAAAAGGGAGTAAGTTGCAATATGTATCATTATTACCCAACTGTTATTTTATTTGCAGTGAATCATTTATTTCCTATTCTCAGGAATTGGCTATCTAGTTACCTTTGGACATAATTACAGGTGATGGACGTACCTGAGGAAAAATTACATATGGTGTATTAAATGAAAATGTAACTACCACAGTCTACTTAAATTCCACTTTGAACACACAAAGTATGACAAGAAAAACTTTACACTAAAGTAAAATAATTTCACTGCATCAAGTTTACATTTATGGCTGGGGTCCAGTCTACCAAACATGTGTACAACACCCAAACTTTACCTTTTGACATAAAATATAAAATAAACAAAAGTCATATAGAATTCACATATTCTCTCATGGGCCAGTACTCGATTGTCATTCTACTTATGCTAATGCCTGATGGTCAGTTGCCTTCGATATATGTTCTACTTGAAATGCACTGTGGATACAGGACAACATAAAGAATATCAAATTCTGAAAATTCCAGGATTAAATTATGATAACTCTATGCAGTATTACTGACATGTGTGCCAGATCTCATGTTTCAAGAGTTATGTTCTGAGAACATAAACACAGACTTATGGATTACCGAATGATGGACATAGTGATAGCTATATGCCCTAAAAATACATACAAGAGAAATATGAATGAAGAAACGAAAGAGAGAGAAGTGCTGTCTGAACAAAGCAATCTTCTGAAACGTTTGATCCATGGATTATCATGCTGGTCAGTATAACCTCACTCTTCAATTTGATATCATTCAAAATAAAGAAGAAAAACAAAAGAGAAATTATAAAATGCAAACTTTGTCCAAACTAAATAAATTACCTTTAAATATATTACTGAAGTAGAATCTAGGAACAAAAATTCCAAATGTTCTAATAATGCATGACATGAAAAACAGCTCCGCAAACATATGATAATGACGAGATCACTATTCATTAAAAATAATATCGCTTAAGCAGATCAACTGCAAGCATATGATTGATTTCATCGCAAGACATCAACATAAATTATAACTATTAATTATACAAATCAAAAACTTAAACAAACTGAATCAAAATTCATTTCCAGTGGGTACCATATATACTCATGTACAAGTCAGACAGATCCACCTGCCTAGAGCCAGGTATGCAGTTGTGTAACATGCTGATACACCTGCCTAGAGCCAGGTATGCAGTTGTGTAACATGCTGATACACCTGCCTAGAGCCAGGTATGCAGTTGTGTAACATGCTGATACACCTGCCTAAAGCCAGGTATGCAGTCGTGTAACATGCTGATACACCTGCCTAGAGCCAGGTATGCAGCTGTGTAACATGCTGATACACCTGCCTAGAGCCAGGTATGCAGTTGTGTAACATGCTGATACACCTGCCTAGAGCCAGGTATGCAGTTGTGTAACATGCTGATACACCTGCCTAGAGCCAGGTATGCAGTTGTGTAACATGCTGATATACCTGGGTCTAGACAGTTTGTTAGGAGTAGCCAGTAGAATAAACAACACACCTTAATCTACTGAAATATTATGAGCCAGTGGATTAGAGTTTATATCATAATCAGTTTGACCTTTTCTATATGCCAGTAAATCAGGGTTTCTTTCGTTATCAGTTTTACCTTTTTTACATGCCAGTAAATCAGGGTTTCTTTTGGTATCAGTTTGACCTTTTCTATATGCCAGTAAATCAGGGTTTCTTTTGGTATCAGTTTGACCTTTTCTATATGCCAGTAAATCAGGGTTTCTTTCGTTATCAGTTTGACCTTTCTTATATGCCAGTAGATCAGGGTTAATAATTGTTATCAGTTTGAAGTTTTTTATATGCCAGTAGATCTGTGTTCATATTGTTATCAGTATGACTTGACTTATGAGTGAGTATATACTGTAGCCAACCGCAAACAGTAGAGATTTAGATATGTCACGTCACAAGATGGTACTTGATCAGGGTCTCCATTTTTCACCTGGAACATTACTATCATTTGCACTTGTCTTAATCATTAGAAAACATGAATGAGGAAACCAGCTGTGTATTGTCATGAATTCTTAAATATCTCAATGTCTATAAATGTATGCATACAAAATGTTCTGGTTGTAGGTTTTATTTTTTAAATCTAAATAATATATGACATACCATATATACTCACTTATAAGTCAATTTCTACTGCAAATTGCACAGACCCATATAGGCTGTTGCATAATGCAACAAATGATCCGAGTCTTTGCAGTGTGTTAGGGGTATTCAATGGACCAAAAAGTGTGTAACGGTTTTTCAATGGACCAAAAGTGTGTTAGGGGTATTCAATGGACCAGTGTGTTAGGGGTATTCAATGGACCAAAAAGTGTGTATGGGGTATTCAATGGACCAAAACGTGTGTTAGGGGTCCTCAATGGACCAAAAAGTGTGTTTGGGGTATTCAATGGACCAAAACGTTTGTTAGGGGTATTCAATGGACTAAAAAGTGTGTTAGGGGTATCCAATGGGCCAAAAAGTGTGTTAGGGGTATTCAATGCACCAAAACGTGTGTTAGGGGAATTCAATGGACCAAAACGTTTGTTAGGAGTATTGAATGGACCAAAAAGTTTGTATGGGGTATTCAATTGACCAACAAGTTTGTTAGAGTATTCAATGGATCAAAACGTTTGTTAGGAGTATTCAATGGACCAAAAAGTTTGTTAGGAGTATTCAATGGACCAAAAAGTTTGTTAGGAATATTCAATAGACCAAAACAACACAGACCCTGATGTGCCAGTGCATTATGCAGTTGAACTCAACTGATAAGAGAGAACATACAGTATCATCAATCCTTTTTTTCCATGGGTACAAACCTCTGGTGGTTTTGCCAAAAAATGACATTTCTGTCAGTACTTAAATTCGTGTATTGAGGTGGGAGTGAAGAGGGCCATATTGTTTCCACAAATGCATCATTGTTCATTCGGTTCTTAAATTAGTAATTTTTGCAACCATAAAATGTTTATAGCATGAAATATGTTGAAGTCACAAAAAATTACAAAGTTCTACATAAAAAATGTGTTTAACAGCTTTTGTATTTCAATGCCTGTTTATATTTACTTCACTTACTGAAAAGTAGCATCAATTATTTGTACTGTTATGAGTCTTCCAGATTCCCAGTTATGCCTTTCTATATCCATTCAATCCAAAAACAAATGCTTTCCTCAGTCATGCCTTTCTATGTCCACTTATATATACTGTTAAAATATATGAAATTGATATCGGAACAAGAAATTTTTCAAATTAATACACTTTTAAAAAAAATCCATTCTTTCTGAGGACAGACATCAATGATAAATACACAAATTTATGCTTATGATTAAAGAAAATATTTTAAATGGATGGAACGTACTTTAACTGGGACATTTACCACATGATCACAAAAATATTATCTGGATAAGAACACATAACATTAAAAGCAATCAGTAACACCTGAATGAACATTTAGAAGACATTAATTAGTTGTTGTTGTTGTAGGGTTTAATGCCATTTTTCAGCACACGATAGGCTATTCATGGCGGCCAGTATTAATGGTGGAGGAAGAACCCGGGAAAACCCCATAAAGAACCACCGACCCACGAGAAGCTACTGGCAAGCTTACTCACATACCCACATTGGCCGAATCGGAGACTCAAACCCACGCAGATAGAGGTGAGATGGCAATGATCCGTAACGGAGAGTGCTTTAGACCACTCGGGGCCCCACATTAATTAGTAAAGTAGACATTAAAAAACCTTATATGCCTGGTAATATATTCTATTAGGTAACAAGAACTAATAGCTAGTAGTTGTTAATTTCATTACTAGGTACCAGTACATACATGCTATATAAACAAAAAAGCTTTGATACTTAATTATGTTTAGGATATTAATAAGTAAAATGCATAGTTCATGCTCTAAAAGACAGGATTGGAATTTATTATTAAGCCTTAGGTAGTTGAACAAAAATGAGCACATAATAAAAAGGTTACTGCATTTGTACGGGAAAATATGAACTCTTTTTGTCTGATAGATATACTGCACTCCCATTAGGTTGTGCAGTATTTCCATCCGAAAAACTCGTTCATATTTTCCCATACAAATGCAGTAACCTATAAATACAGTGAGGATAAACAGATAGCTGTATTATTTTCTCTCTTGCTACAGCAGTAAACAGTCCAAAAATACCTTATACACTTGTAAGTTGGGTCCAACTGCAAACACATACCCTAATCTGCCACTGTAATAATGCAACTGCAGATCAAAAACTACATTGTTTGTTCTACTGATTAGTCCTAACAAAATTCATAGACACGGATCTGTGTCTCTGCATTTTGCAATTGGATCCAATTTATTTGTGCATATACTATGGTATATTGGTCACCCTCCTGCTTAACTGCTTGACAAACTCACTTGTCTCACACCAGTACAAGTTAAAACTGGTGGGTTACATGGCTAATTGTTTTGACAAACACTCTGCTGCTAATACAGTCACACCTGGTTATCTTGATTATGTCTGCGGTGTCAAAAAATCAACATAACTGGGTCCCAAGATATCAGGGTTTAGTTGACAAATCTACTGCTGAACAATGATTATGCATCTGAAGTAACAAAAATGAGTTGTTTCTAAAATCAATTGGCATTTCTAATGTACAATATAATAATTCAGTCATACCTGGTTGCAGAAAAAAAAGATTGAAGATCTTTTAAATGAGATTAAGTAACAATTAAGTTACTGCAACAAAGTCAGTGGTTTAAAATTGTTTTTATTTCCCTGTGAATAGGCTCAAGACAAGACAATGATTTTCTCACGCTGTCCAAAATCTAGGCCAATATAAGTACAGTATTTTCTTTTGTTAGTGATTACTTGTACTTAGTAGCACAAAAAAAACTGACCAATATCGTGCATGAAAACCAATTGTTTTTGTTGATCCTCGGAGGATACTTTACACTGGTATATCCTGTTTTTACTGATAAAATTTGCCTCTGTAATTGAAAAAGACGAGGCTGTCGGTATTCATGTACTGAGAAACTGTAACATGTGTTTCAAGTCTTCAAAGTTAACTGTCAAAACATCAGGTTTTGTAGAATGCTGACTTATTCTATTCATACAGTTGTAGTCCTATATCCCTCTCGACTTTGATCAGTGACAGCTGGCAGGAACACAGCAACAGAAGGAGAGTCGATTAATCTCTTTGATGGATTGCAAGACTTCGATATTCAAGATAAAAACAATACAAATGAAAGCACTCCTATTTCTGTTTCATAGATGTTACTCCTATCAGTCACTTTCTGTTTCAAAGATGTTACTCCTATCAGTCACTTTCTGTTTCATAGATGTTACTCCTATCAGTCACTTTCTGTTTCATAGATGTTACTCCTATCAGTCACTTTCTGTTTCATAGATGTTACTCCTATCAGTCACTTTCTGTTTCATAGATGTTACTCCTATCAGTCACTTTCTGTTTCAAAGATGTTACTCCTATCAGTCACTTTCTGTTTCAAAGATGTTACTCCTATCAGTCACTTTCTGTTTCAAAGATGTTACTCCTATCAGTCACTTTCTGTTTCAAAGATGTTACTCCTATCAGTCACTTTCTGTTTCATAGATGTTACTCCTATCAGTCACTTTCTGTTTCATAGATGTTACTCCTATCAGTCACTTTGTTTCATAGATGTTACTCCTATCAGTCACTTTCTGTTTCATAGATGTTACTCCTATCAGTCACTTTCTGTTTCATAGATGTTACTCCTATCAGTCACTTTCTACTTTGTTCCATTTGTGTCGAAGACTATGTAATCATGGCACAACGATCAATAACTTCATTAAAAAAAATATTGGGCACAATGAATTTTTATTGGTGCTTGTATTTACTCTTATTCAAAACAAATTAACAGCCAAGTGTTTGGGGTTTTGGGGACTTGGGGGTGGGGTGGGATGACCAGCTTGGTTTGGCTCTTTGTGGGTTTTTATTTAAAGATTATTGCGAGTCTTGTGATTCAGTCATACTGCAGGTGATGACTTGCACTTGCACCAAGCATGGAAACACTTTAACTATTACAGAATTTGTTTTAAATATATTGTGTAAAACAAATTAGGTATTTTTAGCAACATTTAATGATGTTAACCTGATAATTTTCTGAGTTATAGATAAGATCAAATTTGCGATGCTGTGTGGAATGAACTATATTGTTGTGTTGTTGATATGTGATAATGTCCATTTTGAACACAGCTTTCGTAAAGGTCAGAAACACATTAATTCAATTTCCTTACTCGAAATTTATGCCCAACATAAAAGTGTTATCAACTTAACTGGGGTAGAGATAAGCGGTGAAAAATTAGCATTAACAAAGAAGGATTTTTTTTGGGACAGGACCAAAAGGCTTGACATACATGGGTTCTCGAGAAAACCGAGGTCAAGATAAGTGGGTGTGACTGTACATGTCAAGGTAAAATGTTCATGGATCTATGAAAGAAATGAGTTAGCAGAATTAATATCACAAAGAATGGGATAAGCTTTGAAGTATGATTCCAAAAGAAACTTAACAAATTTAAAATTATAAATTCTAATTTAGTACCTTTTATACATGAAGAACCATATTCAAAAGCACACTGTTTATATCACAGACTATTAAAACATCATTAATTAAAAACTATTTGTTCATATCTACAAAGCAACCCCTACGCTAAAACAATTCTCACAGGGTTTGAGCACTTCCACTAAAATTAAATTCATGTACTTTTTCAGGGCAGTTCAGTGTTTCAAAATAAATTTCCTGGATAAAATTTAAAACGTAAAAGCAACAAGAGTCCTTTGAAGAGATTGTTGCCCTACTGACCCAAAGGAATTTTCATGAATTGAAGAAAAGATCATTTCTGGTTCAAAGTAACCATGTAGTTTATTTTCATTTTCTTGGTATTTTTATGGTTGTTAATTTCAACAAAAGTCATTCACTGAAATAACCAACAAAATTTGAAATTTAAAAGCAATTTCCACCCAAAGACAAAGTTAATTCTTAATCATGACAACTGGTATAGTGACTTCATTTTTGGTAATTGGCAAAATAGGTCACACTCATGGATTGTTTAATGCCAAAAGAAAAAAGAAAAAAAAGTAAATGGCTGAACAAACCAAGCTTTTGTACTGCTGACAAAGAGAACTCTTTCCATAATTCATGCTGCAAGACTTGTGAATTAGCTATAAAAAAAACTGATAGCTTTCTAACATTTATATTTCTTCAAAATGTAAAACATTTTTGTTAATGATAATTTAGACATTAATCTGTCACTCTTAAAATGCAGAACACCTGTATCAAAAGTAATGCATTACTAATTAATAAATTCTTGTAGCTAAATATAGCATTTTTTTATTCATTACCATGATTAAAATATTCCAAAGTAATTACTGTAATTTGATGCATTACATTTAAAAGTAATTTATCCCAGGTCTTGAATGAATCTAATATGCTGATGGCCTTTTATGATTTTATTTTTCAATCAAAAATTAATTATACGATGTTCTCATTTAGGCAAGATCAAATACAGTAATATCATTTTGGCCTATATCATGGATGGCACCAGAATTTATTAAGTTGTCAAAACATACATTTTCCCTGATTGTCTAGTGCTGCACTGTGAAATTTTGTGTTCCTGATCTGGTTCCTATTCAGTTTTAGTCATTTCCCATTGCTATGTATTTTCTTTGGTACCTGTTGTCTGAATTATTTCTTTCTGAACAAAAACAAGTTTGATTTACTGCAAAAAATAATGCATTACTATGTGTTCCTTTGTCAAGAAATCTAATCTAGTCATTTACACTAGCTATACAACCCTGAAACTATGTTACTCAATTGGACATCAATGACTCCAAAGCAAACATTTGTAGGGAACAACACAAAGCTCCTAAATATTCATTCCCCAAATATGTAACTTGTTGAAATGAAACACCATCTGAACATTTGGATCATCTTGGCACTCTTGGTAATAGCTACAGCTGACACAGCCATATTATTAATGCTCAAAAATGCAGACTGGTACACCATACAAATGACAGATGTTTATGAACATTCACTGATGCCATTTCATTTGAAATGTGTACATAAGAAAAATAATGACCAAATAAGAATGAATAGTAAAACAAAAATGACCAAATGAGACAAGAATGTACATGGTTTTCTATGAAACAATACCATCCAAAACAAAAAATAACAAAACACTATAGTACTTTGTGCCATTTACACAAATCAGATATTTCTTTAGTTAGTGATAAGAGCTAACAGTCATGTTATGAAAATTTGTAATTTTTAATGTTTTAAACCAGTCGTCTTTACTGATAAGCATTGTTATGTATTTAATAAGAATGATACAAGATAAAGCTTTCATATGATATGCCATATCTCATACTTACCATATATACTCACAAGCATCCTTAGATTCAAAGAAATCTGCACAGACCCAGATCTGCTACTGCATAATGTGCTGACCAGTCTGGGTCAGTGCAGTTTAAGAGTGACCAGTAGAACAAACAACATAGACCTCTATCTGCTGGTACAATGTCAGATCTGGATCCATGCTATTTGCAGCTGGTCTAATTTTATAAGTGAATACTCAATATTCTCGTTTATGAGTACACCTACAAACTGCCATTACATAATACACATGTCCAGCAGATCTGGTTTTGTGCAGTTTGTTATGAATAATCAGTAGAACAACAACATCGGTAGGCACATTTAGTAATGGCAGATCAGAATCTTTGTTTTTTGCATTTGACTTGACTGATAAGTGAGGATATATGTTAATCAAGTCATTTAATTATATTATGTGAAATTGTCTATTCAAAGAAAAATATTAAATTTTACTAAATGAAATGCCAAGTTCTAATGCCTTTAAAACTTTTCATAATATAGTGGGATATGTCTAGCAATAAACTAAAGATAGTTAATGATGTAATAATATATTTATTGACACCAAAAATTCATCTTCTGAGTCCAAAATGCAAAGTTTTACTAATGTTATCTACTTACAGTAGTTTCAGACCAGCTGAGGTGCAAAAAAAAGGTACAGTATATATTTGCTTATAAGAGTATGACTGTAAATAAAACAGACCCAGATCTGCAGTTGCCTAATGTGCTGACAGATCTAGGTCTGTGCAGCTTGTTTGAATTAATCAGCAGACCAAACAATATAGACCCTTATGTGCAGGCACATTATGCTACAGGAGATCAGAATCTTTGTTTTTTTTGCAGTTTGACTCAACTTATGAGTGAATACATACAGTACTGAACAAAGTGTTTTCAATATTAGCAAGAATATTTTCATACCTTTTTCCGTGCATTTAAAATGTGAAAATACCTTTCTCAACAAACGATCGCTTTTGTAATCATCAATTATTCACTTTCTCTACAGACACTGCAATTTTTTCTAATTCCTCAACATGCTATACAAATATATGTTAATAAAAATTCATATATCAGTGTAAAATTCCTGAGGAAAATAACAGCAAGAAAACATTGTGAATAACAATGAAGCTGTTTTAAGAATAAACAAATGTGCAACAAGAAATTCTTAGTGGATATTAATTAGCTTCTAATAAAACAAATTAATATTATATCATAAAGCATATACCAAATCTATTACAAAACCAAAGTAAGCAATGGCTATATTTAATATATGACAAAGCATCAAAGGATAGTTTGGACATGGAGTATTGTTCCAAACTAGTTTCAATATAAACAAGAAAATTAAACTGTAACTCAACATTGTCACATCATTTATAAATAAATATTTACTCAGCTAAAAAAACTGTACCCCCAAAAAAATAAATCAAACAACTGCATTCATATATTTCAAGTAGAGGTGCGCATTATTACTGGTATACTGGTTTACTGTGGTATATTGTTCCAGTGCTATGAACCATCATGGTACTTTTTCACTGTATGAGTACATCTGTGGTTTCTGTCAGTAAGTAATGTATAAAAATACCCAAGGAATCTTGATATGAGTTTGATGAAATTAACAGCATGTTTTCATTATTCATGACACACTAGTTCAAAAATTTCCCTGTTATTTACCAAATGGATGAATTGGTTACAAATTAATGATGAATATTAAAAAATAATTATATTTATGATTCTTTAATCACATTTGTATGCCATTCAGTGGCCAAATGGAATGTTGTGAAACATATACTGGCCAAACCCATCAGAAAACATTCCGATCAAAGAAAACAGGCACACACAAAAAACATGTCATGTTTTAGTTATTCACTAGCACACCTTTATGAGACTGCAAATCATCCGACAATTTACAGGAGTGCGTTTGTTCTCTGTCTGAACTTTACACAAGTTCTCAAGTCTGCTAAATATTCTTTCCTTTTGTTGAGTAAGTGTCTATTATGTTTACCAGCCTATCTTGCCCCGATGTTGGTTTCCTACTCAAAGTTTCCTTGCCTACTACAGCTAGGAAAGTGCTGGCTTCAGCATGAATGCTTTTTTTATTAACAGGCTCTCTAATGTCAGTATGATGTCATTCAAGGTATCAGTTATAGTGTACACTTAATCATCCCACTTTCGATACAGCTTTTAGATTACACCTTAAAAGTCAAATATAAGATACTGGCCATTTCACTAGGTTGGGGGATGAGGCGTTGTGATTTTCTTTTGAGTTCAGATATTTACTTTTCTTTAATCTCAATTTAGATTTTTTTTCTTGATTATATCGTAGAAACAATATGGTATTACTCTGACATAAATTAAAGCAAGATATTTTTTCAGCTATCAACAGATGAAAATGAAACAAAAAAGTGTCAGTACCTGTCCCAGAACATTCAATTATTTGTCCCTACTATAATTGTGGTATATCATGTTACAAATTGTGGTACGTTCAGAAATACCACAGAGTACCATGATGTGTACAACATTTTTCTGTGGTATCTAGCTCTAATTTCAAGCACAAGTAACAAGTATGGAAACAAATTACTGCTCCAATAGTACAGCCCCAAAGAGTTGTTGTTCAAGGACTTTTCAAGGTCATCCAATAGTTGTTGACAGTTTTTTTCTTCTTATGGAAACTAAAATTTCTAGTAACTACCCATGATGTATGTCATTTGATCCATCCAATTTTACCCCATTTTTTAAAATACTTAATAAGTTTTTGGAAAAATGCATAAATAAAATTTCTTAACTTGAAAGGTGATATATTTTATTAGGTTTTAATGTTTTTGTTTCCTCTTAGATAAATTTGGGAAAAATTCAAAGATTTCTTAAACCCCAAAACCAAATTTTTATGGACAAACCACTTTTTCAAAATTATGAGTTTTCATGGCTACATACCCATTTTTATGGTTTTACAAAGCATGGCAAAGTATTATGATGAAGGGGATAGAACTCACAACATCACTGGGTATTACTTTTAAGTAACGCAAGGATTATTCTCTTGATAACTGCAAGCTTTATACAATGCATAACAAGAACTCAAAGCTTGTAAGGTATATAGTACAAAATTAATATACAACTTGTCAAATAATAAGGATTTTGATGAAATAAGGAAGAAAAGTTTCACAATGTTTATTAGAATTCTTTTTTAAGTAGATGTGTGATTGTAAATCAGGCATGGCCCCAATGCAGACCAAAACAGTCAAAGTAAAACAAATTCAAATCTATAAAAGCCTGAAAACTAAAATTGCGTGAAAATCTTGTCAGGTCTGCATACTAACATGCATAATAATTTCCATTATTTAACTCATGGATTTTGATAAATTCTGTTAAAAAGGCTTTTGTTCAAGTCCAAAAATTTAAATAATTGCTTTAATGACATGATAATATCAAACAGTTGTCTACATATGTATACAAATATGACAACCCAACCTCAAGTGCTTTTTGTAGAACTGGGCTAACACTGTTTTTGTTCAAAAGTTAAACCTCCAAAAAGTTAAAAAATTGTAGTTATGTCCCCAATAATAAAGTATTTAATTTAATGCTTACAAATGTATTAGCTTTCATGTTCTTCCACTGAAATGGATTTTGGATGATGGACAGAGACTTTTGGTTATGGACATATGGATGGATAACCCGTTTCTGCTACTGCACCAGAGGCATAAAGTACGAATTATTATCAAGAGCTTCCCAAAGTAAGCCAAATCTAAGGTACATAAAAAAAAAGCCCACATCTGACACTGAAACAACACACACCAGTACTATCTGACACCGTCACAATAAAAAAAACCCAATGGTACAGAAGTGTAACTCTATGATAACAGATCTGAAGTTTCGAGCACATTTTACTACAAATAAAAGATACTATATATACTTAATAACACACAAAATATATTTATAGACTCATCCTGGCCACCTATCATTTTTTATCTACAAGTATATACACATCATTGCTATGTTGGGATCGGATTTATTATTTTGAAAACCTACAAATTCCAAACCAACCATTTATCTCTACATTACCAAAATTGCCATTATCTTCATTCCTTCAGAATGTGATCTGTATCCATAATGTTGAGACCACACTTCTTCCTGAAGGCTGGTTGAATCTTGTATTTTGTGTTAATGAAAGGGTAACTAGCAATTCATAAAGCCAGGCAAAAATGCAGACACAAATGCTTTCTGCAACATCTGTAATTGTGAATTTTCAATAAAGTCTGGAGGAATGTTCGATATATGCAGATATGTTTCAGGAAAAGGCATTCCAACCTTGAAAAAGAAGTTAAATGCTATAAGAAAACTGTTGGATTTTTTCATTGTCGGCAGGATCTAGTGTGACTAAATCTTCTGTGCCTATGTCTGATGTAATTAGAGCTGAAGTTAGTAGATATTATTATTGAATTCAATCTGCCTATGAGTACACTTGATAAAATTTTCAAAGGCTTTTAAAATTATATTTAGTGACTCTGACACTGCTAAACAATTTCAGTATGAATGATCAAAAGAAGCTGCTTCTGTGAAAGAAATAGAGGCCAATACTACAGTAAAATTAGCTGAAAGAATGTGGAATTGCCCATTCACTGTTTCTACAGATGGAAGCAGTGATCAAGGAAACTTCAAGACCTTTCCTCTTGTTATTAGAACTGTTGATCCGGTATCATCATTTGTAACATAATTCTCTCAATCCCTGTGTGAAGGCTCTGCAATAGGTAAAGAAATATACAATCTGATCCAGAATGAATTACAAGTTCATGACATTCCTTGGAAGAATTGTTTGGCTCTTGAGTCTGACAATGCCCCAGAGATGGTTGGGAAGGACAGAGGAGTCTATGGGTTTATGATTAAAGAGCAACCCAATTTATATCTTTCAGGCTGTGTGTCACCTGATACATATAGCGGCAGAAAAGGGTACTGCATGTCTGCCACTTAATGTTGACCAGCTTTTGACTGATGTATATTATTATTATTTGGGCAAAAACAGTAAATGGCAATCAGTGTTCAAAGTTAGGCAGATTCTACATGATACAAAAGCAAATAAAATTCTAAAACATGTTTCAACTAGATAAGCATAAACAGGTGCTTACAAAGATGTCTGGGCAACTGGGATCCTCTTCATGAATTTTTCAAAGAGCAGGAGAAGTCTGCATCATCCAGATCTTTAAAAGAGTAAGTAAGCTGAGACACACCTTCTCTTCTCCAACAAAATTGCCTTCATGTGTCTTTTCTTGGTAGATGTTCTAAAACCATTTGATGATGTGAATAAAGAGGTACAGTGCGACACACCATTAATGCAAGTGCTAAAAAGATGTCTTAAAAAGGTTATTAAAACCATTATTTTGAAGTTTATGAAGCCTTCAGCTATCAGTCTGTAACATAAGTTCTGTTTGAAGTTAAGCACCATCAGAAAGAGGATAAAGCTATTTTGATTGGACAGCCCGCAAAAGACTTTTTTGCTAGAAAAGATGAGGTCCATCTGAAAGAACAGAGGCTGCAAGATTTATATAATGGGGCAAGAAAGTTTTCTAAAATATCAGTAAAATACATTAAAGACAAGCTTCCCCATAAAGATGATTTATTAAAGCATTCTAAAATTTTGGATCCAGCATTGCAACTACAAGTTAAACTGGCATCTTTGGATCATTTCTTTGAAAGATTTTATTATTTTTCAGTATTATTACCAGAAACTGACTGCAGATGTGAAATGGGAAACGGCACAATATCAGTCCACAGATATTCAGTCATGTCTGAGATACAGAATCGATGAAATCTGGGTTGCTATCAGCCAGATGAAGGAAGATGGAACAGAGGTCTTCAAAATATTGCCAAATATAATACTTTCATTAATGACAATATTTCATTCATTTGCACACTGTGAGCGAGTTTTCTCCCTGGTGAGAAAAAAATCAAACAGAGTTCAGGAGTACATTGAGTGCAGAGACAGAAGAGGTGCTTTTAATTTCAAAATGTAGACCAGGGTCACATGGACATTACAGAACAATTACAGTAAAACCCAAACTTGATGTTGATGGAATCAGAGGAACAGCAAGGCATTTTAAAGCACCAAAAACAAGCATGCAACTTCCTCCATGGCATGAAGTGGATAAGCAATATTTTAAGACCACATCCTATGATGTAATTAACTGGATAAAACCTGGCCATGGGCCATAGTCTGCACATGCTGGGCCTATACTGTTATTAGGCAACTGGACAAAGTACAACTTTTTACAGCAGACGGCAAGCACAATGGAGACACTTGCCAATAACTGGAAGGCCTATTACGTCTGGAGAAGACCTGGAACATAAAATCGTCAAATCGTCGTTTCTTGGGAATTACACATCCCTGTGACAACTGAGGTTATCTGAGCACATGCTAAAGAACCCATTGGAAATAAACAGCCAGATGTTAAGTTCAAAGCAAGTCATGCTTGGGCTTCTTCATTTACACATTTATAATACCTTAGAAAATTATTATAATTTGGGTCTCACAATTTTTAAAGACCATTAAGACTAAATTTTGAAAAAAATAAAAGATGTAGACTTTTTGGGTGTCCCATGACTTGCATTGATTACAGTTGTAAGCGACATCCAATTAGTTTTAAAGTATTACAGGATCTTTGGTTTTTTTGCACTTTTACTCGACTTATACGCAACATATATGATAGACTGTCCTCAGATCTAGCAATGACAGGGCAAGGGTGGAATATTAATTTAAAAGCCACATTTTATATATTTTAAAAATCAACAGCTGTGCCAGCAGCATTTTACCAGAATTTAATTTCCATCAAAATCTTATTTTTTATCTATAAACTAATGAAACAATAATTGAGTCACACATTACACTTATGAGAATGGCATAAATAAGATAGCATACAGCAATGGTAATATTATAGATTTCAAATGTTTTCCTCTATTATAACATGCAAATAAAGTCGATACATATTACTTGACCTTTTTATAAAATGCTTGATTTGCAATTGTATGCAGTCGTGACATCCGTATTAATACACATGAAATCTGACTAGTTATGACAACAGCAGGTCTTTGTTTTGAGTCAAAACAATCCCTAAGAATGTTTAAAATATGCAAGAATATCATAAAATAAAGACAATACCAGTACATACATAAAGTCAAAAATTTGCTGAAAATATACTGGCAGCAAATTGACTGCTATATCTCATTTTCCACTACTGTAAGCTGAAAACAAAATTAGATTTTTATCTGTCCATGGAAATGACATTGAATACTGAAAGAAATACTGAATCACATCCCGCAGTTAAGTTACAATTCTGACTTCACAAAAGTACTTTTTCCTTTAAAAGCCTTCTTCTCTTCTCTTCATGTATTACAGTTAGCTGTCAAATGAATTTTCCAGGGAAGCAAAATGTCTCCTCTTCTGATACATCTATTCCAGCCCAAATCCTTCTGTATTTTGTATGGCTGTCAACAGCTTATGTCGTAGAACCCTTTTGCTCTTGTATGATGGCAAAACAAGCTGGTTGAAACAGGTATGTGAAGTTGGCAATCTGAAAAAAAAGGAGCTGAATGTAATCAACAATTACATAGCTTTGCTCTAAAAAAAGCTTCTTTTACTTTCCAGTAGTCACTGTAAACATTAACAGTTATGCACAAAATAAATTTAGACCAAAAGTGACCCTGACAACCAAGTGCTGACCTTTTTTCTAACTAAATGATTTTGCTTTATTTTATGTAGTTTTGTGTGTGTGTGTGTGTGTGTGTGTGTATGTGTTTGGATTTTTAATGCAACTTTAACAATTTTTCAGTCATAGCGCTATGATGTCTCCAGTGTGGCAGTTTACAGGGTAATGTCTCATTAGAGCGCAAACCATTAGAGCTTATCACACTAGAGCGCAAAAATATTTTTGTCCTACTAGAGCTAATCTTATTAGGGCGCATCACATTACAGCGCAAAGAACTAGTATCACTAGAGCACGAACAATGAAAAACACATTTGTTAACTATAACTTTATATTTATTTTAAATGGGTTGATTCAGAATATGGCTAATACCAGTTATCAGTTCAATAGCATCAATGCTCCCCTCGTTGTACATTACCATCAGACTATGAATGTGTTTTTCACTGTCCAAATATTTCTTGTTTGGACGTACCACTTCTTGTCCTGCAGTGATTTGCAGTCGTGTAATGGCAGAACTTGCCTGCTCATCACGAATTGCTGTAAGTAGACGCCAGATGTTCGGATGATGTTTGTTGACCAGACGATTAAAGCGGTTATGCCATCCCTCACAATGATTGTTCGTTCGTAGGTTGACCTGTATATTTCTCTATGACATATACTTCCTTCTTCAGACACTAGGTATTGCGACTGGTTTCTATATCATGGTTTCTAAATTATAGTGATCTTGACCAAGGATCAATCCATTACAGTATTGTGTTTGTGTTATATATATGTATCTATATTGTTTTATTCATGTAATATCATGTTTGTGCTAGGAATGACCACTTTATATATTTTAATTTGCATTAAATTTTTTATCTACTTGTTTATTTGTGTACAAAAAAGAATAAACCGGTGTAAGGTATAATAGTTGTATAAAATTATGTGTATTGATGGTTCTCTGGTTTCTGTCTAGTAATTATTTTCTAATAGTGACAAGACTGCCGTTTTTGTATATATTATATATATATATATATAACATCAAACATGATGGTAATTCAATCTTGTTGAACTTAATTTTTTTCTCCGCTCTCTACTGTGAATGCACTCTAGTGAGGCTTTTTTGCTCCCTAATGGGATTAGCCCTAATGAGAGAAAAAAATTTCAGCGCCTCACTGAGCGGCGCTCAAATGGGATGTGCTCTAGTTAGACCAAACCGTTTACAGGATGTCTAGCACTGAGACATCATGCAACAGACGTGTAGCATGATGTCCCACCCAAACGCCTTATCCTGACACCAAGCCAACCAGTCCTAACACTAACCTTGTACTGGGAGGGAGGGTGTGACTTGTAAAACTAAATTTATTGATGCAATACTTACCTGTTGCTATTGTATAACTATCCTTTCCAGGATGGAAATTATTCCTGTTCATATGATGACATATAGGTTAACATTTACAGATAGTAAAACTTCCAATAATAATTGACAAAATCTATGATTACACAGTTGAGATTTCTATAAATTAGAGGTCACAATCTGATGAGAAAAAAGCCCTAGGAAAAGGACAGATGAACAATGAACTTACAGCTCACTTCCCTCAGCTCTGGTAATTTTAAAATTCAAGTCACTCATCCCAGTTATTGGGATTCTATCACTTCCTGTCGTAAACATCAGCAGCTTTTTCTGCAGCTCTGTTGACATGTTCAGCACCACATCCCAGAAATTTCTAGTTAGAAAGTTTGAAAAGGGTTTCATATGTATTTTATATCATATACACATTTAATACTGAAATGAACCTTAATACAAGTATTTGTAATTCTGAAATGAATTTTAATACAAGTATTTGTAATACTGAAATGAATTTTAATACAAGTATTTGTAATACTGAAATGAACTTTATTACAGAAAAAGATGGCAAGCAGAAAAATGTCAGAATCTGAACAAAATAAATTAATCCATAATGAGTGTATCACTAGATTCGAGTAAGAAGATTTATCAGAGGACCACATTTTATGTCTCTGAATGTTGTTTTCTTTTACATAAACAAACTGCATCTGTGTCTATTCTGGTACATTGTTTTCATGTATGAACTTGTCCTCCCAACTTCACAGTATTGGGTTTCCAATTTCTATTATCACAAAGACCACATTCAACTAACTCAGCCATCAAGATTTTTCAAAGAAGTTATTAGATCTTGTTTACAACCAATGCCCAAATGAGGGAACTGTATCGAACTAATGATTAATGGCTTTTGATTTACCTGATGATGGGATCCTGTGGATGATAACCATCATAAACAGTTATCTTTTTTAACTCTGTCATATCCAGCTTGGGGCAACCACATACCAGCATTTCCACTTCTTCAGGTCGCAGCATCTGAAAACATTTATCAAGTCTTTCTTTTTATGATATACTGCATCTTAAATGTACACATATTTTATTGCATGTGATGCACTTCCTGTTCACTTCGAAACAGAGGTCACTCACTGATATGTTTAAGAAACTCATACTGAAGTAGCTATGACCAGTTTCAAGTCATAAAATAAAGATACATGTCTGTTAATTCATTACAATGACCATTACTTGTTAATTCATACAAATATCAATTATCACACTATACTTGAGTATTTTACATGATGTATAACTGAAGGTTTTTCTTGATTCTAAATAGTCCTTTATTTCTCAAAGCCCAAACTAAAAGATATTTACTCAAGACATTACTGGCATTTAAGAAAAGATTTCTGCATCATTGCTTTTCAGAGTAAAGTAGTGACTTTAAGCTCTTCCCAACAAACGTAGATCTACATTACTGTTCATCTGCATTACTGTTCATGTGCATTACTGTGCATTACTGTTCATGTGCATTACTGTTCATCTGCATTACTGTTCATCTGCATTACTGTTCATGTGCATCAATGCATACTTTTTGAGAAGTTGAACAATAAAAAATGAAAACAAAATACATTCCATATTTCTCACTTTTAGTTTAACTGCAAACTGCAAAGACCCATTTCTGATGTCAATTAATGTACTGGCAAATCTGGGTTTATGCATTTGGTTTGGTGTAATCAGAAGAACAAACAACATGGATCCTGATCTGCCAGTGCAATATATAATGAAATATCAGGGTCTATCTTGTTTGCAGTTGGATTTGACTTATTAGTAAGTATAAACAGTATGGGAAATATTGATAGTTTTTTGGCAAAAGGATGTGCTGTATTGCCACCCATATCACAGTGTACATAATGCATATAATATAAAAAGTACTTGAATGCATGCAGTCAAAAGTAAGTGAATTTATTTTACTGACTGAATTAAGTTCTCTTCCATTTTGTATTTTTAAATCAAGCTGTGCCAGATTATGATTAGTTTTGACAATGGAATACAATGCAGCCAAATTAATGAAGAGCAAGTGCTAATTAACTGAGATGAGAAAAGCTGGGCTAAGTATATAGAACCTGAAGGTGGCAATTTTTTTAAATCTGTCTTTCATTTGCACTTCATATATATTTATCTGCACTGTATTTGCATTCCACTGACATCTGCACTTCAGCTAACATCGTATTATTGTTGTTAATTTAAAGTCTCAAAAAAGAATTCTGATTTTGTCTTTACTATTTTCTTTCATTGTTCCCTTTCCTTTTCTTACTTTGCCAATCTTGGGAATTCCATTTTAAATATTATTGAATGTAGAGAAGGAGATAAAGTAAAAACAAATATATTCATAAAACAAAATAAACTGTAAAACTTACAATGAGAGCATTTGAAGCACACACTGTGTGGAACCCATGATAGAAAGCTTGGAAATGTGGGTATATGGATTCATTCAGAATCCAGTTCACATACCGATCCACATATTCTGAAAATCAAGAACATAGAATTGAAAGTATTCATCTACAAGCTGACCAATCAGTAATTTCTGAAATCTAGAGAACATTCCTGCATTCACATATAGGTCAATGAGTAACATTTTGCTTATTAAACCAGGCACTACCTGGATGAACCATTACAAATGTAAGCACAATTCTGTTAGTTCATTTATTTTCATGGGTACCTTTTTTCATCTTTTGCAGAATGTTTTCTGAAAGATGGTTTAAATGCAGGTTTCAACATGCCTGCTATCTCTGGGCACCTGCTATTTCAGCAATTTGTTTTAAACATTTTTTGCTGGCTTTAAAGAAATTTAATGTTTTCTAAAAGATCTTTTATTATTTTTGGGAAAAAAAATGATGATTGAAAATTACAATACAGATGACAGTATCACATGATTGTCATAGGCAGCCATCCCTCCAGGGTTATACCAACTTAGCAACAACAAAAAAAATGTACATTACAAAAGTCTACTGCCCTAGAAAAGAAAAGCATAAAATAACTAAAGCCCACGTAAAATGAACTCTCTTTATTCAGCTTTCAGGCTGATTGCATTAAAATACTTTCAGCTGTAGCACCGGATAACATTCATGATGACATCTGAAACCAAATATAGTAAACTATTCAATTCACGGATACCTCTCTGATTGCTCAATGGTCCTATTGATTTCCACAGATGGATTATTTTTTGTAGTTCTATAAATTTATGGTACAGCTCTCCCTTGCAGTAGTCAGGGTCCCTAACTGCTGACCATGTTTGATGCTAAGCTGCATTATACTGAGAACCATAACAAGTCATTATATACTGAGAATAATGTAATAAGCCAATGTTATAGTGGGCTATATAAAAATGTTACATAATGGTGTTTTGAAAAAAAATGATAAATAACTATGTTTCACCTTGTTTTCTCTCAACCCATACACTGATACATTGGTGGAATTTGGTGATGGGGTGCATAATATTAACAAGTCATAAACAGAATCATGTTATCATGAGACATGTTATAAGGGGAAAATCTGTATGTGGCTAAAATGAAAACATGAAAAGAAGTACCCAACAAATAAAAGTAATTTCCAACAAATGAAAGCAGTACTCAACAAATAAAAATTATACCCACCAAATAAATGTAACATTACAGAAATAGTACACAACAAATAAAAGGTACAAAACATATAAAAGTAATACCAATAGTAGTACCCGACAAACAGAAATTGTAACCAATAACTGAAAGTGTTACTGAACAAATTAAAGCAGTCCCCAACAAACAATTAGTCAACAAACAAAACTGGTACCCAACAACTAAAAAGTGGTACCTAACAAATCAATGTAAATACGCTGTGCTGAGAGGTCAAATGATAATTTCATTAATTTCATCCAACTATTATCATAAATAGCTAGATTATCAGTTGTGACTGAGAAAGATCGTTACTAATGAAGAATTAAGTTAGCACAGTAAACGCAATCCAGAAAATGGTATACAAATTACATCTGTAACAGTTATATTTCTCCTCATACTGATTACATGGAAAATGACGAGGGGGCATTTGAATGAAAAACAAATTTAACAAAAATAATTACATTTGCTTGAATTTTTTTTAATCAATATAGTTGGGTAAAATTTCAAATTTCTTTTTAGGTAGACCAACTTCATGTTTTGCAAATAGATGGATCTGAAATAAATTAACTGGGGAAAATATACCTGCATGCAAAATAATCTAATTTATTTTATCCCTGTAATAAATCCAAATTAATATCACAGAGTACATTTTTCATAAAACTATTTTCAAAACTGTATTATTTCAAACACAATGGGTGCCTAATTTGCAATGATTTAATACAGAATTAAGTACTGTATTATTAGAGCATAATTTCCAGAGTGAGGCTTACCTTTTCTATTTTCATTTGTTACAGGAATGTTAGCACCATTAGGCTTCAAATCATGTGTTTTCACTGTATCAAACTCACTGGTTGATATCTGTAATTAGAAACAATAAATTAGCATACAGAAATTAGAGGTCCTAATACGAATTTTCATTTGAAATACAATATGTGCTATGCATACAAACTTTTGAGGACCTAATACGAGTTTCCATTTTAAATACAATAGTGTTATTCATACAGAATATAGAGGACCTAATACAAGTTTCCATTTGAAATACAATAAGTATGTGCTATTATCATACAGAATATAGAGGACCTAATACAAGTTTCCATTTGAAATACAATAAGTATGTGCTATTATTATACAGAATAAAGAGGACCTAATACAAGTTTCCATTTGAAATACAAGTATGTGCTATTATCATAAAGAATATAGAGGACCCAATACAAGTTTCTATTTGAAATACAATAAGTATGTATTACGCACACATAATATAGAGGACCTAATACAAGTTTTCCTTTGATATACAATAGGCATGTGCTATTAGCATACAGAATATAGAGGACCTAATACAAGTTTTCATTTGATAAACAATAGGTATGTGCTATTAGCATACAGAATATAGAGGACCCAATACAAGTTTTTATTTGATATACAATAGGGATGTGCTATTAGCATACAGAATATAGAGGACCCAATACAAGTTTTCCTTTGATATACAATAGGTATATGCTATTAGCATACAGAATATAGAGGACCTAATACAAGTTTTCATTTGATATACAATAGGTATGTGCTATTAATACACAGAATATAGAGGACCCAATACAAGTTTTTATTTGATATACAATAGGGATGTGCTATTAGCATACAGAATATAGAGGACCTAATACAAGTTTTTTTTAATATACAATAAGTATGTGCTATTAGCGTACAGAATACAGAGGACCTAATACAAGTTTTTATTTGATATACAGTACCGGTAAGTATGTGCTATTATCATAAAGAATATAGAGGACCCAATACAAGTTTTTATTTGATATACCATAAGTATGTGCTATTAGTGTACAGAATATAGAGGACCTAATACAAGTTTTATTTGATATAAAATAAGTATGTGCTGTTAGCGTACAGAATATAGAGGACCTAATATATATACAATAAGTATGTGCTATTAGTGTACAGAATATAGAGAACCTAATACAAGTTTTTATTTGATATACAATAGGTATATGCTATTATCATAAAGAATATAGAGGTCCTAATACAAGCTTTTATTTGATATACAAAATACCCTCTTTACTGAGCCTGTATATTATAGCGAATAAAGAGATAAAATGAAAGTAAAAAGAAACTCTAATATTGAGGACAATCAAGAGTGAACGGACATACAGATAGATGATGAGACAGATGAACTGAGGTACCAACATGGGTTACAGACACCGCCCAAGAAATTGCAAAGTCAAGCATCTGACAAGGTGGAGTACATTTTTAATAAGACAAGCTACAAAAGCAAAATGAGAATTTAAACTTGACTTCGATAAATTCATTTCCAATTCATTCAGATTAAGCAAAATGAAAGAAAAAAGGAAAGGAAACAATAATTTACAAAATCGGAATGCAATTCTGAGACCAAAGATGAAAAATGTTTAGGTAATAGCTGAAATTAAAACATGAATGGAATGCAAGCAGAATGTAAATGAAATGCAGATGTGGTGGAAATTATCCATTTCTGGGTCTGTATACATCAGTCAGAAATATTAGGAACATAATGAAATTAGTTGGCATTGTCCTTAAAACACTGCCTGATGCACTGATCACTTTTGAAATGTGTTGTAGGACAAAAAGAAAAAAAAGAAAATCAGAAAAACTTTCAGAGGCATTTCTTCCCCTGATCAGCTCTGATATGACCACATCGATTTAAGGAGAAACCCTAGATAGCTTTGTAGTGTCCCCTGACAACGCCTACAGTCAATTTCACCTATGGATACCTGAAAGAGACATATATCCCTAACCATCAGATTTTGTTGACTCTAAGCAACTCTGTACTGCTCCTTAACACATGTCCTCTGAATACGTATTGTCTTTGTAACAGGGCTTCATTGTTACATACCTGAAAGGTGATTCCAAAATCCTCCTCCACATTGCCGTCATAGTCCAGTAGATCCTGCAGCCCTTTAGCAACATCCTGAATAAGCACAGATCATATTATTCATTAACTGTGATCAACATCCTGAATAAGCACAGATATTATTTATTAACTGTGATCTAAAAAGGTATTGTTGTGAGAAACAGGATAAATATTCATAAATGCAACTGAATTACACTGAAACCTAGTCTAGAGACCACATGCCCCAAAAGACCATGATCTTTCAGTCCCTTTGAAAATTTCTAGATATTTTCCCTGCAGCTAACTGTGACCGGACATGAACTATCAATTATTGCATATAGTGACCAGTAACTTCTGGAGCTGAATGTACCTTACCTCCATTTATCACATGTACTTTCCTTTTTTTATATAAATAAATTTGCCAAACACTCAGTCTACCAATCTATCTACTCATTACTTGTGTGTGTGTGTGTGTGTGTGTGTGTGTAAAACAATTCCAACACATAGAATATGACTGGTTTCGCTTTATTGCTTCTTCAGACTGAATTCAAACTTAATTCAACATTATTGTTTATGTCATTAAATACAATGATATAAACAACATGACATAAACAAGATGATGTCATAGCTTCAAATTGTTATAATTTCTTGTTATAATCTTAAATGAATAATTGGCATGGAAAATGCATATGCCATATGGATCAATGACACTGGCATATATAAAAATACGTAAAACTGGATCATATCAACTGTCAAGTGGGGAGACTGATAATGTAACCCCGAGACTGGGATTTCCTTGTCTTGGTACCAATACAGAATATCTTTCTCACCCATTTTTTCCAATTAAATTAAAATAACCCTGCAACCTTGTAATTTATTCAGCAGATTCAAAAGACAGTATTCATCAACTACTGGGGGCCCCGTAGTGACCAAGTGGTCTAAAGCGCTCTCCGTTATGGATCACTGCCATCTCACCTCTGTCTGTGTGGGCTCGAATCTCGGATTCAGCCAATGTGGGTATGTGAGAAAGCTTGCCAGTAGCTTCTCGTGGGTCGGTGGTTCTTTCTGGGGTTTTCCTGGGTTCTTCCTCCACCATTAATACTGGCCGCCATGTATAGCCTATCATGTGCTGAAAAATGGCGTTAAACGCTACAACAACAACAACAATTCATCAACTACTATTACTGCTTCTCACTCTATATAAAGGTCATAAGGTTTTGTACTCTTTTATGAAAATCTTAATAATTATCTAAGCAGAATCTAGCTATATATGCCGCTCTTAGAATGGAAAATAATCAAGAAAAAATATACAATTTTTACGTGTTGGAATAATTGTGCAATGAGTGTCTTGAGCTGCGTGCTTTTCTTTATACTGTACATTAGGAATTATGATAAAGAGGGCAATGAGGTGACCTGTTGACCCTAAGTGCATAAGTTTTATGCATGAGAAAATAGAAACATAAACTCATTTGATGTTATTACTTTATTATCACATTTAATCAATGGATGCCATATGAAATTGACAATAAATAGTTAATATATTTTATACGGTTAAGTTTTAAATTTCATCAGTTCTAATTTGGAATACATAATATGGTAGGCAATGGTACAATGCTGTTCAGTACAACAGGGCTAGGCTATTGGTACAGTTCTAATGAAGTGGGTAGTGACATCAGGAAATTTCTAATTCATGACTTTCTTGAAATTTATATTTTCTGTCCTGGAAATATGGCAAGTGCTGCTATCACTAGTGCAATGATATACTACATGGAAATCATTTTGTGGAGTAGCATATGGACTAATGAATGAACAACTCTGGTTGGTAACTGCAATAGTTTTCATTTGCAATTACATTGTTATATTTGATTGAATTTGGGCGGATTGTGGGTGTTTGACAAAGTTAGAAAAAACCAGTGAGACATAACACATTTCTGGTTTTGCCAGCTTGCAGTAGAACTTGGTTTTGTGTGGCCAGTGATGTGTACTGCCCATGTCTGTAGCTCTGTCAAATAGCTCACCTTGTGTGTGTGTCTGTATCTGTGTGTGTGTGAACAGAAGACCCTATCATGTGCTTTAATATGCTTAGTTCAGGAACAAGCTTTCTACAGAGTCAACTAAAATTTCATGTTTAAAGCCCTAAAATCTTTTGGACTTGATAAAAATCTCCTTGTTTGCAAACAATAGTACTGATTTTTGTTGCATTGACAAATCTATTGAAAAATACCTATACTGGTTGCAAATGTATTGCAAAGCATCTGGAGCTAAACAAAATTTGTCTAAATCAAATGGGATTTTTATAAGTAAATCAAAAAATAGTAGCAACCATCACTTCGGTATCTCATGGATTTACAAATAAAAATTAGTAGGGTTCCTTTTCGTAAACAGATTAACCACCAACTACCACTGCAAAGAAAATCATAGGAAACTTCAAGACACCTTAATTCTACGGAAAAGCTTTCATCAATATGTTGAATGTTCTTCGTGTCATCCAAAACACTCAAGATAATCAAGGACATGGATGGACATACAGATGGACAGACAAGCACAAGCATGATTGCTGTGTCGAGTTTCCACCAAGACAGGCTAAAATAAAGTCATAGTTCAATAAACTAATAATTTGTTAATAAAAGCTAGAAAATTGTGCATCACACTGAGCTCAAGAACAGGATTTTTAATACAACAATAGTCTATCCAATTCCACCTCGAATATGCATATACCTCAATTCTTCTAAATTTTGCTCACGATGTGAATGAAATACAGCAAAACCTCTCAAGAGACTGTGGTTGATTGATTGTTATTTTTACGGCACACCAGCACTGTTAGGCTATTTAGTGCCATACAAAAGGTTATATGTATGATTATGTAAAAATGATAAAAAGTTTTATATCGACCAGCGATATCAAAAACCAAATAGCTGAATGAAAAATGATAAGCAACGGTAAAAAATAAAGCTTCCCGATCAACGGGGGATGTAAATGGCAGATGCTAATGAAGACAGATGAAAAGGTATTGAAATTAAGGGACAGTATATAAGAGACTGTGGTCTCCATGCACATATTTACTTATTATATAATATTGGGACCTGCCATGATAGACCATACTTTTTTGGCAGAATGGATGGTCTTTCAAAACAGGTTGTATTGTATATGATTTGTGTTTTCAATGACCTCAAGTAGCAAAACGACTGTGATTTTTGTTTATAGCTGCTAACTATATCCCAGATCAGACATTGCATTGTGCACTGACTATGCTGTATTGGCTCAATGCTGTTCATTGTTCTTACTATTTGAGTTGAATAGAATAAACCCTGTATATGGTACTGTATATTGTGATGGCAAATGTGGGACTGCCCTGTTCACTTGTCCTTTTACTGGACTTGAATGGTGTAAACCCTGTATCTGGTACTGTATAATGTGATGACAAATGTGGGACTGCCCTGTTCGCTTTTTCTTTTACTGGACTTGAAAGGTGTGAACCCTGTATCTGGTACTGTATAATGTGATGACAAATGTGGGACTGCCCTGTTTGCTTTTTCTTTTACTGGACTTGAAAGGTGTGAACCCTGTATCTGGTACTGTATAATGTGATGACAAATGTGGGACTGCCCTGTTCGCTTTTTCTTTTACTGGACTTGAATGGTGTAAACCCTGTATCTGGTACTGTATATTGTGATGGCAAATGTGGGACTGCCCTATTCACTTGTCCTTTTACTGGACTTGAATGGTGTAAACCCTGTATCTGGTACTGTATAATGTGATGACAAATGTGGGACTGCCCTGTTCGCTTTTTCTTTTACTGGACTTGAAAGGTGTGAACCCTATATCTGGTAATGTATATTGTGATGGTAGATTTTGGACTATGGTGTTTATGAGTTATCATTTGACTTGAGTAGTGTAAACCTGTACAGTCAAATCTGATTTAAGCAACCTATGAGTGATCAATGGTCATTTACAACCACAATCATTATGCACAGACTGATTTTCTTATATTAATGCACTGTCATGAGTGACCACTTGATTGTATGTGATTCTTAGGCAAAATATGCATTTCAACACTACTGTGAATAAATGCATCGCAAAAACAGATATAAAAATTACTGACTTTATGTAATCTTTTGTCGTAACTACAACTGCTAAGTAATGTCTGCATGCGAAACGCTGAATGTTTTAACCCATTGATACATAAAAAATAGAGGGGAAAAGCTGAGACTGGCGACCATTTTTGATAGATTTACAGGTACAAGTGGTATGACAAAGACCATATGCCACACTTATGTACTTGTTGTAAACAACAACTGTGGTTCCCTAGTGATCCTATTACGATTAACCATTCTGTCATTGAAAGATTAGCAATCATGAAGACAGATCATTATAAGGTTTGCAGCATTTGATCTGTTGTGAAAACCCACACAATGCCATTAATGTCATAGTGAGAGATATTCTCACCCTGCTTTCACTGCAGCGGGTGCTACCTTAATTCGTCTGACTGTGTGCTACCTTAAATCGTCTGACTGTGGAGTTACAGTAGATAAATGAATAATAGGATGAATAACATAATGCTATTCTCTCTTATTAAACTTTTGCTTTTTACAGATAAATTAATTCTGCAGTTACTGTGAAATCTATTGCTTAACTGATGTTAAGTCATTAAAATCCACATGCAAGGCCATACATGCCATAATCAAATATCTCATCATATGTTCTCCTTAGCTCATCTGTTACATTCTTTTGTTTATTGAGTGGATACATTTATTATTTATACAACAGGCGACTTTGATTTTTGCTTCTGACAGTCATAAATAAATTATTTAATAACTGTTATCATAGACTACCTTACACTTTATGGATAAGGTAAGTAAGTGCTACCTTATAGTTCCAAAACTTTGCAATTCATTCACTATAATGCCAATATACACTTTACAAAACTTCAAATAAAAATTATGTTTTTAATCTAAGTATTTTAGTGCCATATAATGTTTTTAAAATGAAGAATATTTTACTAAAAATAAAGAATACATGACTTTGTACAATAATTAAGATTTGTTTTCCATCCTGAACTTCAACCTTGAAAACAGGCCATATTGCACAAATCTGTTATGAGCAATTATATGCTTTTAGCAACTGCTTTTTGTTGGCCAAATGGGTGGTCTCTCAAGAAAGGTTTTGGCCAAATGAGTGGTCTCTCAGTAAAGGTTTAATTGAATCTGTTAATGTTACTGTGATGGCAAACCCTTGCTGTTCTATCATTTGATACGAATAGTGTAAACTGGTATCTGTAAATGTACAGTACCATGGCAGAAATGGATCCTTGCTGTTCTATCATTTGATTTGAATAGTGTAAACTGGTATCTGTAAATGTATAGTATCATGGCAGATCTGGGTCTATCTTGTTTTTTTCACCTATTATTTGAGATGAATAATGAAAACCTGTATCTGTAAAATAAATATCCTGGCAGATCTGGGTCTATTGTGGTAATTCTAGTTATTACAAGAGGAGAAAAGTTCAAACCTGATTTAGTTGATATTTAACGTGATTACAGATCTGAGTTTAAACTATTCAATACGCCTATTATTTGAAATAAAATGTGTCACCCTGTATCTAATAATGTATAACGTGATTACAGATTTGAGTTTAAGCTATTCAATACGCCTATTATTTGAAGTAAAAAGCATCACCCTGTATCTAATAATATATAACGTGATTACAGATATGAGTCTAAACTATTCAATACGCCTATTATTTGAAGTAAAAAGCATCACCCTGTATCTAATAATATATAACGTGATTACAGTTATGAGTCTAAACTATTCAATACGCCTATTATTTGAAGTAAAATGTGTCACCCTGTTATCTAATTATGTATAACGTGATTACAGATATGAGTCTAAACTATTCAATATGCCTATTATTTGAAGTAAAATGTGTCACCCTGTATCTAATAATGTATAACGTGATTACAGATATGAGTCTAAACTATTCAATACGCCTATTATTTGAAGTAAAATGTGTCACCCTGTATCTAATTATGTATAACGTGATTACAGTTATGAGTCTAAACTATTCAATACGCCTATTATTTGAAGTAAAATGTGTCACCCTGTATCTAATTATGTATAACGTGATTACAGATATGAGTCTAAGCTATTCAATATG